>OZ017741.1:300730537-301248037 GCA_963969285.1 Odontomyia ornata
GAGTTACAAAAGATAATTAAATGTTCTTGGATAAGAGTATTAAGTCTAAATAAGTAGAAGTATTAGTGAGTATATTAAGCTAGGTATACTAAATACAGGAGCTAAAATGTTTAGGTATTTAAAAAAGGTAATATTTTTATTAGGCTATAGAGTAGGACACTGATGAAGAGAGAACACTTACTCTCAAAATATATAAATGCTTTATAACTACGAAACGCTTTTTGTTTGTTTTGTCGTTTTTTTAATTTGCGTAATTGGAAAAATAAATCTATCATTTACAGAAAACGCAAAAACACCGAGGATTCAAATAGTTTCAACTAAAGTGCTAACGACAAATGAATTTTTGGCGCTTGTAAATGAATAACAAGACGTCCTCACATCCATCGACAATTCCTATTGGAAGTTGATCCAACATGATGGAATAATTGCAGGAGTCACAATTTTAACTACAAGTCCTCTACTAGACACTGTTCTGATTGCCTAATATATGCGAAAGCAATTATCCAAAACCATCCAAGTCATTGAACCATTTCAATTTTGATCTTATTGCCTCATCATAATATTCATGTCAGTGAATTTCCTTTAAGCTTAATTTGCTTACTCAAAATTCGATTGACAAAGTTCATTTTAAAGCCTTCTGCAATTACGAGAAAATAAAATGTAATTGAACTTTGCAACATTGAGAATAGATTGAATCACGAAATATGCTTTCCAATACTTTACATTATGGTATAGCCATGTTCAGGAATTACATATCAATCAATTTATGTTTATAGAGTCATCGAAATGTAAATTCGTATAAATAGCTTTTAAGTAAAAATATGGATTCGACTTCAACGTTGGTTTTTGTATACATACAAATTAGTTTTAGTCGTTTTCAGGGAAATTTTTGACTCAAACAAGAGTAGTGTGGGAACTTTACTTTAAAAAATTTTTGCATGCATTTTAAACGGCGATTTTAGGGATGAATCAGATTACGACTTTATAGTCGTACTACAGTCGCAAGTTACGTATGGTTAAATGAAAGCGCGCACACTGCGATTTGCGAACATTTTTGGGCAGGTCGGCAGTCGCAGGAATTTGCGGCTTTTCCTAAAACCAGTTTAGTAGGAAGTTTTTGTGATACTCACGCAGGCGCACATCATTTGAACATTTGACGTTGGCGTGCATGGAAGTTTCTTGCATAGCGCACAAATGAGTCAGCGTATGTATTCTTGGCAAAGACATTCATTCAAGTGAGCATATTAATTCTGCGCATGCCTGAAGTTCCTTTGCAAATCTTGTCGCAGTGTGTTCATATATGCGTTTAAAAATCATTCGGTTCGACAGTAAAATCGTAATGTGGTCGAACCCTTAATGGCTGACTGAGAGATTGTGGTTGAGCGTAGTCTACTCATGTCAAGACTTTCGAACGAAATTCCTCTTCGAACTCATTGATCGACAAGTAGCTACATTGAAGTAGACTGGGAGCATACAATAATGTAGGCCTTGACACAGTTTGTTGATGTGCCTTAAGACTTCATATCTTTAGTCGATGAGAGGCTTGTTTAGATTTCCTTCAGGAAATACTAAACCAAGCCGTCAAGGTAAATTCATCACAAATACTTTACTGAAATGAAGAACGAAAACATTTGCGTCAACAAGTATTTGGCGCCCTCTGTTAGAGTTTGGTAGATAGACCAACTCAAAATCAGTTCAAATCAGTACAAGCCACTATATACTATCCCATACAATCCTCTTCAATCTGTATTCGGATTCATATTATTAATTTTATTACCACCCAACCTAGAAGGTCCATCACATAGAATTTCGTATTTTTAGCTATTGTTGTTTTCGAAGAAACGTGCTGTGACGTACGAACAGTTAGATGGACGGACTAGTTTCAATTTTAGTATGGTTTTATAAACAAATATGATATTGCATGCGATCTCATATTTCGAATATAACTTCCAGTCCAGCTCGTTTTCATGATTGCCAGTATGTTTAGTTTGTATTGACTGGCCTATTGTAATTCCAGGGTCAGGTATTGTATTCCAGGGTCCGATGCCATATTCCTTTTTAGGGTTTTGTAAAATAATTTTACAAAACCCTACTAAAATCGCGTCCTGTCTGTCCGTCCGTCCGTCCGTCCGTGTGTCACAGCAGTTTTTCTAGGAAACTACTTAAGCTAGAAACATCAAATTTTGTATTTAGGTGTAAACTGGTGTTCTCTTCAAAGTTCAACCACAAAAAAATTTATAAGGTATTTAAGGGGGGTCTCCCCATGTAGGGGAGTGACCCCCCGAAAAAAAAAATTTCGTTGAAAGTAGTCGATATGGGTATCAAATGAAAGGTCTTGATGAGAACTTTTCAAAACAGGTCTTTGTTTGGCAAAGTTTGCTTCGAGGGGCGCACAGGGAGGGGAAATACACGAAAAATTTGTGTCACCCCCCCTCGCGATTGGACACCTGTGATCCGAAAAATCTGAAAAAAATCAGGAATGTAGAACTTTATGAGTACAACAACAACAAATACGTTAGAAGTCGCAATTCACTCAACTTTGTTAGTAATAGTACGATTTATCGATTTTATGTTTTCTTGAATAAAATCTTAACGGGACCCTTAAATTCACAAGTTTCATAAAGATTGAATCATATTTAGCGAAGTTATAGCGGTTTGAATTTTCCTGTATTACTATGGAACAATATGCGCTGCATGTATTACTATGGCAACATATGACTCAGACACTACAGTTTTGCTAGGATTTGTATGGAAATTTCAGGAATGATAGGTGTCATGTAGATCTTTGAAAATCGGTTCAGCTAGTGGTATCAGTAATCGTAAAACAAAATAGTGGCTGTTTTAAATGCAGAGATTGGATAATTTTGAGTTATTTTTTCCCAACTTCAACGTTTAGGGTGCATGCTTTGAACACTTGATTCAATTTAATGAATGACTGAAGATGAGTACCTACAATTAATGCTCATAAGTGCAACAAGTCAAGGAGGCGGGAGAGAGCTCCTAGCAAAAGGGCTTTGTTACCATTCTATGATTCGAAAAAATTGGCCATGAATCGATGATAACAGTACAGGAGCGTAGCCCCTGAAAAAAAATTCATCAAATGTAGCCGATATGAGTATGAAATGAACGTTTTCATGGGAGCATTTCAAAACAGTTCTTAAACTGTCAGTTTTTGCTTCAGTGGGGGCACAGGGGGGAAATACATGAAAAATGTGTTTCCTCCCTCGCGAATGGACATCTGAAATAATTATCAAGAGAGGTATTTATGAGTATAACAATAACAAAAACCTCAGAAGTCGAAATTAGTTCAACTTTGTTAATAATTAAATGATCTTCGTATTTCATATTTTCTCCAATAAAATCGACTTTGACATATATCTTGATTTGATTCGATCTGGTGACTGCATTTTGTAAATTGAATACAAAACCCTTCTGACATGAGCGTAGGTCTGTTTACCCAACTTGTTTTCTTTCAATTTTAGTATGGTTTTATAAACAATTCTTTACGAAGTCCTTAATATAAGAAGCAGAAATACTTTTGTTGGGTTACTTCTTTGCGCTATCAACTCATTTATTTATATTTCAAAACATATTTATTTTTGTAAAAGTTGGAAGGTAAGTAATAATTAAATTAAATTATTGTTAAACGATTACTATTAGCCTTACAATGATAACTATCAAAGTCAATTATTGTTATTACATCTTCAATCCCAAATTGAATAATCCATGGTGTACGCCAAACATAATAACACATAACAACAATCAATGTCACTATTTTCATAAACGTTAAATCAGATAAACATCTGTTGAGCGGAAATTTCTACTAAAGATTAAAAGAGAAATGCAATCACAAATGAATCAACAAATGAAATTTCTTACATGATTTGCCGGTGTTAACAATCAATATTTCCGATGCTTCATAATATTGCGTAAGTCGTTGAAAATATTGTATCTTTGAACAATTATTGGCAATAAACGCCTCTTTTTCCGATTTCCAAGCGTAAATCGTTATTATAACACTTAAGTAAAAAAACCCCTGTTGAAAAGTAATATTTGATTTATATGAATAGAAATGAGAAGATCAAAAACAAAACAGATATAAAATAAGTTTTTAAGTGAAAAAAAAAAGGTGATCAAAATTAACAACAATCGACCTCAAATTGGCATATCGATTTCGGTTTTAAAATGATGTTTGGATTGTCGGTTTAACATTTTTTACTAATTCAAATTACAGCTTATGCTTAGTAGTTTTTATATCAGTGTAGCATTTAATGTAGAATTTATATCTGCGTATTAAAATCTAGATTCCGTATTAGCGTTGAATGTCAAAATAAATTACTAAACTAAAAAAAACTGAAGAAGTCGTAATTAAATAAAAAATTACGCTGATTGAGGTAACATTTTGATGGTTTTCCTTATACCATACCAAATATATTCACATCCGGTAAAATCACTACAGAATTTCTCAACGAGCTCAATCTATCATTGAATATGTTAACATCATCATGTCAATAACGACTAATTACAATTTATATCATCGTCTTTGTTTTACTTCGATAGGCTCAACATGCAAATGAGATAAACAAAGCAAATGTCTTTCGCGTGTAACAGACTCAATCAACCATTCTTACAATTTATTTATCACTTTATGCTTCCAGCAAATAAAAAATTATCAACAAACATGTGCTCATATGTTAATCAGGTCAAGGCTGTTGCTTAAAGCTAAATTGCACCGGGTGTGAATTAATTAAATCGTTCCAAATCAAAACAAAATTATGAAGTATTGTTCGCCTAGATCACGAAAAAAATATCTTCAGTTAGCCGTCGATTGAATTTGCACGATTATGAAATCGCAATCGTTATTAATTAAAATAAATCAAGATTGTTCAACTTCACGAAGAGATAGACAGAAATAAATCCACGTATGGTGATTTTCGGATAGATGATAATGTGGAACTAAAAATGAGAGTCCATAAGAGAAATTGCGTCGAATTGATTATTTTCTTGAGCGGTGCTGATTAATTCGCCAGAGGTGTATTGATGACTGAAAGAAAGTTAATAGGGGAAAACAAAAATTTGCCCGTTGGCAGAAAAAACGTGAACAATTGAACTGAAAATATTCCGAGTCTTCTTGGATCCCACTGAAAGGCAGCTAAATCAATGTGATGTATTTAGAGAATGTGTTAGAGAATATCTTCGATGCACTTCAAAACAACGATATTCGAATTATGTGTACACCCGTTTCCATCCCCCTTATGATGTTTCTTCAAATACATGCCACTTAATTTTTGCGTCTGCGTTATGCTTTTATCTAGATTGTAAGAGTATTCATTGGGATCACCCTATATATTACTCTTCTTCTTCGTAGTACTATACCAGCTCATGGCCTCCACTTCCTGCAACAAGCGCTACCAACTATCTGGGTCAATTGACCGAGTCCTCCAATTTCGAAATCCAAGCAGCAATGAATTGTCTCCGTCGACCAAGTAAGACCAGCGTTTTCTCGGTTTCCCCACTGGTATCTGCCCTCTCGTTTTCCCAACTAACACTGCTTTGGGTGCCAGTTGCTTGCCTAAACAATTCACGTAGCCAGCCAATTGGCAGTCTTACAATCGTTGAGATTTCCGGCTCGTTAAAAATTTCATACAGCTCATGATTGTATCGAATTTGCGATTTGTCCCCGTCTAGTTTCACTCCAATTACCCGCCTCAGGACCCATCTTTCGAAGGCGTTCGATATGTTTGCGGATGCTTGGGTTGAGGTCCATGTTTTACCTCCATACCATGGTACATCGCTGATGAAATAACAATTAAGGAAAGACAGGCATCATATTTCCAGAACCTATTTAATCTTTTACATAGCTCCAGAACTTCGGGGTCTATATAGGTTTCCGGGGAACTTCCATTGGCACCACTGACTCTCGATCAAGTTTGTTTCCCGATCAAACCCAAAAAAATAATACAGCGCCGGGCATTGATGAGATTACAGTGGAGTTCATCAAATATGGTGGCAGCGGTGTTCATAAACCTATTCACAAAGTCATCCAGCATATTTGGCGACAAAAACATACGCCGAAAGAGTGGAGCCAATCAATTATATTCCTATCCACAAAAAAGATGACAAGCTGCAGCGCGAAAATTTTAGAGGCATATCACTACTTTGTACGGCATACAAAACATTTTCAAAGATCTTGAAAAATGAAATCGGATCATATGCTAATAGTACTGTTGGGGAGCATCAAAGTGGGTTCAAAGCAGGAACATTGACAAGGGATCAATTTTTCACAGTCAAGCA
This sequence comes from Odontomyia ornata, assembly GCA_963969285.1. Classification (NCBI taxonomy): domain Eukaryota; kingdom Metazoa; phylum Arthropoda; class Insecta; order Diptera; family Stratiomyidae; genus Odontomyia; species Odontomyia ornata. Next base: position 300,736,832 of record OZ017741.1, read on the forward strand.
GGTACTTGAAAAATGCTGGGGGCTCAACATAGACGTACACCGACTTTTCGTTGACTTTAAGCAAGCATACGACATTATTGACCTTAACGTACTACACCAAAAAATGCTTCGCTTTTGTATCTCAGCCAACTTAATCCGTCTTACCAAAATGACAATGACGTCAACGATCTCCCAAGTCCGCATCAATAATCAACTCAACGATGCCTTTGACACAAATATCAGACTAAAGCAGGGAGATGGGCTGGCCCCACTGCTATTCAATTTGACTCTGGAGTACATCATGAGGAAGCTGCTTTACGGTACACGAGGCACATTACTATACAAGTCAAGTTTATGCAGCCCACATCAACATTTTTTCACGGTCATTAACAACTACCAAAGAACCGTTCCTGAAGTTAGACAGCGAAACAATACTAGTAGGGCTACAAACCAATGAGAATAGAATAAAGTTAATGACGCAGTGGAGGGAAAATACCCCAAATATACAAAATATTACACTTGTCAAATAGATTATCAAAAATGTGGGCAAATTTGTGTATTTAGGTACCAAAATAACGAGAATCGATAATGAAAGAGAAGAAATACGCCCAGGAATACAGGTCGCACAAATATATTTTATTCACTTTTGACGATCTTGCAGACCAGTTGCATACACAGGCAAACAAAGCTCCAAGTATACAAAGCTGTTATAAGGCCTATATTATGCTACGGGTGTGAAATATGGACCCTAATCTCAGCATCCTCAAATATATTGAACTCTTTTGAGTGACGGATCTTGAGGCGAATAATCGGAGCGTAGCGAGATTTGGACTAATGGTGAATTTGATGGAACCATGAGCTGTATGAAATTTTTAACAAGCTAAAGGTCTCGGTTGTAAAACTACGGAAGCTCCAATAGACTGACCACATGAATTGTCTGGACGAACAATGGATACCGAAAAAGCTATCTGTTGGGAGAACTGAAGGTCAAAGACTAGTGAGGAAACCGAGGAAACGCTACTCTGACTTGGTTGACGAAGATAGTCCATTGCTACTCGGATTTTGGAATTTGAGGACACAGTCAATCAATCGAGACAGTTGAAGGCACTATTTGCAAGAAGCAAAGGCCCGAGGGAAGCTGTAGTGCTACGAAAAAAAGAAGATTTTGGCGCCTAGAAACATTATGTAATTTATATTGACTGGCCTGTGCTAAGCGGTCCTGAGCAATTCCAGGGTTATTCAGTGAACTAACATTCCAGGGTGCGATACCATATTCCTTTTTTTTGTTTACGAGGTCACTGCCGTAGATCCATTCCAAGGCTATCGTGCAGGTTTTAAAACAATTTAGGGTTTTCCTGAAACGTGAAGTTAGCTCGTTGCCGAATCTCCATTCCAGTAGCATGATTATTACTTTTGATTTCATTGTCAGGCATCAAAAACCCGCCGTGACCCTCTTACTTTACTATAAAGCATGTGTGAGCAAGATTTAGTAGCAGAGTAGTGGCTTTACTTGCAGCAATTCGCATTTTTTGGCATTTAATGTCCCATCATCAAGGAACCAGTAAGCCCAATGTGTAGCTTCTAGAAATCGTGGAAGCTATGGACTGAGGAAACAAGAGGATCCCTACTCCTTTCACGATTGGCCTTGGGACCGTTAGTGCAATAAATAGCGGGCTACAAACAATATTTGCGAATATAACTGAATCTAATCAACACATCCTTATACGAGTATTTGATTGTAGACACAGATGAAGAGTTTTTCATAAAGATGATGCCTGTTTTCCTTATTATGAAGAAATTTATACATACGTATATAGTCAGTTTTTTTCTAATGTTATCAAAATTATAATAAAACTAATTTTTCATTATACATTAGATCTTTTATTTATTTTGTAAAACAGCTATTTTCGACTACTATTTGCAGTCTTCTTCAGTACAATTATTGGGTTACAAGATTTTTACTTAAGCACAAATCAGTAAAAATCTTGTAGCCCAATAATTGTACTGAAGAAGACTGCAAATAGTAGTCGAAAATAGCTGTTATGCAAAATAAATAAAAGATCTAATGTATAATAAAAAATTAGTTTTATTATAATTAAGGAATTTATTTTTCGGCTCAGATATTTTTTGTACAATCTAAATAGAAGAAAATTTTCATATTTTTTTGGAATACGCGCATTTCGTTCAAGCGAAGATTTATTACATTGATGAGCATTGAGTTCATAAGGTCAAAATTTAGTTGTTTCTTTTGTGGTTGAAAAGTAAATGCCGTTTACGCCCTGTGTTTGGGACTTCCATCCTCAGGAACCAACTAAAACACCCACTAAACACCTCCCCTGTCAACGCGAGAACCCGGCCTGAAATTGCTTGTCACATGACTTTGGGCCAGGTCTGGTTTTGTTACGCCGTAAGGAGCCTTCAAGCTGGAAGAACCACCTTTCGTGAGAGAAGAGAGAGGAAGAGGAATTCCTAGACAAGCAATTCCACAGCCTCAACGTCCTCTGCCGCTGTGTGTTCCTTTTATCTCTTAAGACTGCCCGAACATAATTTGCCACATTGTTTCATTTGTCAACTGATCGAAGCACCACCGTGACTATACTTTCCAAGATGAGCTCTCCTGTCACAGCCTACCTACGTGGCCTGCACTCTCCTTGTGCAGGCCACGTCACAGCCTACCCCATTTTTCGCATACAAAAATTGTGTAGTATGCAAAAATATGACGATTGGGGGACCGTGACTTATCAATCCTGTGCAGGTAAGACTCAAAACACCCATGCCCACTCAAAAGCTGGGTTAGATAGAAGTCAGTCTCACCATGCCTGCCATTAAGCCACGGTCTCGAATCTGGTATAATGTTCGGAGTCCTTCGGAACTTCTGCTATAGGATTTTAATAGAGGTGAGCGTTTAGTTATAAAATGACTAAAAATTACGTAGCTCAGTGGCAGAGCCGTTTTTTCTAAGCAAATTGCAAATTATTCAATATTGTAAAGGTATAATCCTTGCAATGAATTGAAGAAATTCCTATTTTTTGGTCGTCATACACATCAAACTGAAACCCACAGTTACACTTCGAAAATTCCCCTTGTTCCACATCAATCATTTGCTTAAATGCTATTTCTTACAACCTATTTCTTATCGTAGGTCACTCACATTTGTGTGACCCAAATCCTTCATGTACGATTACACATATGCATATTGTTATTTCATTTACTTGACCGGATTGAATTTACAAACGATTAATTCTTAGTCATAATAGGTAGTCACACTTTCTTTACAAATTGAACCGTAGAAATTTAGCAAGTGCTCAATATTGTATTGTGATATTTGAGAGCTAAGACATGCTGCCTGAATTTACTACGGCATGTATCGAGAAGTGGATTTGCGTGTTGCATCACGAGTGAATGAATTATTGAATGATGAATGGATGTTTGAATATCTGCATATGTTTAATCAATTAAATTATCGATATTTATTGAATGAATATGCATCGAAAGTATTGGATATATGTACTACACTGGAATGAGGCGCAGAGTCCACCATTCCTTCGTGCAACTAACCCAAGATTACTGTCAATCGTAGAGTGAGCGCGGTCTCTCTTTTTGGGTAACCATCTTCCTCTTATCATCAGGTAAATACTGTGCCGCTCTCTAGCAAGGAGGGCAACAGGTATCACGCCTGCAATAACTCTCACTGCTGAGTCAGATACTGTCAGATATGAACTTGCAGTCCTCAGTGCTTCTATTCTCTGTACCTGTGCCAAACGTTTTTGGAACACCGCCTTACTGAGAGCATCACCCCATATTTCTACTCCGTATAGTAGCTCTGACCCTACACTACTAATCAAGAGACGTCTTCTTCATCTTCGCCAATACGCCTGAAGCAGCCTTCTCAGCGATTGCCCTGGTTCGCTCACAGAAACTTAGCTTCTTCATCGCTGTCTTTGATTCTATTAATATGTCTCCAATACTGACCATCCTTACTCTAGGAGTTCTCTTTTTTGTCAAGATAACCAATTCAGTTTTCCCCAGCGCTTAACTGAACCCACGAGCATTCATCTAATCTCTCTTTGGTGCATTAGCACACCTAGCCTTAGTTGCACATGTTCAACGTTGCATTTAGTGACCAAAGCCGCAACATCACCCGCATTCCCAATCAAGCGCGATTCATCTCGCATCTCCAGCCTTAGTAGCCCGTCATAAGACACATTCCGCAGATTTGAGCCCAGGACAGACTTCTGGGCAGCACCTGATGTAACTTCTGTCCTTCATCAGCCCTGTTTCATGTCGTAAAGCAAGCTTCGGTCCTTCAGGTAGCATCTCAAAAGCCGCATTATATACTCTGGAACTTAAAAAGGGTTTCCAGTGTATCAAGAATACCCATCCATCTAGCGAAGTTGACGGTGTTCCTAATGTTGAGATTTTTTGCTTTTTGTGGCTATTAACGGTGGAGCGTCCTGCTCTAAAGCCGTAATCATCAACAGATAGGTCCCCAGCAGCACAAATCACATCAGTGAGTTTTCCCTTGATGAGTTTCTCTAGCACCTTCTTAGCCGTGTCCACCATGCATAACGGGCGTTATGCAGATGATGATCTGGGATTTCTCTTCATTATACTAATCAGCACGAGCCTTGCCACCTTCCATCGTACCGGGAAAACCCCGTCCCGTAGGTAAGTGTTGAATGTGCTGAGCGGCAAGTCAGGACAATGGTGATAGACAAGTTGCAACACCTCAGTTGCAACACCATCTGGACCTGGAGCCTTCCTCACTTTCAGTGAAAGGACTGCCTCTTCCAGTTTCAGCTGTGTGAAGAGTGCACACCCGATTACAGTTACACCATGGACAGCGTTAAAATAGACAGAATGGGCGGGGAAGAGTACCTCTTCTACACCTGTCCTTTAGGTTTAGCCCTCAACGTTTTTTAGCATTCTGCTATTTTTCGGTCTTCTAGTTCTCTTTGGTCTTTAACTTGTCCCTCCGTTAATGCCCTATTGCATCTAAAAGCTCCTCTAGTTCAAGGAGCCCATTCTATACTCCTTTGCTGATTTTTGCGAAGCCGCATGCAGATTGTATTCTTTTTGGAACATCTCCCACTTTTCTGAATAACCTTTCTTGGGAGAAGTTGTTGGCTATCTTCATTCGTGCCTACTCGCGTTTTTCGTCCTATGATTATCTATGCAAAGCACGGAGGCCATCCGAGGTTTGGCACAAACCCTTATGGGGACAAGTTCTCAGAGCCAGACGAGTACTAATCGGGAGTCAGTCTTAACTTAGACCGTACCCTGAGACCTGTTACGGTTTTACCGAGACGGAGATAGTATGATTATTGAATTGGAACCGTTCACGCACCAGTGTCAACTTGGTGCTACCTTGCAAGGCAACTAGGTTCAAACCATCATATCCGCCAGCCCAAAGCATCAATTCCAGTTCATTGTCCAAAGCGTAGTCCAGATTCATTCAAGGTCGTTACGCATTATTCAGCCTTCAAAAGATACCCGCCTAACACGATTGAATGAGTAAGAAGATAACCGGAACGCTTAGAAATTTAAGTTTGCCCAACAAAATATTGTAATTTAATGAGTCGAAGGCTTTAGAGAAATCCAAATACAAGGTTTCGACTTGTGAATGCTTCTCCAAGGCTTTTGAAGCAACACTTATGAATCCTAACAAATTCGTTAAAGTCGATCGTGCTATGATAAAACCATATTTTTCAAGAGCTAACACATCCAGAGTAAGTGAAAAAAGATGCAACCAGACGATTTTCTCCAGTAGTTTGAAAAAACACGATAAAAAGGAGATATGCCAATCATTACCAAGAGCTGAAGTGCTACCTTTTTTAAAAATATGAGTAACATGGGATCTTTTCCAACACAAAGGAAAAGAGCCTGAAGATAAGCTAGATTTTAAGAGAAAGGAAAGGGGAACACAAAGTAAGTATCTAATGATTTCACAAAATTATTACGAATACCATTTGCACCTGAACTGACAGAGTCATCAAGCTGTAAAATAAGCTTCATAATAAAAGGACATCAGGATGGCATGTGTATGATTAGACCAAAGGGCCATTGCTGGGAGTAGCAATAAAAATAGACAAAAACTGAATTTTAAAAAGTTCACAAACCTTTAGAGACAAAGTTGCTAAGGAACTATTCAAATGAAGAGAGGACGGGACACTGAAAGAGAATTTGAGAGAGAGTATATATTTCCAAAATGGTTTGTGATGATTTGAGTTTTGGTAAATAGGAGAAATGGAGAAGCGAGGTTGTGTATTGACTATCATAAATTAAATTTCATTACAATAAAGAACAACTACCCGTTACCAAGGATAGATGACCAAATCGATCGACAAATGGTGGAGTTTACTTTACCAGCCTAGACTTACGGTTGGGTTATTATCAGATACCGATGAAAGAGACATCTAAACGTTACACTGCATTTGTGACTCAAGCAAGGCAGTATTAATTTGAACAATGCCATTCGGGCTTACAAATGCCCCTCAAGTGTTCCAACGGTATATGAACAAAATAAGAATACCCATATAATATATTTAGGCGGTATATTTGGATGATATTCTACTTCATGCAAAAACCGTCACTGAAGCATTCAAAGGCGTAAAAACGGCGCTAAACATTTTCCGAGATGAGAACATAACCCTTAAATTTTGCACATTTTTGAAAAGAACCATTACGTTTCTGGGATTTGAGATTTCAGAAGGATATATTAAACTAGGACAGGACAAAATAAAAGAGGGAGAAAGGTTTCCCGCCCCAAGTTCAGTACTTAAAATCAGACAGTTTCTGGAACTAACCGGATATTTCTGTCATTTTGTAAAGGATTATGCAACCATTCCCAAGCCGCTCACAAATCTGACTCTAAATACCGTATATTAACAGTGGACGGAAGAAGAGGGTGCAGCCTTTGAGAAACTAAAAAACAATATAATCAAACGGCTGATATTGGCGTAACTCAAACCCCAAAGAAAAACCCAGGTTTACAATGATGCCAGCGCATCAGGGTTGGCCAGTTTATTATTGCAGGAGCAGCCAAATGTGGCTTTCTTTAATCGGCAGACAAGAGGAGCTGCATGTAAATATCATTTCTTTAAACTAGAAACACTGGCCGTTGTGGAATCTGTGAAAAAGTTTCGCTGTTATTTATTGGGTGTTCAATTTGCAGCAGTTACCGATTGTAATTCCCTAAAAGCCACAAAAGAGAAAAAGCAGTTGGTCCTGAAAATTACACGATGGTAGCTGCAATTATTGGAGTTTACTTGCATGAAATATGTCGATGCATGCACCAGAAGACATCCAAGAAGGAAGCATCATCCAGATAACCCAAGCAGATTGGGTACTTGTGGGTCAATCGACGAATGAGAAAATAAAAGAAATACGTCAAGTGCTAACGAAACCACCCCAGATAGGTTCCGAAAAAGATATTTATAAAAATAATGCACCTCGTAACGGGCGAGTCTTTAGAATTACCGTAAATGGTTGTGCCTCGGAGAGTGAGAAATCACGTCGTAAGGGCAGCGCATGATGACTTAGGCCATTTCTCGGTAGAGAGAACGCTTTGTCGATAGTGTGAAAATTATTGAGTCCCTCGAATGAGAGAATAAGTTACAAAAACAAAATGCGTCATCAAATTCTTCAAAGATGTGTTTTCAATATTCGAAATACCGAAAGCTCTCGTTCTTGACCAGGGAAACTCGATCACAATAAAAAAAATTTCGAGTTATGTGTGAGCGAAATGGAATTAAACAAGTGAAAAATGCAGTTGCCACCCTACGAGTTAATGGGGAAATAGAAAGATCTAATCGATTCTTTTTATCGGCCTTAAGGACGACAACTGTAGAAGAAAACCTATGTGATGCTCATATCAAAACGGTACAGTTTGCCATCAATAATGTGGTTAGCAATAGTACCGGGAAAACCGCCAGTAAATTACTTTTTGGATTTAAGCCAAGAGGAGGCACAGATGTACTAAGAACAGATGAAATAACCATGTCATCGAAAATGTTTAGTGATATAATAACGGAAAGAAATTTAGCAGGAGAAAATACGCAACAGGCCCAGGAAGCGTGGTGGCAGGTATGAGGAAGAGATTATGTTTTGAGAAGGAATGTGTCGAGGATATTGCGAATCGCATGGAAATGCGAACGACATTTCCAGTTGAGTACGTGAAGTGGAAAGATTTAAAGTGGTGATATTAAATTAGAGGGTGAGTGATTTGACAGAGTGTGTTGTGTGTCATGTTAACATTAGTTGATTAAAATGGAGGATGGTGATCGCTTAGTGGAGATTTGCGATGTTAATATTGGATAATCTGAAAAGTAAATGGTATTTGTTATCATATATGGGGCAATACTAATCAGATTGAGTCAAACTGACATGCGTTTGAAAGGTGATATTCCAGTCTACAATATTCATATGGACAGTTTGTATTTCGTGATTTGTGTCAAAAGTTGTATTCATTTAAAAATGAGTAAAATTTCTGAAAAAATTCGTTATATATTACAATATCACTACGATCAAGGTGAGAATGCATCCCAGGCTCGTGAAAAAAATTTGTTGTGTCTACGGTCAAGATACTTTATCAAAAGCCACAGCCAAGAGATGGTTCGCTTGCTTTCGTTCTGAACATTTTGATCTCAAAGGTGCACTTTGCTCAGGTCAACCAATCACTGAAGCAGTCGATGAAATCTTACAAAAAATTGGAGAAGACCACCACATAAGCAGCCATGACATTACTAAAGAACTGAGTATCCATCACCAAACAGTTTTGAACCATATGCGCAAGGCTGGATACATAAAGAATCTCGACGTTTGGGTGCCGCATGAATTATTGTAACACAAAAAAATTTGATCGACTGAATTTCCATTTACGAAATGCTTATAAAACGCAACGAAATCGAGCCATTTTTGAAGCAAATCATTAGCGATGAAAAATAGGTAAGATACGAGAATCTCGTTCGAAAAAGATTATGGTCAAAAAAGATGAATCATCACACACGACTAAAGAGCCAGGAATGACACCAAATAAGGTTAGGCTGTGTGTATGGTGGGATTAGAAAAGGTGCTAAAGCCTAGCCAAACACTCAATTCAGCTCTATACTGTCAGGAATTAACCAGATTGGACCAAGCAAATAAAAAAAAAAAAACTGCTAGAATCGGTCAATAGAAAGCGTCCATCATGACAATGCCAGACCACACATATCTTTGATGGCCCGGCAAAAATTGATAGAGCTTGGCTGGGAAGTTTTGATGCCTCCACCGTATAGTCCAGACCTTGCACCAACAGACTACCATTTATTTCGGTCTCTGCAAAACTTCCTCAATGAAGAGAAATTCACTTCCAAAAGGGATTGTGAAAATAACTTGGCGAAGTTTTTGGCCGATAAACCGCAGAAGTTCTACACAGATGGAATAATGGCTCTACTCAAAAAACGGCAAAGGTCAACAATATGCACTTGAATAAAATCCATTTTAAATAAAAGAAATATTCAATCAAAAAATGACAAAAAGGCTCAATACTTTTTAGACTTGCCAATATTTGTAATGTTTTTTTTTTTAGAATATATGTGAGGATGAGCGTTTCCTCTTCATTCGCCTTCGGGATGGGGTTTCCTCCCTCGTCAAAGAGACGGGTGTGCCTCTCTAAATTGTCAGTTTAGCTGAGCGGTTTTTCCCAGCGAATTCTATTAATAAAGTCTTTAAACAACATTCACATGAAACGATCGCTACCTCCCACTGATTAACAGTAGTTTTCTATAAACCACATACTTAGGGGCTTCCCTTTTTATTGTTTTCCAGGTCAAGACCGCTCAGTCGTTGGCATAATACCACCTAAGTTTGGCTAAGTAAGCAGATAGTGAAAAACACTGAGAAATTCATTGTAAGAAATTAATATTTAACTTCAATATTAATTTGACTTTTGATTTGAATCAATGAAAATTCAGGGATTCTTCATTTTAAATATAAAAACGTTTAAGTGCAAAGGAGAGATTTTGATAAAGTGAGCACACCGTGGGCTCTCCATTCTATCATTAGAAGAAACCTGGATTGTCACTTGGCTGTAAGCATACAAGGTAGTTGCAATAAAGCAGTGATATCAAGAACAGCTCTCTCTCTCTCTCTCTCTCTCTCTCTCTCACTACAAATATCGAAACGCTATCATTAGGCCTAGCGCAATTGCAAGTATTCTAGTTGGTTCACAATTTTATAAAAGTTAATTAGAGCCTTTGTGTTTAATTTTATATCCACTTTATCGATTATCCACTTATACAGTCACAATATTATTTTTATTCAACTACGAGTCAGAAAAAGTAACTTTCAATTTAGTATGTTGTCTGAAATAAAATTATTAAAGAAGAAAATCTCACCTGCATTAATTTAGAACTTATTCCTTTCTTTACATTCGTATTTACAGCTTCCAATTGATCCATTGTTTGCTATTTAAAACTTAGAAAAATTTTATAACTACTAAATCAAACAAATTTAAAAAACAAAAATTACAACACAATATTATGCTCTCTTCTACTTAAACACAATCCACAATGAAAACTTTGATGGAAAATTCGCAGCACTTAACGAATTAAATTTTTCAGTATTATCGCAACGTTACTGACAATTTCGTTTTATTTCTGTTTAAAATCGTATTATATCACTTTTCCATGCACCAAAAACAAAATTTTCGCTTTCAATGTTTATTTTCGCTTTGCACAAAATGTAGACGAGAAATAATTACAAACAAAAAACTTATGCAACTTTTCATCGGACGAACAATTATTATGCACCAGCAACGGCGTCGTCGCGAGACAGTTTTCACAACTTCGTGTAAAAGGCGTTAAACAACTGCAACTAGCGCGTTATCGTTGCGACAATTTTCTCAATGTGCTTTGCACTTTCTTCCCGGTTTCCCAATTTATTTCGCGCTCTTAAATCATCTCAAAATGTAACATTAGATTTTAATTATGATTTATTGCGAATCTTTAATCGGGATCAATGCTACCACAAAAGCACGGCACTCAAGTGTATGTTTGTTTGCTCGCTCGTTTGGTTAATCGAATTTGCAGCTTTTTACCCAAAGCGCACACTCCAATGAGGCTGTGCACCAACTAACTAGTACCAAACCGATGCCGGCTAAGATATACTATGAAAAGAAATGTTTAATTTTTTTTCCTTCAATCGAAATGCATTACCATGCCATAGTACACCACCATGAATTCATTGCGCCAACTATTTGTTCAAAAGAGTGCCGAGATGCTGGGAAAAAGAGCCAAAGTGCGCGGCTCTAGCCCAAACTGAGCCTCTCTTGCCGGTGGGGCCCATTCAACGAGCGCCTGCAAAGTGGGTTTGCAAAATGCATGTGAAAAACTGCCGTATGAAAATATTTGTCTATTTTCGCGGTAATGAGATGCCTTGTAGGGCATTCGTCGACTCAGATACAGATTCCGTATGCTAATCAGGCGCTCCGATTGCATTATTTGGAAAATCCAACCCGTGCGTACGAAGGTTGTTCAAATATTGTTTTGGTAAATATTTTGATGCTTCTTCAGATCTTCAAGATGTAGGTAGTCAGGGAATTACATAAATAATCAAAAAAAGACAATGGAAAGCAATTGTTGAAGTTTTGTGAAAAAAATTTGCATAATTATGAAATTTATTACGGTTCAGTAGAAGACATGTAATCTTCCCGCCAATGATTTCCGGCACTAGAGTAGGAAGGGTCGCTAGGAATTCTTCTTTAAGAGCAAACGAGTGCTTAGTGAAGGAAGACTTATACGAGCATGCAGTTACTTAGATTGGAATATCAATTAATTTCTTAATCACTTTTATTACCTATTTAATATACCAATCGTCCTACTACCTACTATCATTAACTGTACCGCTCAGCAAGTACTCAACCTACATGGTCTATTCCACCGTTCAGTCAGCGCCAATGGTGCGTGAATGTATACCAATTACATATTGTAGGTTTGGCGCCGCCGTCATTATAACTCCTAGCTTCCTTACGGATGAAATCTAAAGTCAACAAGAAGCAAATCGAACTTGTAATCACACAATTTGTGGCCTTCAAAATTTGTCATCATCGCACTCTTGGCATCCATATTTTGTGGTGTTTAAGATTACAAGGTGTTAATGGACATTCTTATATAAACGACAAGGTTCGATAAACTATCGACTTAATGTTATGTTATCTTTAATGTTGCTGTAGGTTAAGCCCTGAAGACTTATTATTTTAAGTATCTTAAGCATTTGCTGATATAAGTTGGAAGGTTTTTGAGTACCTACCCTTTCAGAGGGATGTGGGCATAATTCCTGTAACTTTAATAAATGATTTGATTGTTATAACTCTCTCTCAATTAAAATGAAGAGGTATAAATCAAGGCTTAGTTCGAAAAGTCTTAATTTTATATGTGATTATAAAACTCCAAGCAAGATTTTTAAAGGAGTACAAAGCGGGAATGGTGAATTCCACACCTTGTTACAGATAACTAGAGCAGAGCCAGAGCGTCGCGCTACTTTCGGCACCGAAAGTGTTTGATATGTAGTGAAATAGGTAGATCCGTCCAGGACTGCAGCGATGGTCTGCTGCCTCGGCGAAAGAGGATGTTGAGATACACCGAGATTGGCCTTGTCTGTGGGCGCGTGAATTTGCTGGCAGGCTAGCTTTGTCGTGTTGTGGGGTGAGTTCTTTCCCCCTAGCACAAAGACTCACTACAAAAGAATTTCGCATTCACGAATTAAACATGGTAACAGGCCGAGATAACCTACTAAGGGTTGCAATGTTTGTTCGAAGAACAAATTGGGCCGGATAGAGGCTTCGTCGTTACTGACGATACTTATGGCCCACAAATAAGAGTGGGGCATCAAGATAGAAGCTGTGCCCCTCGCACCCTCCTAACCGGATCAAGATCCAAACGTAGGCGTGGCCATGTTTTTCCCGTTTGAGTGAAAAACTCAGACGAACATACAGGTAATGTCGCGCTTTATGGTTCGCGGCCAATAATTTTAATGTTCCGGGAAAGTGAAACGCACTGTCTTTTAAATTAAGTTAAAAGAGTTTATTTACTAAAAATGCACAATCTTTTCAAACAGCAATGCAAACAATGCACAAACTTTTCAATTCTTAGCTTCCACTTGTCAATAAATTTCTATTACAACTGTCCACTTAACAATCAATCAATATCGCCTTTACTTCGCGCTCCACTATATCGCAGTTTACTATCGTTCGTTCAGCTCGCCTTTAAATAGAGTCTCTAGCCATTCAATCCATTTCTCGTACATTGGCGAATGTTCTGCCGAGAGGTACCTGGTAATTTCGAGCAGCTTAATGAATGGAGCAGTGACGTCACTTTCAAATGTTGATCATGCTTGGTGGGTTCTCATGGTTTCGAGTAAATTCATTTTGTTGATCATGAAGTTCTTAATGGTTGTGACAACGATTGCGACAGTAGCTCGCAGAATTATTTGTACATGTAACACTGCCCCCACCTCAGCTCTTTCCGCCCCGAAAAGATGTGTCGCCAGTTGAAGTCGATTCTCCCTGGATTTAATATGGGGCAAGACGGTCCAGGTGCACGATTTTCATTTTGGCTCTTGGCTTACGATGTTCCTGTATTCGGTATACGACGTCGTTGATTCGCTTTGTAACTCGGTATGGTCCCTCCCAATTATGTTGCAACTTTGGAGACCTACCCTTTCGCCGTTGCGGGTTATAAAGCCACACCAAGTCATCTTGCTGGAAGCCAGTAGAATTAGCCTTTAGATCATACCTGGTCTTCATGCGGTCAGTAGCCGATTCGAAGTGTTTTCGCACTGTCCGATGTATCTGGTTCAACCCTTGCCTTAGCTCACTTGCGTACTCCGAGATCGGTTGGGGTTTCTCAGGGACAGACAAATATTCTTTCCAAAAATGACTTCGGCAGCTCTGTACGCCATCAAAAATAGTGGGATATGTCGGTACCAGTCCCTTTGGTTCTCGTCAACCATCTTCACCAGATATTTATTTAGCGTGCCGTTGAAATGTTCGACCATTCCATCGGATTGAGGATGCAGCGATGTTGTCCTTGTTTTCCGTATTCCCAGCAGTTTGCAAATTTCGCCAAAAACTAGTTCTCAAAGTTTCGGCCTTGATCCGAATGTAGTTCACAAGGTACGCCATACCTGCTGGCCCAATTTAATACTAGCTGTTTGGCTAACAGTAGTTGCTTCCTGGTTGGGAATGGGGTAGACTTCGGGCCACTTGCTGAAATAATCGGCCGCAAAAAGCGTGTATCAATTTCCCCATTCGAATTCAGGAAAGGGTCCTGTGATGTCAACAGCAATCCTTTCAAATGGCACGCCCACGTTATAGGTTTGCATTTTCCCTCTCAGTCGTCGCTTTGGACCTTTGACGGAAGCGCAAATGGTGCATCTACGGCACCAGTCCTCTACGTCTTCTCGAGTGTGGGGCCGGTAAAATCTTTCCCGCAATTTCGCTAATGTCTTGTTAACACCAAGGTGGCTTCCCGAGGATCCTTCGTGCATCTCTTTAACCACATCGTGGATTTGGCTTTTGGGAAGTATAGTTTGCATTCTATAGGAGCTGCCATCCGCCGTTTTCCATTTCCGCTTGAGCACACCACCCTCCACCTGAAGGGAGTTCCATTGTACCCAATAGCTTTTCAGGGTTGTGCCATGCATTGAAATGTCTTTCCACTCAGGTCGCCCAGTTGTCTCCTTCCATACGAGCAATGGTCCGATGTCTTCATCGGCTAACTGGGCATTTCGAATCTCCTCCGATGACCAACCTTCATCAAACTCGGCCGTTATGAATCGCAGATCAACGGGCAGTTCCTTTTCCTCAATCCGTCGACAATGCTTGCAGTTAGCTAGACATGGACGGCGAGATAGGGCGTCTGCATTTCCATGAACTCCGCCCTTCCGATGAACTATTTCGAAGTCGTAGGACTGCAATCGTTTGATCCATCTCGCAACCTGTCCCTCGGGATTTTTGAAGTTGAGCAGCCATCTTAGCGACGCATGATCCGTTCGAAGAACAAATTTCTGGCCATATAGGTACTTGTGGAACTGCTTGGTGGCCTCTATTATAGCCAATAGCACCTTCCTGGTCACGCAGTAGTTCCTCTTACTTTCCGAGAGAATTCGACTGTAATAAGAGAGGACTCCTTCTTCGCCATCGATCTGCTGGGAGAGTACAGCTCCAATACCGCCGTTGCTTGCATCGGTGTCAACTACAAACATTTTTCCGGGTTTCGGATATGCCAGCACGGGTGCTTCACACAGCTTCTCCTTCAAGGTCTCAAATGCTACCTGGCATTGTTCATTCCAGACATACGGACGATTTTTCTCGGTTAGCTGATGGAGACACTTAGCTATTTTGGCAAAATCTTTGACGAATCTTCGATAGTAGGTCACCAGACCCAAAAAACTTCGTAGTTGGCGCTTGTTGTTGGGTGTTGGCCAGGTTTTCATAGCTTCAATTTTCTCAGGGTCTGTTTTGACCCCTTCTGCTGATACGATGTGTCCCAGGTATTTTACTTCAGCTGCAAAAAGGGTACACTTGTCGGGACTAAGTTTCAAATTTGCCAGTCGCAATCGGGAGAAAACCTCTTCTAAGTTCTGCACATGCTCTTCGAACGTTCTCCAGATAACAATGATGTCATCTAGGTACACCAAGCAGGTTTTCCAGGTTAGGCCACGTAGCACCCACCAGGCGTTCGAAAGTGGCTGGAGCATTACAAAGCCCGAATGGCATCACCACAAATTGCCATAATCCGGTTCCAACTGAAAATGCAGCCTTCTCTCGGTCCTTCTTGTCGATTTCTACCTGCCAGTAGCCACTCTTGAGATCGAGTGTAGAAAACCATTTTGCGTCGGCTAAAGTGTCCATGATGTCATCGGTGCGTGGAAGCGGGAAACTATCTTTCTTAGTGATGTCGTTAAGCTGCCTATAGTCGACACAGAAATGAGTGGTACCATCCTTTTTCTTTACTAGAACTACTGGTGTAGCCCATAGACTGACAGAAGGCTCGATGACACCTTGTTTTTCCATGTCCAAGATCAGTGCGCTCACTTCTCCTTGTTTGGCTATAGGAAGGCGTCTCGGTGCTTGTCGAATCGGCTTGGCTCCCTATGTATCTATGACGTGAGTTACCATACTCGTTCGGCCTTGGTCATCCGGGCTTGATAAAAGATGCCACTGTACTTGGTGACCAGATCAGAGGCTCGCTTGAATAGCTGCGCTGGCAATTTGACCTGCGGTGTTAAAGACTCTAACCGGCACGTATTCGATCTTCATAGATTTTACAAGGCTTCATCCTACAATCAAACTGCGCAGTGTGGACGTCTTCGTTGGCTCTATCGGATAAGATCGGTACTCTCCAGAATCACCATCAAGCTTGGCCCATACAATGCTTTCGGAAGAATTCGGTACATCAGTGTGGGTATATACTACAACATTCACCTTGCGAATTCGGACGTGCGGATCCTCCATCAATATTTCCACATTCTACCATTTCAATACCCGTTTGCCCAAGTCTAACGTGATTCCATGAGGTTGCAGAAAATCCATTCCGAGAATGCAGTCATCCAAAGTGTTCGCGGCCAGAAAATTATGTCGGAACGTAAGGTCTCCCAATTGTATCTGGAGGTTGACCTCTCCATGAACAGGTGCAGTTTGTCCCGTAGCTGTCCGTAGTGAGAAAATTCTGCCCCTGTGCAGTAGTTGCTGCCTCACTAGTTCTGGTCGAATAATCGATCGGGTTGCACCAGTGTTGATTATTATGGTGCTTTGTTCTCCGTCAACTTGACCCGGAAGGCATAAGTCCACTTCTCCACGATGTAGTCTTGACACGGTGATGGTGGAGTTGGGGACGTCGATCTTCCTAGCCAACCTCTGCTCCACGAAGTTGGCTCTCACATGTTTCCCGACCCCTCAGCTTGAAGGGCTTCCATTCTGGGCTCCTGACTTGGTCTAGATCTTCTCCTTGCTAGCTCGCTTTTCTTCGCTTCTTGCAGTCTCTTTGCAGGTGCCCCTTCTCTCTGCAATTCCAGCATCTAAGCACGCCATTTACATGCGGGTCTCGCTCAATTTCCACGCGCTCACACCTGCCCTCATCTTCCGCTACCTCGCGAACCCGTGCAGTGGTGCGAGTCACATTTTTTGCTGCCTCAAAGTTCAGACTATAAGCCAATGCGTCCTTAACCGTTTGCTTTTGAGGTAGACGCACGGCTTGTTGCAGTTCCTGGTCCTTTAATGCACTGATGAATGCTTCTGTTGCTGCTTCCTCTCGATGTTCTGGGTCGT
The DNA here is from genome assembly GCA_963969285.1 of Odontomyia ornata. NCBI lineage: Eukaryota > Metazoa > Arthropoda > Insecta > Diptera > Stratiomyidae > Odontomyia > Odontomyia ornata. The sequence continues at coordinate 300,754,119 of OZ017741.1, forward strand.
AAGCTGGGTGAGCCAAAAGTGCCAGTCGCTCGATGTCTTGGGCTAGCTGTTGTAAAGTTTCACCAGACTTTTGCATCCGATGCCGTAGCTGTGACCGATAAATCTGCTTCAGATGATTGTCTCCACAACGCATGTCGAGCGCCTTCATTATAGCAGCCGGGTTTGAGTGCAACTCGACAGGGATAGTCTGCAAAAGCTCAGCAGCTGGGCCTCTTAGAGCAAGAATTAATGCAGTTGCTCGTTCCTGTTCATTCCAGTGATTAATCCTAGTGGCGGCTTCAAACTGGGTTTTTTAAATGCCCAAGACCGTTTGCCCATCGAATATTGGTGATTTCACATTTCTGGATGAGCTTTGCGCTGCAGTTATAAGCGGGGCTGGTGAGGTGGTTGCTACTGCCTTTGCTGCTTTCAATTCTTTTTTCATGTTTTCCATCTCATGGTTGATTCTCTCCTCGACCTGGGACCTTTTCTTCGACCTGGTAAACCTTTTTCTCGACCTGGTAAATCTTTTCCTTGAACTGGTCAACCTTTTCCTCGACGCCTTTAATTTGTTTGTTTAGACTACCGAGCTCCGCTTTTATTTCAGTTGACTGTTTCTCCAGCTTCTGTGCGATGTCTGCCTTGATTTCGATCGCTTCGTGGTCCAGCTTCGTTGATTGTTCATTTAGCTTCACAGGTAGTCTAGATGACCGTTCATTTAGCTTCACAGATTGTTCATCTAGCTTCTCAGTTAGATTGGATGACATCAGCATTAACATTTGCGTTAGCGCATTTTCTGATTCCTTTGATTTTAGTGTTACTTCTTCGCCTTCTGCGCCTTTTTCCGCATCTGAGGGCTCACCCGAATCCAGATTCATGCCTTCCGACTCGATCGCGTCACGCAAGCGTGCAATCAGTATGGCTTTTGTATCTTGTGTGGCCAGATTTCGCTGTTCCAACTCCTCCTTGAGCTCCGATATGATCAATGGATCAATTTTTGGATGAAAGTTTCCGAGCATTTTTATTGTTTCGGCTATTTTCCACCAGTTTCCATGTTAATTTTCACTATTGTGCACTTTAAAAATGTTTAAAGGTTTTCACTTCCAAAATTTTCTTTCTCACTTCTCGACACCACTGTCGCGCGTTATGGTTCATGGCCAATAATTTTAATGTTCCGGGAAAGTGAAAAAGTACTGTCTTTTAAATTAAGTTAAAGAGTTTATTTACTAAAAATGCCCAATTATTAGTTTTACTTTTCAATTCTTAGCTTCCACTTGTCAATAAATTTCTATTACAACTGTCCACTTAACAATCAATCAATCAATATCGCCTTTACTTTGCGCTCCACTATATCGCAGTTTACTATCGCGATTGTAATGAATAATCCCCCCATTCATTCAGCTCACCTTTATATAGAGGCTCTAGCCATTCAATCCATTTCTCGTACATTGGCGAATGTTCTGCCTAGAGGTACTTGGTATATTCGAGCAGCTTAATGAATGGAGCAGTTCCCGTGGTTTCGATTAAATTCATTCTGTTGATCATGAAGTTCTTAATGGTTGTGAAAACAATTGCGGCAATAGCTCGCAGAATTATTTGTACATGTTAAAAATAATTTGCAAGTCTTTTTCCCCCAAATGAGAAATACAAACGTAACCGATTTATGCCATAACGTTATGCAATGAAATCATATAACCTTATGGCATAAAAGAGCAAGCGAGCGGAATACCACTACCCGGCAAGAACCCCTGTTAAGCGAAAAGAAAGGAAAGGGCTAGCTAGAAAGGAAGGGTGGCTAGCCCATTTTAGCGGAGGAGCCTGCCATCGATGCGGGTCCTATACCCGGCCAGTTCGAACGAAAGGGAAAGATCGAGTTTTCAAGTTTTAAAAATCCATTAAAATTTTTGTTTTATATACCGATGCTAAACAAGGATGCATGATTGCGTGTTTTTTGTTTTCATTGTATCGATAACGTTTCATTTTTAATAGATATAAACTCGTAGGTGGTCGAAATTACCAGTAAACGTCAATATCGTACGTAAGTTTAAAAAAGATTCTTTATTAGGATTGCATTAGGGATCTTCTCCTGTGCAAATAAGCATAAGTTGAAAATTGAAAACGTACATGAAACATGCTTGCAAATTGATCAATTTGATGTGCCTATCTATCTCTAATGATAAAAAATTAATTATTGATAATTATTAAAATTCAATTCAATTTCTTAAATGAACTACAAGCCCATGAGAAATTGTTTTCCGAAGATTAAGTTTTCATTTATTTGATAGAAAGTAGAAATGTCTTCTACAATCATAAAACGACAAAAGACACAATAATTAAATACAATTACATTTTTTAAAGATTTTAGAATTCGTATAAAAATTAGTTTGACTTCATTTTGAATGTATTTAAAGAATCAATCGCTGATACACTTTGGTTGTCGTATTTGAATGATTTCCCGTAAATATTGCTTTTGTAAAATGCAGTATAATGACCATCCTCCAAAATGATTTGAGACAGCATATAAGTGATAGGTCTTGTTGCCTCCCGTTTGCAACGCTATACGGGCTATGAATGAGTTCATATTGAGATTTGTCAGTGGAAAGTTGACAAAACTTTGCTTCTTCTTGTACGTTTTTCCTAACCCATCCGAGTCGGCAAAACAAAATCTTTTAAAATGTACAACTAAAATAGGGGACAGCTTTGATACACCCAATATCTTGCTCGCGTCACGCTCTTGGAGTACCGAAACCGAGTTGCAATCAGCAAATGACTATGTAAACTTGGTGTGAAAATAAACGATTATCATCTCAGGTATCATGGTTCACAGATTAATGTCTCTGATTTTTGGAATACTGAATCATTTCTCATATTGCCTCTTTGCGGTATAATCTTTTGATCGACTAATAAGAATCACCATCAATTACACTTTAAATCAAATACTTTTTCTTCTTCTCTAAGCGAAGGCCTCTTTCGGGCCTTCATGCTTGGTCGCGTTGTATCTAAACAATATTTTACCAGCTTAGTCCGCCATACCTGAAAACAATCCGATGACGATCTCAAGTCTTGTCTTGATTGGCTCAAGCCAGGCACTCCGGATAGATTCTGCTTTTAAATCTTTAGCGAAGTATCACCTTCCTATTCATTCGCTACGTGTTACATAATCGATTAAAAATGAATTGCTCTACGCATAATTTTCGCTGAACTTAGTGGAGCGCGTCCCAAACATACGCTTGCTACATAGTTTACCTCAACAAAGACTTTCCTTCTCCCTACTGTTGCTTCCGTTTCTTCGATTGACTCAAAGATGGAATTACTTGGCGCAGAAAAGAATGAAGGTCACACTTCACTGAGACTCAGAAATTAACTTCGATATGTTTTATCAATTCGCTGCTCGTAATCACAGAACAATTTCAACATATTCAATCAATACTGATGGCACGAGAGTCAACCTTTACACACACTCGTATAGAAGGCGGTCGAGAAACGTTTGTGGTTAGTTTTGTAGTGAAACCGTACGATTCACTCCATTGCAGCTGCCTTTATGGAACCTCAACTTTTAAATAATTAGAAAACTTGCCAACAAGTATTAACTAAGACACAATGTTAATAACTTCACACGGCACCGATCCAAATGGCGACAAAGCTTATCGAATTACAAAGGGTCTTATCGAATAAAAATTTGCCAATTTATCTGTGGTTCTTCATGATCTCCCATGAACTCCCTCTCCTTCTCATTTCCCTGTCGCAGCGGTACTCAAATCAGCTGCTTGCTCAACAAAGTTCAATTACATTTGGTAATGCGATATACAGATGGGATACGGTAAATCAGTGTTTCCACGTCGGAAATTTTAATTTGCATTTTTTAATTTTTTCAAAAATTTACAGAAGTAAAGAAAAATATCATGAAGAATATGATGAAAGGGAAAAGTTTAAATTTAATATAAAAAAAAAAATGATATAAAATTCCATATTTGTAATAATAATAAGAGAAAAAAACATTTTATAAATCACAACTATGAATGGTTATAATGAAATCTTTTTTTCCAAATCTGCAATTAAAGTTTCGGATAAAGTTTAGGAAGGTTTTAAAGCAACTTACTTGTATGACTGCTCGATTCCTACAGATATCGGCGCCTTCCCAAGGCAATATAATCTTTTAAAATAAGAGTCGAATTGAATTTTTGTTGTGATTTTAAGTAAGCTTATCATTCGTCATTTGGTTGACATTTTTACCCATCTCCTTGCAGACACTAATATAAAGGAAGCCGTATTGATTGACCCAGAGTTGGAGCACGCGAAAAGAGGCCCAATTGATCAAAGAGCTTGGTCTTACTTCGAAGTATGCAACGAATACACATATGCCTGGAGATCATATAAATATAGGAAATATTTAGAAAAAAAAAGGAAACCAACTTCAAAATAGGATGAAAGGATGAAATTGTTTTTATGTAAGCGGTGCCATATCATTTTTTTGCCGATTATTTCGTGATGGTGCAGATGTTGGAAGTATTTATGTTGATATGTGGGAATTGATTTAACACCGTTTCCATAAAATTTATTTCATCCTTTTCAGCGCATTTTGAAGTCGGTTTTCTTTTTTTTCTAATCTAATCTAATCATTTTTCCCTTTCATATACGAGTATGTATATTAAAATTCTGTTGCTTGGATACATTGTACCATGTATGCATATTAATATGTAATTTCTTGACTGCAATGCAAAACTCACTACTGCTAAGATCTCCAGCGTTCGTAGGAGTCAAATTTCTTCTTCTTCTTCTTAGCACTACAGCCCCTCTCGGGCCTTCGCTTCCTGCAAATAGCGCCTCCAACTGTCTCGGTCGATTGACCCCGTCCTCCAAACCAGCGTTTTCTCGGTTTCCCCACTGGTCTCCGGCCTTCAGTTCTCCCAACGGATACCTTTTTGGGTATCCGTTGTTCGTCCATACGATTTATGTGGCCAGCCCATTGCAGCTTCAGCAGTCTTATAATCGTTGAGACCTTCGGCTCGTCAAAAATTTCATGCAACTCATGGTTGTATCGAATTCGCCATTGGTCCCCGTCTAGCTTCGCTCCAATTATTCGCCTCAGGACCCGTTGCTCAAAGACATTCAATATATTTGCGAATGCTTTGGTTAGGGTCCATGTTTCACACCCATAGCATAACACAGGTCTTATCATAGATTTGTATACTTGGAGCTTTGTTTTCATGTGTATGCAGCTGGTCTTCAAGATCGTCAAAACTGAATGAAATATTTGAAATATTTCTTCTCTTTCATTGCCCGTTTTCGTTATTTTGGCACATAGATACACAAAATTGCCAAATTTTCGAGTTTAGTTCTGATACATTTTAGTCCAAGATCTCATTAACGTCTATCTTGATTTGAGGTTTCAAAAAAAAACCAATATAAATTGTATCGTTGAGAAACTTACGAAATCGGAACTTTTTTTTGTTCACTTCACGTTTATGGTCTACATCATATTGCCAAGTTTAATCGACATTGGTTCAAAGGTTTGTTCAAAACTGATGGTTTGACTTTTGATTTCAGCTTTATCGTACACCTGAATGAACCTTTGTTCCAATTTTGGTGCGAATCGGAGATATACTTTGGTCAGAACAGATATCATGGGTTTTTTTAACTAGACACCATATATGACAATTTGGCAAAAATCAAAGCAAAATTGGGACCCCCAGTTACAAGATTCAAGATCTTTATCTGGTGATTTCTTATTTTTTACATATGTACAATTCATTAGTAACTTAACGCGACAATATTCATGCGGGTTGTACCTTAGGGCCTTTCTCGGTGTTCAATAAAAATTTACTTTAATTAGATTACAATATTAATTTTTCGATAAAATAAAACTTTAAAATGTCAACACCCACAAAATTATCAAACATTAGTTGATTATAAAAAAGAAGTTTAGAAAATTCATTTGCTCTTATGACTACAGTTTCAAAAATTGATTTCCTCAAAATTTAGTACATTATTTACTTAAGAATACCTTAAAACCATTCATTCGCTTCACCCATTGAGCGGTTGTCCATCGCTCTCCTGATTACTCCCGCTTTGTGCTCCTTGGCTCTCCTGGTTCCCGAAATCACCAACTTTTCTGCATACGATTTTAACGGCTCCATTCCTGTCTTCTGGTTCAGCACCTTGTTGGGGTAAGACCGTTCTTCCTCCCGTCTGTATAGGTCTGTGCAAGCCCGAAGGATTTTTCACTTCACTAATCCTATCTTGCCTCATTTTGTTTCAGTCGCAGCCTTCCATATCATCACCACATATGTGATTATTGGACGGATCAAGGTTTTATAGGTCAAAACCTTGACTCGCTAGATCGCTGCTGAATGTTTCCTGAAAAGAGGTATGAGAAGATGGAACGCATGCCACTTGTTTCAAAATATTATCAATGTGAGCACTAAACGTAGCTTTCCTGTCTAAAACCACCCCCAAGTACTTCGTTTGCCTAGATTAGTGAACGATCTGCCCATTCAACTTAATCCTGGAGTCACAGGGGATCCTTGAACACAATAAATTCACTTTTCTTTGCATTTACCTTGATTCTCCGTTTCCGGTAATATGCAGTAAGAGATTCCAAATATTTTTGAAGCCGAATCCTAGCAAAGCGCAAATTGTGCTCAGATGACCACACTAAAAAGTCGTCAGCGAAGAGGTTCACCTGGATTGCGGGCATATATTCATCCCTTACAACCGGACCGCCAGAGGTGAATATGTTGAAAAGAAATAGGCCTAATAAAGACCCCGGTGGGAACACTGAGTCAATACAAAATGGGTCTGACCAAGCCCCAGCAGCCACCACAAAGGCAATTCGTCCCCTCATGAAGCTGCCAATAATTTTTATAGCATGGGCCGGAAAGCCAAATTTATAATTTTGCAGAGAAGCTCATTGATCCATGCAGAGTCAAAGATTTTCTCCACATCGCTCAGGCAAGTAACAACAAGCTTATTGTTGCGTCAGCTTCTCGAGAGTGCATATTTCATGCGCGTGCTACGACCATGAGTGAGCGTCAAGTGCCGAGCGCCGTTGCGCAACGTATTGTCATTCATTTTTAGTGTGATAATGCGTTGAAAACACGAAAAGTTTTCTTCATTTGTGAAATCAGTTCAGTAGTAGGGCTGTTGTGTTTTAATGAGCCAAAGCATTTAAGGATGGTCATGAAGCCGTTGAGAATTAGCCGCATGATCGTCGACCGCGAACCAGCATCACACTAGACAACATTTGCCGCGTAGAACAACTCGGCATCAGTATTGGTAGTGTAGAGTCTCTCATCCACAAACACCTTCAATATCGCAAAATAACGGCGCGATGGGTTCCTAAACCAGCACGAAGTCCGATTCGATTCTTCAGGGTAACGCGCGCCCTCAAACCGTGCGTTTCTCGCTCGATAGAATATTGGAATTGAGATGGGAGGTACTGGAACATCCCCCTACAGTCCAGATTTATCACCATGCAACTAGCACACCCTTTTTCGCTCTTAAGGCCAGCTCAACCAAAAGATGGTCGGACTCGGCGTCGAGAACTCTACACACGAACTTCACACAATGAAGAAGAAATTCATATAATGAAGAAGTCAATAATAGACGAGCTCTTTCGAGGCAATTAGTATGAGACCCATATTTAATTGAACCCAGTTAGAGATAGTTGTTCCATAGCCATTGATGCGCATTGAAATCACCTCCCATGGCATAGAAATCGAATTTTTTGCACAGAGCAAGCACTGTTTCCTTCACCGAGCATCCATGTTAAACATAGATCCCCACGAACGCAAGGTGGACCTTCCTAGCATGGAGCTTATTATTTCTGCCTCAATACATTTCAGACTTGGAAGGGAGTTCCTTTGGACTTTCACGTGATTTTGTGAGCCATAGCAAGTCCAAGACTTCCATCTGGATCATCATGCCTGATGACTTTATAGTATTTTCCCAGATGCACTCTGTCTCTTTCTTTAAGTTTTGTTCCCGACATAAACAAGAAGCCTGGTCTATGAGCGTTCAAGTATTCTTAAACGAAATTCCTTATATAGCGTGGATTTAGTGAACATATTTTGAGGATGCAGAGTTGAATGGACTTCATCACGACAACATACTTTGAAGACGAATGCTAAGCACGCAGCTTTTTTCTCACTAGAATTAGTGAGTTTTTTATATTGAGGGATAAAAGAGTCCACTTTTCGAAAGAGTGTGAATAAGTCACACCTGAATATGATTGGCAGTCAGTGCTCAAAACCATTTTTTGGTCATTGTGTTATGAACGAGCGTAGGAAACTCCCCGCCTACCGTTTATTGCCAGCGAATGAAAGCTTAATGTTATGAATGAGTGAGTGGAGCTCCCGCAAACCGTTTAGCGCTAAAAAGCGTCAGCAAATGAAGGCAATGTACATTACACTGATAAGCGCTAGCAAATAATAACTATGTACGTTGTTGCCGATATGCCGCTGTTAAGCTTCAGCATATGGATGACGCGTACATGCAGGCACAAGCGAGAAGCTCTTTGTATGAGCAAGTAAAGGGAGCTTATAGCGATCAAATGAAAAAGTTTCGCCAGCTGACTGAGAACTGCGGCGAATCTGGGGGCGAAAACTTTCCTCGTTCATGTGCAAAATATTTCCCCCGAGCTGACTATGATAATATAGTATATATTGGAGAATGGTTCCCATAATCTACAAATTAATAAGGCGTAGCGGGAAGAAAAAGTTCCTAGTAAATGAGAACTTACGTTCTCGTCGCCTCAGAAGAAGTTCCTAGTAAATGAGAACACACGTTCTCATCGTCCCGCTACGCCTTATTAATTTGTAGATGATGAGAGCCATATAGCTCCGCCATAGAGGGTCCCAAGCCCGTTTGGGAAAAGAGGAGGGAAACCCTTGTTTCCTCAACCCATAGCTTCCATGATTCCTCATCCCAAACCCCAAATTAAATCGCAGTAAATGCTCTCGGGGTCGCAGATTGGGTTTACTGGTTCCCCAATAATGTGACATTTAATGCCGAGAAACGCTAAAAGCTGTAAATACATCTACAGCTCTGCTACTAAATCCAACTTACACTTCCCTTGTGAGGACGTAAGAGGTTGTAGGTGAGTCTTCCGCACCTGATAACGGAATCGACGTAATAACTATGTCACCGGAATGGAGGTTGGGCGACGGGCTAACTCCCCGTCCATGGAAAACCTTTAATTGTTTCGAAACCTACAGAAAGGCCTCGGAATGGATTGGACTCATGGCAACGACCCTGCAAACAAAAAAAGGACTATGGCATTGGATCCTGGAATGTCAGATCACTCAATTACCCTGGTGCTGTTAAGGAACATTTACAACAGGCAAGTCTATATCAATTACTGGCAGTCCAGAAACGAGTTGGACTGGAAACGACATTCACGACATGGGATCGCACACAATATTCAAAAGTGGGAAGCCAAGTGGAAAACGAGAATTCGGAGTGGCCTTCATTTTGGGTAGGGAGTTCAAATCGCACGTTATTGATTTTAAGGCAGTCAATGAACGATTGTGTGTGATCCGTATAAAAGCAAAATTCTTCAAAATCTGGCTGATTAATGTTCACGCCCTGACCGAAGAAAAGGATGAAGAATCAAAGGAAACATTTTACAATCACCTGAAAAGACTGGTTGACTCATTGCCCACAAACGACACAAAAATTATTCTTGGTGATTTCGACGCTAAAGTTGGCAATGAGCTATCCCATCGGGGAACGACTGGAGAGTATAGCCTCCACGATGAAACAAATGACAACGGCCAGCGCCTGATTGACTTTGCATGTAGCAGAAATCTATTCACACGTTCGACCTGCGTGGGAAGCACGCATTCATAAAATGACCTGAGTATCACCGGATGGCAACACACAGAACCAGATCGATCATGTTCTGATCCAACAACGTTGGGCCTCGAGCATACTTGACGCCCGTACATACCGAGGAGCCAATCGTAACTCAGATCATTACTTGATCAAATTAAACTATCCATGTCATATGCCAAAGGCATATTCAGTGAAGACCAGCCCGCTACAAAAATTTGAGATCGAAAGCCTCCAAAAGGCGTCTGTGGCCAAACATTTTCCGGAGACCCTCGACAACCAGCTCGCTCCCATCTTATTAGATGCATCGTTAAAGATGAGCAACGAGCTTTGGATGGAAGTGCAAGCGTCTATCAAGACAGTGGCAGAACAGACGATCGAACATCAAGCCCGGCGCAAGAGGTATGATTGGTTCGATGATGAGTGCAATAATGCGTAAGATAAAAAGAATCAGGCTTGCGAAGAATCCGTAGGTAGGAAAACCAGGATGAAGAGAGAACACTATGAAAATCTCAGAAGAGTAGCGAATAAGTTAATTATGCTTAAGAAAAGAAAATCCTATGACGACCAATTGAGAAGTTTAGTTGTAAGTTTAGCTAGCAATAACAAAAGACAAGCATACAAGGTAGTGAAAAGCCTGAAACGTGGATACCAGCCCAAAAGCACGCTCTGACGTGATGACAGGGGCAATATCATCGCTGATGAAATCAAGATTAAGGAAAGATCGGCATCATATTTCAAGAGCCTCCTTAACCCTCCGCACAGCTCCAGAGCATCGGAGCCTATCGATATCTGTAAAGAGCTTCCATTGGCCCCACCAAATCTGGATGAAGTTTGTTCCGCCATCAAAGCCCGAAAGAATAATAAAGTGCTGGGCGTTAATGAGATTCCAGTGGAGCTCATCAAATATGGTGGCAGTAGTGTTCATTAAGCTATTCACAAAGTCATCCAGCACACTTGGCAACAAGAGCATATGCTGAAAGAGTGGAGCCAATCAATTATATTCCATATCCACAAAAAGGTGACAAGCTGCAGTGCGAAAATTATAGAGACATATCACTACTTTGTACGGCGTACAAAATATTTTCTAAAATCTTGGAAAATAAAATCGGCTCATATGCCAACAGTATTATTGGGGAGTATCAAGGTGGTTTTAGGGCAGGTAGATCAACAACAGACCAATTTTTCACAGTCAAGCAGGTACTTGAAAAATGCGGGGAGGTTTTGTTGACTTCAAGCAAGAATACGACAGTATTGATCGTAATGTACTTTACCAAGTAATGCTTTGCTTTGGCATCCCAGCCAAACTAGTTCGTCTTACCAAAATGACAATGACGTCAACAAACTCCCAAGTTCGCATCAATAACCAACTCACCGACGCCTTTGACACAAATATCGGACTAAAGCAGGGAGATGGGCTGGCCCCATTGCTATTCAATTTGGCTCTGGAGTACGTCATACGAAAGCTACCTGTCGATACATTACTATACAAGTCGAGCCAAGTAGTAGCCTATGCGGACAACATCAACATTCTGTCGCGGTCATTAACAACTGCCAAAGAACTCTTAGTGAAACTCGACAGCGAAGCAAAACTGGTAGGGCTGCAAATCAACGAAAATATGCCAAAGCTCATGACGCAGTCAAGGAAAAATACCTGAAATACACAAAATATCACACTTGGTGAATACACTATCGAGAATGTTACCGAATTTGTGTATTTGGGTGCCACTGTAACGAAAACTGGCGATGAAGGAGACGACAGACGCCGAAAAATACAGCTCGCAAATAAAATATTTTATTCAGTATTGACGATCTCAAAGACGAGCTGCATATACAGGAGAACAAAGTCCAAGTATACAAATCTGTGATAAGACCTGCGTTATACTATGGATGTGCAACATGCACCCTAACCCAAGCATCCGCAAATATAGCGAACGCCTTTGAGCAACGGGTCCTATGGCGAATAATCGGAGCGAAGCTAGAGGGGGACCAATGGCGAATTCGATACAACCAAGAGCTTGATGAAATTTTTGACGAACCGGAGATATCAAGGATTGTTAGACAGCGGAAGCTGCAATGGGCTGGACACATGAATCGTATCAACAAACAACGGATACCCAAGATGGCATTCGTTGGGAGAACTATAGGCAGGCGGCCATAGGGGAAACCGGGGAAACCGAGGAAACGCTGGTCTGACTCAGTCGACGAAGACAGTTCATCGCTGCTCGGGTTTCAGAATTGGAAGACGCGGTCACGAGACAGTTGGAGGCGCTGTTTGCAGGAAGCGAAAGCCCGAGAGGGGCTGTAGTTCTAAGGAGAAGAAGAAAAAGAGAGCCATATATATATATATATATATATATATATATATATATATATATATATATATATATATATATATATATATATATATATATATATATATATATATATATATATATTGGTTATTATCTATGATCTTTTTCCATTTCTTGGGTAAAACCATTATTCCATCTGCGTAGATCTCTGTGGTTTATAGGCAAAAAACTTCGCCAAGTGATTTTCACAGTCCCTTTTGGAAGGGAATTTCGCTACATTAAGGAAGTTTCGCAGAGACCGAAACAAATGGTAGTCTGATGGTGCAAGGTCTGGACTATACGGTGGAGGCATCAAGCGTCCCAGCCAAGCTCTGTCAATTTTGGCTAGATCATCAAAAATGTGGGTGGTCTGGCATTGTCATGATGGAAGGCAAAACCCTTGCTATTGATCACTTCTGGCCGGTTTTTTTTTTGATTGCTTGCTGCAATCTGGTTAATTGCTGACAGTACAGAGCCAAATTGTGTTTGGCCAGGTTCTAGCACCTCATGATAAACAATTCCCTTCCAATCCCACCATACACGCAGCATAACCTTATTTGGTGTCAGTCCTGGCTTTGAAGTCGTTTGTGATGATTCACATTTTTTTGACCATGATCATTTTCGAACAGCATTCTCGTATCTTACCCATTTTTCATCGCCCGTAATGATTTGCTTCAAAAATGGGTCGATTTTATTGCGTTTTATTAGCATTCCGCACATGGAAATTTGGTCGATCTATTTTTTTGTCTTATTTCATGCGGTACCGAAACGTCGAGCATCTATATGTATCCAGCCTTACGCGAATGGTAAGGCTTGGTGATGGATGTTCAGTTCCTTAGCAATGTCGTGGCTGCTTATGTGTCGGTCATCCTCAATTTGTGTAAGATTTCATCGACTGGTGATTGGTCGACCTGAGTGAGGGGCATCTTTGACATCAAAATTTGCAGAACGAAAGCGAGCGAATCATCTCTATTGGCTGTGGCTTTTGATAAAATGTCTTGACCGTAGATACCACAAATTTTTTCAAGAGCCTGCAGTGCATTCTCACCTTGATCGTTGTGATAATGTAAAATATTACTGATAAGCGAGAATAAGGAGTGGCCTTTATTACGAATATGGAGTGCAAATTGCACGTTATTGATTTTAAGGCAGTCAATGAGCAGTTGTGTGCGATCCGTATGAAAGCGGAGTTCTTCAAAATCTGGCCGATAAATGTTCACGCCCCAACCAAAGAAAAGGACAATGAAACGAATGAACGCTCTTGGCCGTTACCATCCGGCGGCTGGAATGTTATAGAAGTGTTGAAATTGGCTTCTTTTACAAATATACCTATAAGTTATCCATGGCCAGATGGAGAGAATCCATTAAGGCGTAGCCTGTTGTTGGCACAAACACCGTCAAAATAAGAGATCAAAAGTGCGCAGAGCCAGCAAATCAGACCAAAGCAAATGTCGTCAAAGACAACACAGGCTTCCATAGGGGAACCAAGAAACAAAAAGAATAACCTACAACTATGTCCCGACCAAAATTCCATTTGAGTGTAACAAAAAAATTGTTGCAAACGTCAGACGTCCTAACGAAGTCGAGCGGGAAATTTCGCATGATGCACCAGATACTCAAGCAACGGTGGAAAATATAAAAAATATCTAGAGCTCGATGGTTGCCGCTGTGATCACTACTGAAGCAATCAAAGCAAGGGTTTTAAGTCTCACAATAATTGCTAACCAACGTGAAGACCACAAAATTACCACAGCAGGAAAAGAAAAAAGTGATTAGACAAATAAAGCGCTATCGTATGGATCTTACCGCCACTGTCGAAAACGTGGTTACAGTACTTTACTCGGATAGCGAACCAATAAATAAGGAGTTGAAACGCATAAAAAAGAAACGCTAATGTGAAAACCGGGTGATTTTCCAAAAAAAAAACTAGAATACTCATGCAACTCGTTGAAAATCAGCCAATTGGTAAGAAATGGGCTCCTTGAACTAAATGAGCTCCTAAATGGCAAAGGGCATTATTGGATGGGCTGGTTAAAGGCCAAAGTGGACCAAAAGACTAAAGAAGAGCAGAAAGCTAAGAAAGCGCTGAGGTCAAAGCCAAAAAGCTACACGAAGATATCTCCCCCAACAAAAATCAATAAAAGCATTGCGTCTAGCCCAACCGAAAGAAATCGGGACTAAAGAAAAAAGGAAGATGCACTTGATAGACGTGAATTGCTAAATCAGTGATTTCAGACAAAGCTAATAAAAGGCGCGAAGAAAACCACAAAGAAGCTCTTTGAAAAAGTACCGGAAATTAAAGCTGGGAAAAAGATCTGGTGTGGAATAGGAGAGAGAAGAGCCATGACAAAGACGCCGGCAGTAGACACTGCTCATAAAATCGTAAGACAGCCGATACCACGCAGAAGTGCTGTGAGATATCAGGAGAAGTGTAAGACCCAAAGTTACCAACACTACAATTAAGGCAGTACGATCACCGCAGCCGGGCCGCATACTGCTCGAATTTGGAGCAGAAGTCAACAATTGTGACCAGAAGAGGCGCTAAAAAAATCTGAATAAGGGCAAAGTAAAAATACGGTGGGTTGTCTGCAGGATACCGCAAAGAACAGTGCATCTTCAATGCTTGAATGCATTGGCTATAGTTACACTGGCAGAATATGCAAAGGGCTCAATAGGAATTTCCTATGTTAGAAATTTGGTGAACTGGGACATACTCATATAAGAAAAGGATTTACAAAGAAGGCACATTGTATTCTTTGCCAGTTTACTGATCCATGACTGGATATTGGGTACGTCTTGGGACCAGGGAAACATTAAATTTCCCAGAAAGCACTAGCCAAGGCAAAATCAGAGCTTCGATGACCCGTATCCTGCAAGTCGACCTATACTGCAGTTCAACCGCCTAAAAACCTGCTTGAGTAGCTTGTGAGGTGCATAAAGCCAAATTTTTGCTGCTGAGTGAACAACACTACGATAAAAGTTTTGTATTATGGCATCCTGATGAAACTGGCACTGCCGCTATCTGGATTCAGAATAGTGATTTCTAGGAGGAGACTATAAACAGTTTCGGCGCTCAGTGAACACCTTTTTTAATTGTGTGTACCTAACGCCAAACGAATCGATATCATCTTTCTAAGCCGAAGCTTAATGCTTTGAAGAGCGCTGTCTTGAACGCAGATGGCAACGTGCTCGTTGGAGAAGACTTCAACGCTAAAGCAATCAAATGGTGTATGGCTTTAACAGATTCGCATCAAAACAAGTTCTAGAAATGATAGCCAGAATGACGCGTATCAAGTTTAAAACAGGAAATACGCCGATATTCCACCATATTGGCTGCGAATCGGCCAAGCTGGACGTTTCATTTACCTTGGAGTCTTCAGTATGCAGGATACAAGATTAGAAAGCGTTAGAGGACCACTCACCCAGTGATCATCAGTACATGGTTCTTGAGATCCATGATGTTGTCTCCCAACGTCCATGCTCTCGAACTTCTACAATTGGGTGGAACATAGAAAGGATGGACGTCGAGAGGTTTATCAAGGTACTCATGACACGTGCTTTACTGCAGGGTGATTCGCAGTCGACAGAATAACTGGCAGCTCAAGACTTGGTGAACTCAACGATATGCATCATCTCGAATGCTGGCAACACTTCTATGACCCATGAAAAACCTCAGCACGGCAAGCGTCCTGTGTAATGGTGGTTAGCTGAAAAGCATATGAGTATCACTAGCTTTGGCATGAGGCTTGACGAGTATGAAACCATGGTGAGGCATGCAAACACGAAACAGCATATTATTTGGTCAAAAGATGCCTTCAAGAACTGATCAACAACAGCTAGGCTCGCTGCTGGCCAGATTTGAAGGGGGATATGAACAAGGATACGTGGAAGTTTGGCTACAAGCTAGTTCTGGGACCCTACGGACGCCTTGCATACATGTTGCGGAATAGATGGTAAAGATATTGCAGGCACTCATCTCCGTCTATCCCATCCATGTTGATGCTACTTACGGTGAGAGAGTAATCGAGTGCCCACTCTTCACAAAGCTGAGACTGGAAGAGCCAGTCATAATTGAGAGCAGGGAGGCTTCAGGTAGATGGTGGTCCAGCTGAGGTATTGCAAATTGTCTATCACCATTGTTCTGACGTGCTGCTCAGCACATTCAACGGAGTTCTCCCGGTATGATGGAATGTGGCAAAGTTCATGCTGATCTACAATAGAAAGGAGAATTATAGATCACCGTCTGCATACCGCCCATTATGCATGCTAGATACGGTTGGGAAAGTGCTAGAGAAACTCATCAAGGGAAGACTCACTGACGCGGTTTATGCTGTTAGGGACCCATCTTCTCGGTAGTACGGCCTTAGAGCAGCACGCTCCACCATTGATGTGATTGCAGACGTGGTGAGTACGGTCCAAACGGTAAGCTACAGAATATTTAACGTGGCTTCTGAGGGTTACATGAAGGATTATGTTCCAGCTCTATTCATTGGACGCACCATTCAACAAGCCCAACTTAGGCTAGGTCTGCTAATGCACTGAGTGAGATACTGGATGACTGCTCGTGCGTTTAGTGTAGCACAGAAAAAAGCTAAAGTGTTCATCTTGACGAAAGAGAGAATCACAAGCGTAAGGACGGTCAGTATTGGAGACATGGTAATCGAATCGAAGTCAGTGGTGAAGTACTTGGCTACTGATCAACTCAAAAATGAGTTTCTCTGAGTAATCAACCATGTAGCATATTACGTTTGGGCAGTCCTAAAAGATAAAAGTGGCTCGCAGCAGTGGATGCACAGGGACTAAAGGATCGCTTCTCTGGTATGTTATCTTCCTCTCTTCCCTCCCGCAAGAGGAAGGATCCCACAGCTGAAAGGTGCATCATGGGTTAGCAAATCGAGACCTGGCCTGGATGTGTCAAGTGGTACCAGGCTAGCTTCTCTGCTAGATAGGGGGAGATGTTTAGTGGGTAGTCACCACACTCAGTACAAAAATGAGACTCACGCCCCAAGGACCAAAAACAAATGTTAGAATCAGTAAGATTGCACAATAAATTATCTCTTTTGAATAATCAATGAATCTGGCCAAACGTGTTTCCCTTTTTCCAGAGCATTTCTAAGAACACCGAGTAAACACTGAAATAACTCGGCGCATGATAGAGTTCATTGGAATCAGACGATGCGATATATGACCTGAGAATATTTGAGGCACCTTTCGCAGGTATCGAATGCCCCAGAGGGGCTGTAGTGCAACGAAGAAGAACTGATACTTTGAAATAGCAGTCTGCTATGTTGAGACTCAATATTCCAAAGAGTTGAAAACCTTTTTCTTCTTTACACTTTGATTAAGGCTTTTATCAACTTTATTAGTTTCGTGATTGCTAAACAGAAACTTTCGAACACCTCCTAGTAAATTCCAGATTGTGTAAATAAAGGCAAGTACCTATATAAGACTTGATCCAATAAATGTTCTTCTAACTAGCATACCAAGTCTGAAAAAATTGAATCAAAAATCTCAATTAGCTCACTATATGAAAGTCATCTAGTTTTACCCTATCGCCTGAGCATGTTTACGAGAATTCTGAATTGATATCTTACCAAATGATATTATGATCATATAAATGTTTTTTATTTTTCAACATATTCTCCTTTCAGCTCGATACACTTTTTCTAACGATGTTCAATAGCTTCGATACCCGTTTTATAGTAGGAAGTTCTTCAAAATAGCTATTAACTGCAGACTCTACCTCTTCATTCTTGGCAAATCTTTTGCCGCCGAGCCATTTTTTTAAATTCGGAAAAAGTAAATAATCTGAGGGAGCCAGATCTGGTGAATAGGGCACGTGAGGAAGCATTTTGAACTTCAACTCATTGATTCCAGCCATTGCAATGACACACATGTGGACTGGTGCGTTGTCGTGATGAAACAACACTTTATTTTTCACCAGATGGGGCCATTTTTACTTGATTTCATCACTCAAACGCTGCTAAATATGCACCATGTTTCGCCCATGGATATGAATCGACGCAAAAAGTCATGTTTGAAATCTCGCGCACTTTTAGTCGACGGTCATCCAATACCATTTTGTGGATTTTCTTCACAATTTCTGACGTAGTGACCTCACTTGGTCGACCACTGTGGTGTTCATGTTGGCAGCTCGTATGACCTCGCTTAAACTCAGCTACCTAATATTTGACCATTGTAAACGAAGGAGCAGACTTTCACAGAGTAGAATCCAACTCGGCTTTGATAGCGGTTGGACTTAGACTTTTCAAATGAAAGTATTGTATCACATAATGATACCCGATTTTTTTCATATTTACAAACTCACTGAGAACGTTCGCTTTGGATGTCTGTAAAAATAATAATGATAAACGTACCGATATGAATTTCTCACATTAAGTTGTTGAAAGGTGGTATTTTCAATCGCAGTAATAGTTTTTTTAAACTACCTGCATTCATATGTCAGGCCGGGTACTTTTGGGACTACCCTCGTATGTTATTTCAGACCGTCAATTAATGACGATTTTCTTTGCCTCCTTTAAATTGAACAATTACAAGTTTTCTGTTCGCTCATTAAAGGTGTGATTCAGTGTAATAGCGCCTTTTCTTTATGTTCAACGCCTCTTGCACCGAACTCCTCTTCTTGACAATTTGCATACCTGAAATTGACGTAAACTTCAACATTATACCAAAGGGTTTCCTCCCATGTTTCAATAGTACAAGGAAAACAAAAATTCAGCATGAGATTGGTATTGCCTCAATTTGTACAGTGCAACCATTTGTATGGTAGGTTCTATATGGGATATCTTAATGCGATAACATAATATTTTTCTGAACATATGAAAAACATTGTCTACACACCAAATTAAGCTGAATCTTTGAAAACAACTCGACAAGTAAGTTACCTCATCTTAATAAACACTCGAAAAATATACACCACTTGCGAGTATAGTTTTTCCTTGACTTCAAAGCGAATTTCCATCAAATGTTCAATTAATTGGGTAAAAAGCGTAATAATAGGGTTATTGTTGCAAAAATATGGCAATCTTGAATGAGGACATTATCATCTATCTGAATCTCATTAAAAAACTATATCAAGGACAATGGCAATTTCTTACCATTGATTCATTATCTTAAATCTCCAGCTACTTGATTTCAACACCAGTCGCGGGCATTAAAATCCCCAATAGTATAAGAAAATACAATCGATAAGATTATTTTCTTCATACTCGTTTAACATTGTGCCCATGTAAATAACTCTACAGGTAAGAATCACGCTCTCGATCTGCTGCAATCGAGTGTACTTGAAAGTAATCACTACATGTCCACTCTTGAAGCAAAGAAAAAATCAAAGAAAAGAAAAATAGCAAGAAAACTAGGTAATTTTGCTGTCAATGTTCGTGGTCACAACATTTCCACTTACTGACATCCCAGACATTCATCCGGATAACCAGCTAAACCACGTAAGTCCGAGTACAACTCGATGCCCACATACTCGTATGTAAGTGCGTTTGTCATGCTATTGGCGCTTGCACGTAACGTGACAAAAATCTTGAACTTGCCCTTGAGTCCGCTCTTTAGTGGGTCTTTACTGGTGTCTAACCTGCTGGTAATTAACTCATTAGTTCCCTTTCATTGGAATTTCCGTAAGACTCGTACTGTGGTTTGAAGCGACACCTGATCCTACCTAGAGGGGCCGTAAATTGTAAGGATAATAGCTTCGTTGCGCATTTCAAGGCCGCTGCCAGCCACTTGACTAACACCTCACTGTAAACACAAAAATCCAAGCAATGTGCATCAATTGATTTAAAGTTTTTATTGAATTTCAAATAAATTTATTCAATGAAAACATTGTTCAATTTTTGCAACCTTCAAGCATTCTCAATTGAATAGAAAATATTTTCGTAGATGGGGCTGGGACTGATTTTTTTTGCTCGACGCAAGCAATTGAGAATGTTTTGCTGCCCTGCAAAGGTGTGTCCTCATTTTCCAAGTGAACAACAATGGACTTGCAATGACTTAGTTTTCATTATCGTTCAATAGTAATTTCAATAGAAAAACACAATTTTCACTTGATGCCTAAGTGCTTATAATTTGAAGATATTTTGTGAAGAGTCAAAAAAACCTGTGAATCGCCATGAAATGAAATTGAGATTTTCTTGACCATCTTAACATTTCCAATTGAGACTTTACAGTATCCATTTTGCTTTAAATTTAACAATTCGACTGACTTCTGACAATTTTAAAATAAACAAAATGAATTTATAATCCATCGTGTCGATTTTCTGACTTAAAGCGACTTGCGTGTTCGTTGCTCAACGTTGACTTGCTGTGCAATGGCTGCTCCAATGTCGCTGATTTGTAGGTTATGTAGTCCTTGCCGGTTCTGACGTCTTGGACTACTTTCTCGACTTGCCTGACAATTTCCTTTCCCGACTTTTGAAGAACCCCTTTTACTGCTGCCCTGGGCTCATAGCCTGATGTTATTTCAGTGGGTTCGGGTTTTTCAGTTGAGAAAAAGTCGAGTCCAAGTTGACAAAATTTCAATTTATTGAACTGGGTTTCAAAAGTTACCTGTTGAATAGTTTCACAATACTAGTTTTGATGAACAAAACTCTTGCCAAACAATCGACAGATTGTTGCTCAATACTTTATACTTTCGTTGATTACAATTTTGGAGCACGTTTGCTTGTTGCCATTCAATTTCGCTTTGTTGCTGTAACATGAAGTTATCAAATAAATGCTTGCCAACTTAATTTAGTGAAAATATCATAGAAAATACATTACCAACTTTAACTCTATATAAAACAAAAGAAAATGCAAGGTAAAGATAGGGTCTAGGTTGGGTTGAGTTAGGTCGGGTCAGCTGGAAATTGATCAAATCTCAACAACTTCACTTCCAGTCCAGTTCGTTTCCTGGATTGCCAGTACGTTTATTTTACAATATTTTGACTGGCCTCTGGTTGAATTTCCTTAACAGCAACAGGGTAGTTGAGTGATCTGATATTCCTGGATACAATGTCAAAGACCTTTTTAGGGTTTTGTACTAAAATACAAAACCCTATTGCAATGACAACCTGTGTCCGTCTGTCCGTCCGTCCGCCTGTATGTCACAGCACTTTTTCTCCGAAAGTATAGAGGCTACAGTCATGAAACTTTGTGGAAAGGTCAGAATTGGTGACTTCTTGAAAATTCAAGGGTCAACAAATTTTTCAAAGGGGTTTAAGGGGGGTCTCCCCATATAGCGAGGTGACACCTCAAAAAAAATTTTCACCATTGGTAGTCGAGTAGGATGTCATTGCAATGGTCTTAATGAGATCTTTTCAAAACAAGTCTTAAAATTGCCTTATTAGTACCGAGGAGGGCAGGGGAAGGGGAAATGTAGGAACTTTTTGCGTACTCCCCCTCGCGATAGGACACCTTCCATCCGAAAAATCTGAAAAATTCATGAATATAGACCTTAATGAGTACACCAACAACAAATACATGAGAAGTCGAAATTCACTCAACTTTGTCAGTAATAATATGATTTATCGATTTTATGTTTTCTTGAATAAAATCTAAACGGTATCCTTAAATTCAATAATATTTTGCAAACAGATGATTATTTATAGGATTGATCTTTTCTGAAAGTTTCATAAAGATCGAATAGTATTTGAAGAAGTTATAGCGATTTGAATTTTCCTGTATTACTTTGGAACAATATGCCCTGTATTACTATGGAAACATATGGCTATGGAGCCATACGCGCTTTTTACCGACTTAGACACTACAGCTTAGCTAGGATTTGCATGAAAATTGCAGGAATGATAGGTATCATGAAGATGAGTACATATAATTGAAACAAGTCGAAGAGGCAGGAGAGAGCTCCTAGCAAAAGGGCTTTGTAACCATTCTAGGATTCGAAAAAAAGGCCATGAATCGATGATTGCAGTACAGAGAAGTGGCCCCTGGAAAAAAATTTCATGAAAGGTAGCCGATATGAGTATCTGTAGTGAATTAAAAAGTTTCAAAAGTCCGTAAGGGACTGCAGCGATGTTCTGCTGCCTCGGCAGAAGAAGATGGAGGTAGCTGCCGAGAATGCCCTCGTCGCGTGAATGCGCAGGCAGGCTAGCATTGCGGTGTCGTGGGGCGGATTCGTTTCCCCAGCACGAGGACCCACTACAAAAAAATTTCGCACTCACGAATTTGACGGTCAATTAATCAAGAGGCGACCGAAGTCGCAAAAAGTGTAGATAGCTACACCGAGGGAGATAGTACTTGTTCCGAGAACAAGTGGAACCTGAAAAGAAAGGCGGACTTGGGGTAACCTCGTCATTACCCGACGAAGCTCATGGCCCACAAATGAAAGAGGGGCAACCGGGTGGTGATGGAGCCCCTTCGCACCCACCCAACCGGAATAAATCCATATTTTTGTTGCAGTGGTCAGGTATTCCTCTTCTGAGTGGAAAACTCATACAACTTGACTTATATGAACTTCCCCATCAGAAGGGGAGTACCCTGGTGACCAATTTATGCCATAGAATTATACAATTCGATTGCATAACGCTATGCCATAAAGAGGCACTCTGCTTGGGCCACTAAACCCGCGATGTCACCTGAAACAAAGAAGGATAAGTTAAGTACCCGGCGGCTGGCTCATGTTTTGAGGGGGCAGCCTGCCACCGTACCGGGTCCTATACCCGGGCAAAGGTTATCGGAAAGGAAAGACCGATTTTCAAAAAAATTTAGCACTTCATTTTTTCCTTATATTTCTTCACAAGTGTTTCTTCTTTTCTATATAATCTGTGGTCAATATACCGAAAAAAAATTCAATAATATTCTTCCGACTCAAATTAACTGATTACATTTCAAATAGTGTTTGTGGAATATAACGCAAAGCTTTATGTATAAACTGATCGCAACAAAAAAAAATATGCAAAAATATATGTAGATATCTAAATGTGCAAAAGGGAAAAAATATATATATATATATAACAACGTTTGCAAAAAGAATATATGTATATGTATAAAAATGCGCAAAAGAGAAAAAAAAAAAAAAAAAAATATATATATATATGTATATATATATATATATATATATATATATATATATATATATATATATATATATATATATATATAATTATATATATATATATATAACAACGTGTACAAAAAGAATGTATGTATATGTATAAAAATGTGAAAAAGAGAAAAAAAAATATATATATACATAACAACGTGTACAAAAACAATATATGTATATGTATAAAAATGTGCAAAAGAGAAAAAAAAAATATACATATATATATATATATATATATATATATATATATATATATATATATATATATATATATAATGAAATATAAGGGTACTCACCCAAACATCCTCGTCGGGCGCCCGCTGATGATGTGGGTGGTCCTGAGATTCAAATTTTTCTTCCGTTATAGCTACTTTTTGATTACGCAAATAGCAAGCCCGTCGGCTGCGTCCTAAAGCAGGCATTTACAACATTGAATGACTATTTTGCCGGTTTTACGAGTTGATCCGTCTTAATAACTTCCTGGCGCGCTTGCTGTACGTTAAGTGTTATTCTATCGATTATTTAAACAAGTCGTTTGTAGAAATTAGTCGTCTCGATTATTTTGACAAGTTGTTTAAAGTAAGTATTAGAGTAGGAAATCTATTGCATATCCAGGCTGCGTCGCAGAAAATAGTTCTACTCACTTCCAACCGTCAATCTGCGCCAAAGGCAAATAAGACTTATCACCTGAAGGCGGGCGCTGTGCTATCGCTGAACTACACGAACCATAAACCATAAACTTCATGGACACGGAATAAAAATCAGGTTTGGCTAAATAATTCCGGCAATCAGTTTCGGTCTGTTAATAATATGGTGATAGCCCCCGCTAATACAGGAAGAGAAAAAAGTAATAAAACGGCAGTAATAACAACTGATCAAACAAATAGCGGTATACGGTCGAACGTAATAATGCAATCACTAGTTGCTTCAGGGAATTTATCTTTGGGATGGATGAAGATAATGACGAATAAATTCTCTTTACAGTATGGCCAAAAATTTTGTTCGATCATACGCGCCTTCGTCTCGCTTAAAAAAAACCGTGCACCTTGAATTGATCTGCTTTGCAAGTCCAGATTTCGTTAGCCACTGGCAAATGTTCTCTCGCTGATCACCTTGAAGCTGTAATACTTCACCATATTCGGGACGCTCTATTACTGTGCCATTGCACGCAAATTCCTTTTTACATGCTCGCACAATTTTCTTCAGGTCATATTCCGAGGAAAGGCCCGGCACCGTAGTTAGTGTTTTTCGACCATTTCTCTGCTGAATTCTTATGTGCGCAAGTCCGTCCTGTACAGTATCATCAGCACAATTGATTGCATCAGCAAAGGGGTCAAAGTTTTGCAAATTTTGGATGGACATACGATAAACAAATTAAACACAGGCAAGAAATAAAACTGCCAATCGAATATCGGGCACAACTTGTCAAATTCAGATTCTGAAATTAAACTCCTCGCGTGTACGACGACTAGGCTCGAAAGATCTCGTTTCCACCATATACTGGATTCAATACATCAGACGGATCCATATCCCATATCGCTGGAATTTTAGTTTTTTGCTTTTAAAGGTTGAACACGATCGGGATCCTTACGCAGAAGGCAATCACTTTGAACGAGTTATGAACGTCACAAATACTCTTCACTCCACGAGACTTAACCTCCTCCTCCTTCACTTGATTACCACACCTGCGCCCTGTCAAAAATCTTAAATCGTCCCAGATCAATCTAAAAGGGCTGCGTTCGTTTGCACAAAGCAGCTTATTTTTCGTTTGTTTAGTTGAACTGGGACATATTATGCCTGAATTTCCTTTAACCCTTTGCCGGCGCCGAAAAATCGAGCAGTTTTAGTTGTGCGGAAGAAAAGAAAAAAAAAAAATAATAAAAAAAATAAAATAAGAGAAAAAATCTATAAATTGACATAATTAGAAGTAGAATTTGAATTCTATGTGGATTGATCCCATAATTTAAAGAGAAAAAAGGAAGAGAAAAAAATAGTAAATTTAACTAACTGCTCGATTACTACATATCAACTGAAAGTTCTCTATGAGAGCTTTTCAAAACAGTTCTTAAACTGACCGTTTTTGCTTCAGTGGGGGCCCCGAGGGGGGGGGGGGGGGAAATACATGAAAAATGTGTTTCCTCCTTCGCGAATGGACACCCTTGATCTAAAACATCTGAAAAAATTATCAAGGGAGATATTTATGGGTATAATTCTAACAAATACCTCAGAAGTCAAAATTCGTTCAACTTTGTTAATAATAGTATGATCCTCGAATTTCACATTTTCTCCAATAAAATCGCCTCTGACATGTATCTTGATTTTATTCATTGCTGGTTACTACGTTTTATAAGTTGAGTACAAAACCCTTCTGACATGAGCATGGATCTGTCTACCCAACTTGTTTCGGTTGCGAGGTCGTTGCCTTTTTTTAACCCATTCTAAGACTCTGTTTCAGGTTTTAAAACAATGTAGGGTTTTTAAGAGATTCGGAGCTAGTCCGTCGCTCAACCTTCACTCTGGCAGTATGATTATGACTTTCGATTTTGTTATCAGATGCGGAACATTCACCTTCACACACTTACGTCCTTACAAAGAAGGTGAGCTGTAGATGCAATAACAGTTATTGGTATTTCTTGGCATTTAATGTTGCATCATTGGGGAGCTGGTAAACCTAATGTACAACTCTGGGACCATTTACTACCAGAAAGTCGTGAGACTTACGATGAGGAAACATAGAATTTGTGGGTTGGGGAAACAAAAGGATTCCTCCTCATTTTTCAAACAGGCTTAGGACCGTCTCTATAGTGGAATTAATTTCTGTTGATATGAAAGGTAAGCTCGATAAGTTGAGCTGAATTGTAGCCTATGCAGATGCCATCAATGGATCTTTTCATCTGTAAAAGAACTTCTGTATAAGCAGAACCAAGATCCAAAGCCAGTGATGCAATAAATCAACGATTCTAAAACAAAAAAACTGGTGATCAACGAACAAATCCTTTCGTTTATTTCGGCTCTAAGTCGGCAACGGATGGTAGTGACACGACAAAAATAAAGCGCAGAATTCAGACCGTGTACAAAGCTTTTTACTCAGTTTTGAGTATTTTGAATGCCAGCTACGTAGTCAAGAAAGCCAATACCCAAGTAAATTCTGTGATAAGACCTGCATTACTCGTATGCTACGTATTTAAGATTTTGTCTCTGGTATTTAAGATTTGGTCACTCCTTAAATGCCTTGAACCCTTTTGAAAGGCGAGTGCTGAGGCGCATTTTAAACGCCAAGTAGAAAGGCAAAGACATATAAATAAATGGACGAGCAGCAAGAATCTGTGTACTCGTCCATGTGGGAAGCAAATTTACCACATGAATAAGTTATGAATAACTTACGGTCTCGAAATCTGCTTCTCCTTCCCCTTTATTTCCAGACAGGTTTTTCTTTCCTCTCTTCAGAAGAATCACTTCCCCCACTGACACCCGCGCACACCAACAAAATTTCATTTCACGTGCACACGATCGCGCCTTCGTCATCATTCGTAAAACAGTTTGAGTACAGCACAACAAACGACTCTCACAGAAAACTCGAACGTCAAAGCAAAAGAAATTCGAAAAAGGCGCGAAAATGGCGAGAAAAATCATGTGTCAAACCCGATGGAAAATTCGTAAGTTTTTAATAAAAACAGTGAACTAAAGTGCCGATTTCATACACGCGATCTTCGAAATTGAAAACTTTTCAAACGTGAACGTATTTCGGAGTGAATTAAGTGCAAAAACAAAAGCATATCACCTCAACTTCACACAACTATAGCGAAGGTTGCAAATTGCTTCGGCTCTCGCGATCGGTTGCGGATCCAGTACTCTCTATATCTATTTTAAAAAGGGTATCAATAACAAATGCAATACAAACACAATTCCTATGAAGTGAACGACAAGTTAGAAGCCTTCACAGTGATAATGCTGTAAAAGCTACAATGCGCTGACCATGTACAACGAATAGATGAAGGGCGAGTATCTAAGAAGATATTTGCCAGCAAAGCTGAGGAGCGAGAACCAGTTGGGAAACCCAAGTAGTACTAGCCAAGTGCAGTGGACGATGACAGCAAATTGATACTCGGGTTTCCAAATTGGAGGATACGGTCGATTAACCGAGATAGCTGGAAGTTACTCCTCTGCGAAGTCAGGGCTCCAGATAGGATATAACTTAACGACGACAATTGCAAGGTTTTGCATACTTAAAGCCCTCAGGGCCAATTGGTCAATTCATTTGTAGCTTTTTTCATTGACATCGTCATCTAAAGATTGACTCCTATTGAAATGTTCATCATTAGCTAATAACTACATTTAAAATTAAGCTGAATACTTTGAACGGATTGGACTTAAAATTTTCCAAAGAATTACTCATTAATTTCTTTTTCTTCGTCCCAAACTATAGAAAATGTTTTTGAAACACATCAATATTTGCCTGATTGAATTTATGATCAATTTTTTATGCATGAAGCCTGAAAAAACTAGTATGTGGTACCTCATGGTAACACCTCATCGTTTGCAAACAATCACGAGGATACTAAGAATGTTGTATGGACAAATTAAATCAATTGTAATGTGGTTTTTGATTCTATAGAGAAAAAATAAGTTAAATTCAATGCAAATGTTTCGCACCAGTAAGTTTTTTGCAGTCCAACTTACTATTTTTCATTATAGACTTCTGGGCACCATAATTTATTCGAATAATACAAAAGGCGTAAGCCACAAACTTTGTTTATTTTTGCACATTAACATAGGAATGATTTAGTTAAATGCTAAGTCTTGACATTCTTGATGTCACCTAATCCATAAGATTGACGTAAAATTCTTGTGTTCTGCAACGAGCATGTAGTCTTTTTCTATTCATTCATGAGATATTTCTATAATCCATGAGATTCTTTTTTGACGCCAACAGTTGATTAACCCTCATCAATATAAAATCATAAAATCAAATTAAATGCATAGAACAACTTTTGAAGGCTATTGGAAACTTAAATATAGAACCAGGATCAACCAAACGCACAAACTCTATAGGGAAGAAATGATATTATTTTATTACTATACTCTTTCACAAAAAGTTAACGCCATTAGTGGTTACGTAATTGCATGTTTTTGTTACGATCATACTCGTATATGGCGTATATGATATGAAATTGTTGCAAACTATGATTTTTATTGGGTTTTTATTTTTAAATTCATTGAAATTCTATCTTAAATGTCAGAAACATTAAGAACTACTATTCTTAAATACTAGATACTAAAGAAAATACAGCGGAAACATACAAGGAAAGGTATAATAAAAGGAGCCCCAACAGTTTTGATCCATTCACTAATGAGGTTTGAATTATTGACTAAGTGTTGACAGCGCACGTACAGAGAAAACAATTTGGTAATTAATCACTTCATCCGGAAGAGCACTTAGTATCCATTACATGTTTAATGTATGATGATTTTTGTAAGCTACAATAGTTTCTAAAGAAAAAAATTGATTGATAGCTGATACGTGTAGCATGAAAAAATTAAATTCAGGAAACGGAAGACACTATTCCATATGAAGTGGTTACATATAGCCATATAATTATGTTGTACCGTAATTATCACATTTGCTTTAAAAACAATCGGACTGACCATGCCTTTCGATCATTTTTCAGTTAGCTTTGATACTCTTAATTATAGTATGAATAAATGGTTTTCTGGTTAATGTAGAAAAAAGTAAATTTTTATACAGTGTTCTATCTAAATCGAAATGATTTGATTTCTAGGAACAAACAACTATCGGCTTTCCTAATTTGAAATAGGAAGTTTAATTGAAATACATTTCATTTTCTTTCTCTAATTATTTTTTTAACCAACTTCAAAAAGAAAGAAGGTTATCGCTGTAGGATATCGAAAACGTCCATGTTCAGAAAAACACATCTTACTCTTGTTCAAGTTTATAACCGAATATATTTCCTTTTTAAAATAGCACGCATTAGATGTGTCTTAACATATTTTCTTCTTCAACAAGAAAAACTATCATAGGGACGCAAAACTCAGCATCTGTGCACACAAATCCTCATTTCGAAATTAAGGGTTCAGCTGTTTAAATATCCTAAGCAAACAATACTAATTCGAGCTGAGCAGAGAATGAGTTGAGCGTGCAATAAAAATAGATGAAGTTTGTTGTTCTTATCCTAATGCAAGATAATTTTTGCTTTTATGAAAGGATATAGATACCAACACGCCCTCTCAAAAATCAACCATCGAAAATTGTCTAGTACTCGGATAATACACATTAGTATTCAAACATATACATTATTTAACTTCTTACAAAATAGACACATCTAATTTGTACTTTCTGGGAGGTTACATAAAGTTCAGCATTCGCTGCGTAGGATTAGGGAAAACTCAGAAAAACCTAATCAGACTTTTCCTTAAATTACCAAATATAACATTAAATTATTGATATCACTCCATTTATTGTAGACTCATTCCACTTCTGAGCTGCTGAAATCTTGCGGCAGGTAATGGTTTCGTCAGCGCATCTGCCAGTTGTATATCTGTTGGAATATCATTTAATTTTATTACGTTTTTCTCAATTTGCTCTCTTGAAAAATGATACTTAATATCAATATGCTTTGATCTTATATGGCTTGTTGGATGATTGGCAATGGCTATACAACCATTATTATCTTCATAAATTACTATGGGCTTAGACATATTTATATTCAGACTTATTGCTAATGATCTTAACCATAATGCTTCTTTTACTGCCTCAAAAAGAGCCATGTATTCAGCTTCAGTGGACGAAGCTGCAACTGACAATTGCCGTCTTGTATTCCAGCAGATTGTATTCGTCTCATATAATTTAAATAAATATCCTGTTGTGCTTTTCCTATCGTTGATATCGTTTCCACCCCAATCAGAGTCTACAAAACCAATCAAAGCATTGCTATAATTACTTCTTTTATAGGTTAATTTAATGTCCATTGAACCTTTTAAATACCTTAGGACTCTTTTCAGAGATGTCCATAATTCTTTATTGTTTTTATTCATATACTTACTCAAAATGTTAACCACAATACTCAAATCCGGGCTTGTGCATACCATTAAGTACATCAAACAACCAATTAAATTTCGGCATGGTGCATTACACTTTTCATCTGATTTTAAGGCTGTAAAGCTCAATTTACTTTCCAAAGGCGTATAAATAGCCTTACAATCATGCATATTATATTTACTCAAAATTGTCCTTATATATGCACTTTGGTCTAACGTTATTTCATTTTCATATCTTGTTACTTTAATTCGAAGAAAATGCTTAATACTTTTCAAGTCAACCATTCTAAATTTATTGGTGAGATAATTCTTAAAGCTATTCATTGTATCTATTCTACCAGATATAATTACAAGGTCGTCAACATACAGAACTACATAAATATTTTCAAACATGTTTCCCCTATCTAATATAAAAAAAAAGCGATCGACAGGTGAGTTTCGAAAAGACTTTTCTCTTAGAGTTTTCTCAAATTCTTCAAACCAACACCTTGCAGCCTATTTAAAGCCATATAAAGCTTTATTTAATTTGCAGACTTGCTATTTTTCTTTAACATCTATTCCTTCAGGGACTTTCATGTATACATCTTCTTTTAATTTACCATTTAAAAATGCAGTTTTCACATCCATATGATGACCCAATAAATTAAATTGATTGGCAAAAGCTATTAAAAACCTAAAGCTGCCAATTCGTGCATCAGGAGCATATGTTTTGTTATAATCTTTTAAATATGTTTGACTAAATCCTTTTGCAACAAGACGGGCTTTGTATCTAATGGGTTTGCCAAATTCATCATTTTTAATATTGAATACCCATTTACAATCAACAATGTTTATACCTTCCGGCCTTGTTACTAAGGTCCAGGTTTCATTTTTCAAAAGAGAATTTATTTCTTCTTTAATAGCTTTCTCCCATTTATATTTTTCGTCACTATTTTGAACATCTTGATACGAAGTAGGAATATTACAGACAACTGACTGAGCACACATCAAATAATCTTCATTGTCTATAATATTTTCTTGATTATAAGACACAGAAGGAATTTGTTTAATCCTTTCACTTCTTTTATGTTCTGGGATTTTTCTTTTCCTATCTTCTTTGCCTTGAGATGGAATATTATTACTTTGTGTGCTTTCTTTACTCTGTGTAGGAGCATTATCAATTTCGTTCCGAGTATTTTCCATATGTGAAGTATCTCTACGATTATCATCAATTTTTCTGAATTTGTTACTGACTTTGAATATGGGTCAGTTTTCTCAGAAGAGCCATCCATATTAACCCTCTCAATTTTTGAAACAGGTCTTGATGCTTTAAAATTAACTTCATCTACTATCACATCTCTTACAATCACATATTTTTCAGTTTCCACATCCCACACTTTATTGCCTTTTGGTTCATACCCTACCAGTATACCTTTCCAAGATTTCTCTTCAAACTCTGTTTTACTGGTCTTGTTATGAACATAGACTGAAGAACCAAAAATTTTCAAGTTTTTAATTTGTGGCTTTTTACCTTTCCACAATTCATATGGTGTTTTACATTGTTTCAGAGCTTTTTTTGGTGTTATGTTAATCAAATATGTAGCAGTAAGAACAGCATCGCCCCAGAAAACTTTACTTAAATTAGCACCAACTATCATTGCACGGGCTTTTTCAGTTATTGTTCTTACCATGTGCTCTGATACACCATTTAACTGTGGGGTTCATGGAACTGTCAAGTGATAACTAATACCCTTTTGAACGAAAAACGCTTTCATTTCCTCCGACAAATATTCTCCCCAATTGTCAAAATACAGTCTCACTATTTTGGAGTTGAAATGTGTCTCACTTTTATTTACAAAATCTTTGAAAAAAGAGAATACATCTGATTTAGGTGTTAATAAATACGTAACACAATAGTGAGTATATTCGTCTACAAATAGAACAAAATAATTTTTATTGTTTATTGCAGTAGGGGTGATTGGACCGTAAACGTCTGAATGTATATTCAACAATGGACGTTTTATGTAACTTTTGTCTTTACTTTTTTAAATGGATTGTTTGCCCTTAATACAAGGCTCACATAAACCATCATTTGGTTTGATTTGTTCAATTTCCCTCAAATCTGCAATCATTCTTTTGTTCTTTAGTTCCTGAAATTTATTTTTACTAATATGACCCAGTCTTTGGTGCCATATGTCGTAATTTATTTTCACCCTATTAAATATTTGAATTGAATCATCAATTTTAAAAACAATTTTAAAGTCTACTGAAATAAGATTGTTTAAGAACTTACAAATCATTATTATCTTACCACCTTTATATATTTGTACTACTTCCTCATTGAAAACGATTGTTATTCCTGAACTTTGCATTTTTGACACAGACAGCAGATTATATGACACATCTGGACAGAAGAGATCATCTTCAAAGTTCCTCGTATTCCTAGGTTGCTGATAACATCTGTTTTGCCTTTCATTGTCGCTTCAAAGAATGTGCCATTCTTTGCAAGAGCAATTCTAGCAGGTATTTCCAGCTTCTCAAAATTCTTTGTCAGGTCTGTGTATTATGTGGTCCGACGCTCCAGAATCTCTCCTCTTTATCTGTTTCTTCATGATGATATCCAGCCATAAAAGCAAAAGCTGTTGTTTCCCAATTTGGTGTATCTACCAACTCAACTGTCTGCACTGTTCTTTTCCTTTCAGTACCTCCATAATCGAGGTTCTTTTTAATAGAAGCAGTTAATCTTCTTGTGTCCTTTTCTTCCACATTGATGGCATTTTAATTTAAACCTTTTATTAGATTTGAATAAATTGTTTCTAGTCGATTTAAATTTATTATTTTTCACATCACGACTGTCCTTTGCTCTTAAACTTTCAATATTATTGTCTCTTCTACACTCCACATTTAGCATTTTCATGCTCGTATCACGATTTTCATTTTTTAATTTAGTTTCTTGGTCTAGTAATCTCGATTTAACAAATGCCAAGCATATATTTTCATTTGATAGCGTCTCTATAGCTGCTACAACATCGTCGTATGAATTTGGAAGTGTCAGCAATAAATGTGCGACTTTATCTGTCTCATCTAGCTTTGCACCGGCTGCTAGTAGTTCGCTGATTAAATTGTCGAAGACATTGAAATGTTTTAGCAGGGTACACTCAGATTGTTCACCTATACCCCAAAAAGTGAAAAGAATCAGACCTTCTTGTTGAAGGGTTTGGACAGCGGAGAGGATACGGTCGATCTTCTTCAGGTGCTCAAGGAGGCTGCACCAGATATTGATTTTGTTTCAGTCAAAGCCTTTGCGACAAGAAGGTCGACCATAGAAAGGAAGAATTTACCACTTTACCTGGTACAAATTGCTGATAAGAGCAGTCCAAGTGCCCTTCAACAAATAAGGTACTTAAATTTCAGAGTGGTGAGGTGGGAACGCCTCCAGAAAAGAGAAGTCAACCAGTGTTACCAGTGTCAAAGATTTGGACATTCGGCTGCCAATTGTGCCATGCACTATCGTTGCGTTAAATGCAAAGACGTTCATGCTCCCGGTGAGTGCAAATTGGCTCAGACGGAGCCTAAAGAAAAATTATACTGCGTTAACTGCGGTGTTTTTGGTCACTCAGCATCATATCGAGGATGCTCCCGATATCAAGATGCAAAAGTTAAATTTGCTCCAAAGCAAACACAAGTACACCGTAATATCATACCTTCCAACTTCGTCAAGCCCGGAGTATCATTTGCACTCGCCGCTAGAGGACCAGCAGAAAATGCTGGAAATAATGTAAATAATGTAAGTGGCAATAATGAGCTGCTTCTCAAAATTTATCAGCAATTTAATTCTTTATCGGAGAGAATCGACAAACAAGATTCAAAAATTAACTTTGCTTTCCAGCGTTTAGGTCTTTCAAATGCCTAATAATAACTTGTCATCCAGTCATATTCCCATGGATAGGCTTCGCCTCATATCGATCAACGTCAACTCTATCGTTGCTATACATCGACGTGATTATCTCCTTAAATTTGTTGTTAAGCAAAAGCCTGACATCATACTTATCACTGAAACCCACCTCAATTCATGGCATTCCATGGAATTCAAAGATTTTGCATTCGTAAGAAACGATAGGGTAATAGGTGATGGGGGAAGTGGCACCGGGATATTGGTTAGAAGACCCTATTGTTTCCAAAATATTGAAAAAGTCGAATTCAAAAACTTTGAATTTCTTGAAGTGTCCGTCATCAAAATTTCACTGCCAGGTGGGGATAACCTCTTCGTTATCTCTGCCTATGCAACTGGTCAAAATGTTCTCAAGTTCAAGGAGGAACTCAATTCCGTGTTTGTAATACTCGAATTGAACAGGCTGCATGATTATTATATTTTTGCTGGTGACCTGAATGCCAAGCATACATCATGGCTAAACGCCACCAATAATCCAAGAGGTGTATTCCTGAAATCATGGATAACAGAGAACCAAATTGAATACAGGTGCAACCTATATGGGTCGGAGTTCCCAACATACCCTAGGACAAATTCATATTTGGACCTCTGCATTGCTGACGCAAGACTTGAATTCAGCTTTAATAGTCCTCAACGGAAACTGCAGGTGCTTCCTTACGATAGCGACCATAACGCAATCGTAATGGAAATCAATCTTCAAAGGGATGATTTCTTCCTCATTCCAGTTCAACATGAAAACCATCGGTTGAATTTCAAAAAAACAGACTGGGGAAAGTTTCAAAAGAAGTTTAATCGGGAGTACCAGAAGCAATGTCCTCCTTCTGATGATGGCAACGCTTGCTCAATGGTTCCTTATATCAGAAATTTAACTGACGATGAAATAGATTTCTATTTGTCGAAGCTAGAGAAGCTGACGTTGGAAACGATTGAGAAAGTAGTTCCCAAGATTAAACATCGAAACAATATGGAAGGATATGAAACACCAACCATCGCAAGGTTGAAAAGATTAAAAAGCCTTCTTCTCACACGCGTCAACAATATTTATCGACGATTTTTGGACTACAACCATCCCTCGTTGGCTTTGTTGAAATTACACCTGAAGAATGTCCGGAACTTAATCCGTTCATACTTCAGGGGTGAGGTCAGCAATCAATGGGCGGAAAAACTGAGGGGTATTAGCCCACAGGACCCAGATGGCGTTTTCGCGAAAGTGAATAGCTTATTCCGCAGGCAGTCTCGAGTGAAGATATCGAATCTTGAAGTCACTAGTGATGAGATAAATCTTCTCGATAGAGCTGGTATCGAAATTGATAGTACGACTCTGGATAGAAATGGAAACAGGATTATATGTGATGGATTGCAGAAACTTGCCCTGATTGGAACACATTTAGAATTGGTTCATCTGCCAAACCCAGAGAGAAGGAATGAAATATTTTCGGAGGTCGTTGAAGCAAAAGTTTCCGACTTCAAATCAAGCCTGAACGGCCAATCAATTCTTCATTTCGATGAAACATTCACATCTGACCTCATACCGAGCTTGAATCTTATTGATTATTTTGTCAGCTATGAAGACTTGTGTTTCATATTTCGCAGAATAAACAACAAAAAATCATGTGGTACTGACGGTATTCCAAATATAGTTCTCCGACATTTGCCGGAGGTTGCCATTAGGAATTATTGCATATTGTTCAACAACATGTTGAACAATTCATATTTCCCAAATGAGTAGAAAAAGGCTAAGGTATTTCAGATCTTGAAGAAAGGAAAAGAATCTTCATGCCCTAAAAGCTATCGCCCAATCAGCTTGCTGCTTAACATCAGCAAGGTGTTTGAAGTGATACTCAACAGAGCATTAAACGCCCACATTGAGAAATATGAGTTGATGCCGAATTGCCAATTTGGTTTTCGTGCCAGGCATTCGACCATACATGCAATAACGAAAGTAACCTCAGACATCTGTTGGAAACTAAACAACAAAGAATGTGTTGGAGCATGTCTCATTGATATGGAGAAAGCCTTCGATACGGTGTGGTTAGATGGACTAGTTTTCAAACTTCTTCAGGACAGGTTCCCCAGACACCTTGTCGCCATGATGTGTAATATGTTATACGGGAAATCGTTTGTTGTAACTGATGGAAATCTGACAACAATCCGCGAATTCAAGGTCTTGAATGGTCTACAGCAGGGAACAGTTACTGCGCCCCTGAGACGGATTGGAAGCACTATATATCGAATAGAAAAATTTATCAAACCGCTCAAGTGACAAGAGTCGATATCTTCATATTGAAACTTCTTCGGAATCATATCGCAAGATCTGTAACTGTGAGTGAAAACCCTTGGATTTCACAGCCGTTCCACCCTGCAGACGGGTATATTGTGACTTGCCTCACTACTGGCTTCGTTCCTCCAGAAGCATTCGTGTATTTGGACATGAATCGATATATTTTTGATTCTGATGGCGTCCCAATCATATATCACATATACCGACGGGCCACCGATAAGAAGATAAAATATCCTCCGAATCTGAGTTCACGAGACCAACAATTCCAATGGAGATACTCATTTGCTAGATTCGTTGAGGCTAGCCGAGCTGAGATGGAGCAATCTAGGTATTGGTGGCTGAATGACAATGTCTAAATTATTCGTGTTTATTTTCCGGTTTTTGTGCTTTTTCTCGTTACTTAGTTTTTTAGATTCATCTCATTATTGCTACGTCTAGTGTTGTTGTTTATTTGTATTATAATTTAGGTATAGGTTTCAATATAAGGTAACGTTTTTTTTGTTTTTTTTTTGATTGAACTTATTTAGAATTAGGGTGTAACATATTAGGTATAGGATATAAGTTCATTGTTGTGTTAGTAATATAAGTAATTTTTGAATAATGCTGGTTGGTTTTTTCTCCTTTTTCCAATTGAATCAAAAAATATGAAATAATCTTAATTAATTTAAATTTGCAAGTGTATTTTTTTCATTAAATGTGTTTAACTGATAACGTATAAATTTAGAGAGCCATTCGGGCCATTAAGTTTTTTATAGTTTTATTGTTTGGAATTTGCTTTATGTTCTTTTAAAAATTTATAACGATTAGTATTAAATAAAGCGCTTTTGACTTGACTTGACTTTTACACTCAGATTGTAAGTTCAATCCTAATAGTCTCTTTCTTAAAGCCAACTGGGTGGCAAGACTTTTTCTCTCATAAATAGCATCCAGGCTGTTCAGAATATCTTTTGCCGTATTCGTGGCTTTCGCAAAACCAAGAAAAGTATCTGCTAAATATTCTACTACAATGCTCTTTGCTATGCGCTCAGCTTTCTTCCATTCCTCCGTTCCATCTGTTGGTGCCACATCATCAATCACTTTGATAACGTCTAATTCCGTCAATAAAGCACACACTCTGAACTTCCACACTCTAAATTTCTCCCCATCAAAGGGTTTAATGTTCCTTTTCACACTTGCACCTTCCATTTTATTTGCAACTTTTCACTTTTGATTAAAAAATAATTTTTAATGCGATATTAGTTTGCTTAAACTTATTTTGTTCACATTCGCACTTCTTTTTTTCACAAATTAATATCCTCTACGTACGATTCAACCGACGCGTGAACTGGGCCCATAACCTGTAGGATATCGAAAACGTCCACGTTCAGAAAAACCCGTCTTACTCTTGTTCAAGCTTATAACCGAATATATTTCCTTTTTAAAATAGCACGCATTAGATGTATCTTAACATATTTTCTTCTTCAATAAGAAAAACTATCATAGGGACGCGAAACTCAACATCTGCGCACACAAATCCTCATTTCGAAATTAAGGGTTCAGCTGTTTAAATACCCTAAACAAACAATACTAATTCGAGCTGAGCAGAGAGTTAGTTGAGCGTGCAATAAAAATAGATGAAGTTTGTTGTTCTTATCCTAATGCAAGATAATTTTTGCTTTTATGAAAGGATATAGATACCAACAATCGCTTTCAAACGTCTACTTTCTTATTCGCTTTTTAGAGTTTTTTAGAATAATTTCACAAAAATAGAAAATTTAAACTTTCACTACAATATTTTTTATGAGGCGGACTCCCAGTGGGCTAGGAATAACAAATTTCATCCAAGGTAGCTAATATGGATATCAAATAAAAGGTTTAATGAGAACTTTTCAAAAGTGGTCTTAAACTGACACATTTTGCTTTGCAGGGCTGCAGGGCGAGAGGAAGTGCACGAAAATTGTGTATACCCTATGCGATTTGACACGTTTGATCTAAAAAATCCGAAAAAAATCATGACAGAAATATTTTAGAAGTTGTTACCCTTTATGGCGAGGTCTGGGGAATCTGCTGAAGGTTGGGCGTGAGAGCCACTCGCTTTTCCTGTTTGATCCCCCGTAAGCTGCAAAGTACAAATAAGGCTCATTGGGTCCCAATATATTAATACGTTTCTACGTACGTAGGCCTTCACATGCTAAATTTCCTGCAGCTATTTTTACAAGCGCAAGAGAAGTGGGGAAAAGGAGCAAAATAAATATGTTCTGGCATCCTCAAATTTTTTATTTTCAAATCCAAATGCGCTTTATTGATTCAATCGGTGTAAATTTTATGAAAACAAAAAGCAAGTTTTCAAACATTAAAATATCCAAAAACTTAATGGCCCAATGACACTCTAAATTTAAACAATATTTGATCAAAACCAAAAATTATTCAAATAATATATAATATGTCATCAAAGAAAACTACTACATTTTATCTATTAATTGGAAAAAAACCAACTAACTCTATTAAAAATTACATATAACTTAACAAACGTAACAAAAGGGTGTTCTTTGAGCTTACAACTAATAAATAAAAACTTAATTCTGACCGATGTTTTAAAAAAAGGACTAACTTATCCTAACAGAACAATATACTAATATTTCCACCCTACATATACGGTTTTCTATTAAGGACATAACAATAAATAAATCGATTGTGAGGCGTGCTGTGTGGATAGTGGCACAGTCTTGTTGAAACTACATATCGTTGATGTCAAGTTTATCCAATCCTGGCCACAAATAATCTTCCAACATAACACGATAGCGCTATCCATGATGGTAATATGACGGTCATTTTCATCAATGGAAAAATAACGGCTCAATCACACCTCCAGGATGAAAGCCGCACCAAACAGTAATTTTTTGCGGATGCAATGGTGTCTCAAGAAGCACATGTGGTTTTGTTGCTGACCAATAATGTATAATTTGCTTATTAACAAAGCCATTGAGCCAAAAATGTTCTACAACAAATCATTATGATTTCATAAGAAAAAGCAAATATTGTAATCAGAAACGAATATTGAAAGGAGCATACTATGACTATGTATCCAATTTACGAAATGCAGTCACCAGATCGAATCAAATCAAGAAACATGTCAAAGACGATTTCATTGGAAAAAATATGAAATACGAAGATCATACTATTATTAACAAAGTTGAACGAATTTCGACTTCTGAGGTTTTTGGTATTGTTATACTCATAAATATCTCCCTTGTTAATTATTTCAGATGTCCATCCGCGACGGAGGGAATACATTTTTCATGTATTTCCCCCCTGTGCCCCCAGTTTAACAACTGTTTTGAAAAGCTCCCATGACAACTTTCATTTCATACTCATATCGGCTACGTTTGATGAATTTATTTTTTTTTTTCAAGGGCTACTCTCCTCTACTGTTTTCATCGATTCATGGCCAATTTTTTTGAATCCTAGAATGGTTACAAAACGGTTTTGCTAGGAGCTCTCTCCCACCTTCTTGACTTGTTTCATTATGAGCATTAATTGTAGGTACTCATCTTCAGTCATTCATTAAATTGAATCAAGTGTTCAAAGCATGCACCTTAAACGTTGAAGTTGGGAAAAAATAACTCAAAATTATTCAATCTTCGCATTTAAAACAGCCACTATTTTGTTTTACGATTACTGATACCACTAGCTGAACCGATTCTCAAAGATATACATGACACCTATCATTCCTGAAACTTTCATGCAAATCCCAGCCAAACTGTATTGTCTGAGTCGGTAAAAAGAGCATGTTGTTCCATAGCCATAACAAAGTTGAGTGAATTGTGACTTCTAACGTTTTTATTGTTGTTGTACCCACCAAGTCCTACAATCCTGATTTTTTCAGATTTTTCGGATCACAGGTGTCCAATCGCGAGGGGGGGGGGACACAAATTTTTCGTGTATTACCCCTCCCTATGCGCCCCTCGAAGCAAAGACCAGTTTTGAAAAGTTCTCATCAAGACCTTTCATTTGATACCCATATCGGCTACCTTCAATGAAATTTTTTTTTGGGGGGGTCACTCTCCTTAAATACCTTATAAAATTATTTTATAGTCGAACTTTGAAGAAATCATCATTTTACACCTACACACAAAATTTGATGTTTCTAGCTTAAGTAGTTTCCGAGAAAAACTGCTGTGACACACGGACGGATGGACAGACGGACAGACTGGTCGCGAAACTAGTAGGGTTTTGTAAAATTATTTTACAAAACCCTAAAAAGCTTCAGTTAAAATCGATTAAAGTAGTAATTTCCAAATCAACATTCGAAGTTTAGCAATTCAAACAATCAAGTAAAAATGAACATCTTTCACGACTAGACTCTCAAGCTAAATTGAGTGTAAACTTGAGCTTTGTGCTTGCGTCAGTCATAGAGACATAGTGGTAACAGTACTTGAGCCTCCATTATGTACTAGTTTAAATTGCCTTCGTTATTTTGGTTGGTAAGCTTTTAAGTCAATATAATAATGCTATAAAATAAAATGATACAAGTAGGAAAATCGTGAAGTATTTTTCCATTCACTGGCTCAAGACGTACGCCCAAGCTTATTCTTTTCTAAGGCATTTAGACGGGGATAAGCGGAGAAAAATACGTTCAACTGCGTACTCAAGGCGTCAGCCCGAGTATTAGCGCCCCAAGGCAGTTATGCCCGGGACCTGCAGTTGAACCAGTAATTGATTGAATTATCAATCTGACTGCATACTCAAGGCGTCAGCCTGAGTATAAGGGTCCCAAGTGTAGTAATCGAGCAGCCCGCTTAGTCAAACTGCTCGAAGGACATTCAAGAAAATTAGCAGTGTAACGCAATAAGTGCGGAGCAATCCAATACGCAACTTAATAGTATTAGTAGTACTAACCCGAAATCAACACCGCTACCATCATTGATAAAAAGTTTTTCAGATCCCTACTCAATTAAGCATACAAGACAGTCTCAATTAATTAACAATAATGTTGAGACCAACCAAATCTAAAATTTACTTGTCCCAGTTAATTTTAAAAGCGATCATAATCAACCTGTAATTGAATTTCTAAATTAGTTAAGGAAATCGTTAACAAGATAAGTAAATAACGATACGACCAAACAATAGGGAATGGCAACACCAGTGCTACGCGAATGAGCGAAGTAAT
This sequence comes from Odontomyia ornata, assembly GCA_963969285.1. Lineage (NCBI taxonomy): Eukaryota > Metazoa > Arthropoda > Insecta > Diptera > Stratiomyidae > Odontomyia > Odontomyia ornata. The sequence continues at coordinate 300,795,747 of OZ017741.1, forward strand.
TCCAAAATTTCACTTGCACTTAATCCAAATTTCTCCTTATCACCAAGCCGTAATAAATCGTCAATTACTTGATGAGCCCGTCAGTTAGTCGGCCCTTGCCACAGCGTTTTTCTTTTTTTTTCATGTTCCGCAGTCACGTGCCCATTCTCTTTTGGACATGACCGACACACCCACTTTTTATCACTGGATAATTATCACCATAAGGATTGTTCTTCACAATATTTGCAAAAGTTTTCGAGTCAACATCACTAATATAGTTCAAGTACTTTACACGTACTTTTCTTCTGACCTTCCGAACATGTCATTAATGGAATCTACCTCCATTTTCCCCGCCAAACCTTCATGATTTTTCATACATGATTCTTCGTGACTTTCATACCAGCTTTCATATTCCTCGGTGCCCTTCTTCGACTCCCATGAGGTACATGCTTGGCAATAGGCACTTTTTACCACCATGTTCAGAACTTTCCCGGTATAACGCCCGATGAGCGTTGTAGCACCGCACAACAACAAGAGGTCCCACTTTTTCCTTGAACCATCGCCAGACGCTTTCAAATGTGTTTCAGGAATTCCATTTTCCACATTCTTCTCTCTCCTGTTGAACTGCTTCCTTGGTGATACTCTCAAAAGCCGCTTCCGTCGCAATGTGAATGTGTTCCACCACTTTCGTGTACGCGGTTTCCGATAATCCTTTGCAAAAACCCATAAGACCGCAAAAAATGTTCAACCCTTCTCAGCCTATGCCAAGCAATCGCATAACAAACACGATTCTTCTTTTGATATCATAGCTTGTATGAAGAGTTGGCCCCGAATTAATTTCCTTCCGACCGCACAAACACGAAACTACGATCTTGAAACCAAAGAGCCCTTGTCCATTTTTCACGAATTTCACTGCTTTTTGGCAAGTTACACAGATAAGAATGTCCGAGAGAGTGACAAAAACAGTCAAAAACTCAATTATTCGGTACGCGTGGAGCACATTCGCAATCACATTTTCTACACGCGAACTTCCAATTTTTTTTTCGAGCAGTACTTGCATTCAGATCATTCTCAATATTCCTTGAATGCTGGCTACCGTTAAATTTACGTTTTTTTTTTAAGCCCCAAACTTCGCTCCCACGAATCTTTTTTGCTCTTCCGATACATATTCTCTCACCAAGATTTGAGAAAAGGCTTAAACTGGTCGCGGAAACTTTGAAAAAGATGTCGGAAATGGGTTATTTAGACTGAAGGATTGACACGAACTCTTTCCCCCGGAGTCGTATTTATTATACTTACTTCGAGGAAAGTAGAAAAAACCGTGAAGCCATTTTATTCACGCAGCAGAGATTGCTCACAGGTATCAGTCACGGTGTGGGCTGCAACAAGAAGTGGCATATCTTTCACAATTTTGAGAATTGGCTTTCGACACTTTGACAAAATATTCTGAGGCAATATACCTATCGATTAAAATTTTTTTAAAAAAACTCGATTTTTTGAAGCACTTAAAAGAACCTCCCCCTTTAAATACTGTTCTGTTATTTGGTTCCCCCGAAATTCCTATCTCGTGTCTTCTTTAGAAACTGTCCAAAGAAAGCTTACGCGTTTTCTTTTCCTAAAGTTTAATTTGCCGTATCAAACCTATGAAAGTTGTTTATCCTTCCTTTCTTTTCCATTTCTAGTATTCCGACGAACTTATTTAGATTAATGTTTTTTGTATAAACTCTGCTATCATTAAGTCCCGTTAAATATTTTTTTCTGAGCTGCGTCCCCGACAAGCATCTCGTTCATCTCGGATGAGCTATTATTTCATTATCCCATATGCTAACTGATTTATATTTCCATGCACGAATTTTAAGAACGGTTCAAAATCATAATAATCTCGAGCTTGGTCCTATTCCCTCTTCTTACATAGCATTTAAGAAAAAACTAAGAGACTTACTACTAGTTTAACTTACAAGCATCATCATTTTATTATTTTTTTTTCATTTCAATTTTACTGTCTTTATTCTTCGATGTGATGTGATGTGTGACAATTATGTAATGTGTGACAATTATGTAATGAGACTGATTCCATGAAAACTGTATATTTAAAAATTCTTATACAACTCTACCATTCCCTTCAAAGAAGTCCCCTTGAGCAGCTATACAACGATTCCAGCGCGTTTTCCATGCTTCGTAGCATTTCTGGAACGCTTCGACTGGGATGTCCGCGAGTATCCTCGTCACGGCTGCCTGGATGTCCGTAATCGACTCAAAATGGGCTCCTTTGACCACCGGTTTTATTCTAGGGAACAAAAAAAAGTCACAGGGTGACATATCGGGCGAATAAGGCGGCTGTTGCAACACGGCGATCACTTTAGAGGCCAAATACTGGGACACGCTGAGGGCGGTGTGGCGCGGTATTATGAAGGATCTAACATAGTTATGAGCGATGTCTGGGCGCACCCTGTTGACTCGTTTTCGCAATCTTTTGAGTACTTGGCGATAGTAGACTTGATTTACAGTTTGCCCCGATGGAACAAATTCTTTGCGGATGATTCCAGTGCTATGCGGAGTGAACCATTGTGAGCTTTGGGCACGACTAAGAGCACTATCAATATGCACTTTTACAACTTTAGCGTACGTTTCCGATGCTGTTTCGCCCAATCTGGCGTAAAATTTTATCGCGACGCGTTGCTCTTGATTTCGTTTTTCCATTTTCGTGACGAGCATCACCAACACACGTTTATTCAACACGACACAGCAGGCGAACTGAAGAAGCTAGAGCAATGTTAAATATATCCATGAAGAGAAGAAAGATGCCGGACAAGGGAAAGAAAATTTCAAGGTCGCAGGCTTATCACAAGCGCAGCAATAAAATTAGTCTCATTACTTAATTGCCACACATCAAGGTTCCCGGGGGGGAGAGATATCACCGCATATCACTTACTTGCTACTACATATATGTATGTCAAACTGATCAGTGAAGAGATGCGTTAGTTTAATGACTGAATTTTATTTCATTAGTGAAATTATGTTATACATTTACATTATTTGAATCTATTATTTGTTTTCTCGTTCCATATTCAGGTAAATATTCTCTGCTGGGTTCATCTTTGCAGGAGGCTTGCTGCTTTTTTTCGACCACGACAAATTAAGACGTTAACACAGTATTTTAATCTAAGTACAATAAATCAATGCAAATGAGACTAAGTGTCGCTGTTTTACCGCGCTTGAATTTGGTTCATGGTTAATACAATATTTCAAGAAGTATTTATCTTTAGCTAGTTAACCCATCAGAGAATAAGTTAATGAGGACTTATGTGACTATGCAGAAATTTTGATTATTGATGGAGCCGCAAATTTTTGCAATGAATATCTATTTCATCAAAAGAAAACGGAATAAATTATATTACTTGATTTCATATTTGAACAAACAATTAATTAGGTCTATAGCTGCAGGCCCGGACGTAATTGCCGTTCGATGCTAATACTTGAGTACGCAGTTATGTTCATGAATCAGTTAACTCTCCGTCGGGTGCAACTGATCTGCTAGGCACAGCGCGAGCTCATTGGTTTGCCCAGTCTGGTCCATATGTCGCCTTTGATTCTTCCGCTCAGTGGCTGCCTCTCTACCAGTGCTGCTGACAGTGGCAACTTCAGTAGGTGATTATCAATTATCAGTGCTGGTTGACTAGTGGAAATATCTATTAGAAACATTGCGCCCGATTACCATACGCTTTGACAAGTAAGCTTTTTTAGTAATTTTTAATACTGTGTCAAGCTTTTTTGCTAGTAATTTCATATTACACAACAATATTCAGTATTCTGTAATTAGTAAACCTGTTCTTGGGCTCTGGCTTGTCAAGCACATTGCGCCCGATGGGTAGTAGAATATTTTAATTTATTTTTTCTCGTTTATTGTGAAGTCATTTTCATAGCTATTGTAAATGTTGGTTTGTTCCAGACATCAATATGTCAAAAAAGTGTACTCTATGACCAAATCTGAAGACGTTGCAGAAATACGCAGTTTATTAGAAGCATCCGACGAAGAAGATGACGAATTCAGGGATGAACATTTTTTAGATGAAAGCGATATTGATCCTGAAAACAATTTAGAAGAGCGTCAAGAAGGATCAGAAACGGTACAAAAATGTAGCGATAATGATGAAGACCAAATTATAGAAGATAGCGATTTTTATGTTGGGAGAGACAAACAACTAAGTGGTATAATACTCCTCAGCAAAATAATATTTGTAGGAGGGCTCATAACATCTTAACACATTCAGCCGGAGTTATTGGTGCAGCCAAATTATCAAAAACTCCTGTCGAATCTTGGAACGTCTAATTTACAGACATTTTAAATGATATCGTAAAGCTTACTAACCAGTTTATAAATACCATCAAAGAATCGTTCTCCCGAGAACGAGATGGAAAACATACAGACATGGTTGAAATATGAGCTTTCATAGGATTACTTTACTTAGCTGGAGTTTACAAAGCGAACAGACTCTCTCTTGAGCAACTATGGGGAAGAGCTGGCGATGGCATTGCTAAGTTTGGCCTGGTAATGAGCATCAAAAGAATTAAATTTCTAATCCGGTACCTCATATTTGATGATCGAGAAACAATATCTGCTAGGAAAAAACTGGATCGGCTTGCTGCAATAGGAGATGTATTCACAAAATTTGTAAAAAATTGTCAAGCAAGTTACTGTATTAGAGAAAACGTTACAATCGATGAAATGCTTCCTGCTTTCCGTGGCAATGTCTTTTCAGGCAATATATCCCGTCCAAACCCAGTAAATATGGGATGAAAATTTTCTCCCTTGTAAATTCCAAAATGTTCTATTCCGTCAATTTGGACATACAATATATGCTGGAAAGCAAAACGAATGGCCATTTTCTGTATGCAACAAGGTACCAGATGTGGTTGAAAGGTTGGCGAAACCATTTTTTGGTTTGGGAAGAAACGTAACTGCCGAAAATTGGTTCACACATGTGAGTCTTCTAAATGAGCTGAAATAAAAACTATCTTACGTTGGCACAATCAGAAAAAATAGAAAAGAGCTACGAAGTGATTTTATTGCTACCAAAGGCAGAACACAACACTCCAGTTTTTTTAGTTTTAGTAGTAATGGGAATACTTTGATATCATACGTTCCAAGCGATTGATATTTCCACCGGCGTAAAACAGAAACCGAAAGTAATTTGTTTTTACAATTGGACCAAGTTAGGAGTGGACATTGTACACAAAATGTGTGGAGCATATAATCTGTCTCGCAATACGAGGTGATAGCCCATGGTAATCTTTCTTACAATGTTGAACAATAAACTCGCAAATCGTTTATGTTGGCAATGGACATGCGGATCTGAAAAGAAAATTTTTCATAAAGCAGCTAGCTAATGAGCTTATCCTTGGTCTACTAGCTCAACGAGGTACAAAGTCATTTGGAATCCCAGTAAATCTTCAACAAAATTGAAAAAATCTACTAACACCAATGAACAGGAAAATGATGTTGACAACCAGGTACAAGCAAAAAGCCGCAGATGTGAAACGTGTACTTTAGAGACACTTAAAAGAAGATTGAGTCAGTATAAACGCAAAAAGTGCCACACTGCTACTTTCTCCTCTCATGCTGTTTCAATGTGTCCTCCTTGTTATAAAAATGAAGTAGAAGCATATACAAGTATTCCTTCTGATGCATCTGATTAATGAGATGAGAAGTATTGAAAAGTATATGTATTCTTGTTTTTATTCGGTTTAATTTTCACTCATTTGAACAATAAGATAAGATAATTTTGTACACATTTTCATGCATACAGTGAAGATTTATTTCGTTTTAAAAATATAAAGAGTTTTCCAATAAGAAGAGTTATTTCGAATAGCCCGCTATTTCGGTAGATGTCACTTTTGAAGCTGTTAGTTTCTAACATTTGACAAGTAACAACTACGCTATTTATAAAAATGGAACAATACACGCTTTGACAACGCATTGAAATTATTAAAATTTACTGTAAAAATGGTGAAAATTTGGCAGAGACGGTTCGCAAAACTCAAACATTTTTGGGTCGTCGTGAAGCACCTTGTCGGACCGCAATACAAAAATTTTGTGGAATAATTTGAGCTGTTGGGACAACTTAGTGATGTGAAGAATAAAACCCGTGCAAGTTACTCAAGAACAGCCGAGAACATTGCTGCTGTAGCCGAAAGTGTTGAAGAAAACCCAGGTTTGTCCATTCCTCGTCGTTCTTTGGAATAAGGCATTCCATAAACGTCATTACACCGTATTTTGCATAAAAATTTGGGTCTTAAGGCTTATCAAGTTCAGTTAACACAAGAATTCAAGTCGGTCGATCCTCAATAACGTCGTGTCTTTGCTGATTGGGTCCTTGAAATGAATGAAAATGATCCGGAATTCCATCGAAAAATCATCTTGAGTGATGAGGTCCCTTTCCATCTCAGCGGCTTCGTCAACAAGCAAAATTGTCACATCTGGTGCTCGGGAAACCCAAGAGTTATGGTTTAAAAGCCTCTCTATCCTCAACGTGTGACTGTTTGGTGCGGTTTATGTTCCGGCGGAGTCATTGGACCCCACTTTTTCGAGAATGAGGCTGGAGCAACAGTTACGGTGAATAGATTGCGCTATCGAGAGATGAGTAATGATTTTTTTATGGCCGGAATTACATGGTATTAATCTGGACAACGTTCACTTCCAACAAGATGGCGCTACGTACCACACAAGCAACGAAACCATTGATCTTTTACGGGAAAAGTTTCCGGGCCCTGTTATCTCTCGAACAGCTGATCACAATTGGCCACCGGAATCTTGTGATTTAACACCTTGCAACCTCTTTCTTTGGTGCCACATGAAAAAGAAGGTCTACGCCAACAGCCCAGTGTCAATACGTGAAGCTATCCAGGACATAGGGCAGCCACTTTGCGATTTGGTTATGGTAAATTTCATGAAAAGGATATGGTCCTGTTAGCGTGGTTGTGGTGGCCATTTGCCTGATGTTATTTTTCATTATAAACGGCATACCTTTCTCTTTATAATAAAATAAACATCCGATCATTTATATTAAAAAATTGTATTTTTCTTTTAATATCAAAATAACACCTCTTATAAGGAAACCCAATATAAAACAGTTTTATTGTTTCTTGAGTATTTGAAGAACTTGAGGGTGTAAAATGAAAAAGTTTGTATATATACAAAAGGTTAGCAGTGCGTCACAGGCTCAATGGGCCCGAGACCATTTCAAAACATATTGCGCCCGAGGGAGTATTAATTAATAATCCAACTGTTGGCCCCGGGCACAAAGCTTTCTTTAGGTACTTATGGATTTTTTTTTTGTAGCTACATGAATGAGTTGCATATTTTTAAATATTTTTTTCTGAAAAGCGATTAGAGAAGAAAAATGTTAGAAGAAGGTGGTTTCGACGTGTGTACTAATTCTCATCAGGCCATCACTCTAGATACACACCGGTGATGGTGACCACCATGCTTAGAGGTGGAAGAGTTATTTTTAATTTTCCTACTTATGCGAACTCAATATGTTTTTGTAACTACAAATTATATTCAAGTTAAATTTCTTCTTCTAAGTACTTGTCTTAGCCAAACTTTAAATGGATCAATTCACCCTTTTCACATCAATTTAATGTAAATTTATACGATCATTTTTGCTCTACATTGAAGATTTCATTACGTCGTGCGGATATTCGATCTCGTTTTTTGGATGGCTCCGATAGCTTTTTAAATTACTTATGGAATTTTTTCGTAGCTACATGAATGAGTTACATATTTTTTAAATAATTTTTTTTGAAAAATTATTATCGGAGCCATCCGAAAAACGAGATCGAATATCCGCACGACGTAATGAAAGCTTCAATATAGAGCACATATGATTTATAGATTAACATTAAATTGATGTGAAAAGGGTGAATTGATCCATTTAAAGTTTAGGTAAGACAAGTACTTACAAGAGGAAATTTAACTTGAATATAATTCGTAGTTACAAAAACATATTGAGTTCGCATAAGTAGGAAAATTAAAAATAACTCTCCCACCTCTAAGCATGGTGGTCACCATCACCGGTGTGTATCGAGAGTGATGGCCTGATGAAAATTGAGTACACACGTCGAAACCACCTTCTTCTAACATTTTGCTTCCGCGAGAAATTCAATAGCCGTGTTATCTCACGTTGTGGCGATGTTAATTGGCCGCCACGATCATGTGATTTGACACCGTTGAACTTCTTTCTCTGGAGATATTTCAAAGGGAAAAGTGGACATCAATAAGCCAAGAACAATTCAAGAGCTTAAGGATGAGAAAGTTCAGCACATTAACGACATTTAACCTCAATTATGTCTCAGACTCATTGAAAATATGGACCATCGGATAGAAATGTGCCACTCTCGGCGTGGCAAACAATTGGGCGATATTTTATTTTGCGCATAGTTGTCATAGATTTTTATATTATAAAAAAAAAGATATTAACATAATTCTATGAAGACTTTTTGTTTTATTTACAATTAACATCATGCGTTTTAGTTGGACGACCTTATACCTCCTTCGTTGCATACTTCGTAGCAGGGTTGTTGCGGATATTCACATCCGCATCCGCAAATGCGGAACTTCTGCATTTATTTTGATATCTGCATTCGCATCCGCATCCACAAATATCAATGCGGAGTTTTTGCGAATGCAGATGTTGTGCAAGTTGAGACAAGATATCGATGCGAATCTCCGATAATGGCATCAGCTACCGAATATTCGTAGAACAACTGGTAAGAGTGTTAGAACAGAAAAGTTTGGTTCATGTAGGAATTTAGACGTGTTACGCGTATTAAGTTGTGTATTTCGTCATTGGCAATTGAAGTTTTTCATCTTCGTGAAAATTTGTTTAGTTCGGAATGTCGCCAACAACGCGAACTGAAATTGGGGCTTTCTTTACGCCAGACGATCAAGATCAGGACAAATCGAAGTGCAGAATATGTTCCAAAATGTATTCTCGTAAGGGCCGTACAACGACATCTTTGAAAAATCATTTGAAATCGATGCGTCCCGAACAATTTAAGCTGTTTCAACAAAGATCGAATGATAAAAAATTGCTGGAAAAAGAACAAGAATCAGGTGAAATTTAGTTTATTCAGTTTTATTACAATTTCTATGACAGAAAACTTTCTATGTGCAGAAAACGAAACCAATACAGCTGTGTTATTACGTCTGCATTTTCTATTTCTTGCATTTGTAATGCAAATGCCTTTGAGATTTTCCTTTTCTGCACATAGTCATTTTGTAGTCATTTTTAGGGTTTTGTAAAAGAAAAATTTTACGATATCCTTATAGAAACCTGTCTGCCCGTCCGTCCGTCAATGCGTCACAGCAGCTTTTCTCAGAAACTGGAGAAGCTACAGCCACCAAATTTTGTGAACAGGTCATGAGTTTCTGGATAATGAAAGTTCCGTTGTGGAAAAAAATCTAATGATTTTGGGGAGTCTCCTCATACAAGAGTCCAATCCCCAAACATTTTTTTTGCCAAAGATAGTTGCGTTGGGTGCCAAATGAAAGGCCTTGATAAGATCTTTCGATTCAGATCTTAAAATAGCAGTTATCAGTTTTACATTTTCCCCATTAAAATCGTATAGGTAAACTTAATTTCAATGAAACTTTACATTTGAGAAGCCATACAGTAGATTTTCATATTCTGTAAATTACATGAACATTAAAGGATATTTGCGGAAGTTATATCCATTTGAATTGTTCAAATTACAGCAATATCTTTAATCAATTCAGGCACTACATTTCCTTTTCCAAAACAAGTTATGATATATTTGTTTAATCATTTTTTCTAGATTACGGTCCTTCTTTTCTTCAGAAGGCGAAATAACAACTTTCTCTTGAGGAGGCAGTTCAAAGAGAAAATAAATGGGATTATAGCAATACAACATCACAAAAAATAGACAAACTAATAGGCGAAATGATTGCCCTCCAAAATTTGCCCTTTAACTTCGTGGAAGGCATAGGGTTCCGAAGGTTGTTACAAGAAATAGTACCGAAATACAACCTGAGAGGGCGCAATTTTTTTACTGATTTTGTGTGTAAAGAGCTCTATGGAAAAGTAGCTAGTAAATTGAAAGAATTAATTAAAAATTTCGATTCCATGTCATTTACGAGCGATATTTGGACGGATCCAAGTTCTGGTGGTTCTTTGCTTAGTTTGACTGGCCACGGAATATCAGAACACTTCAAGCGAGTGTCAATTGTCCTGAATTGCGAGACTTTTGACGACCACCATACTGGTGACATAATCGCTGAAAAATTCGAAAAAATGCTGTTGGAGTGGAATATTCCAAAAGAGCGAGTACATTGCAATGTTCGTGACGAAGGCTCCAATATGAAAAGAGCGGCATTGAACGACATCGATTGTACTGTTCATAAAATGCAATTAGCTATTCGCAGTTGCTTGCTATCTCAAGAAAATATAAGAAATATCAAGTGAAAGTGCAAAAGAATTTCCGCTCACTTCAACCATTCAACGATTACTCAAAAACAGCTGCAAAAGGTCCAAGACCGACTGAATCAACCCAACGTTAAAATTTTTCAAGATTGCGTAACGCGATGGAATAGTTTATTTTATATGTTCGAGCGGTTTATAAGGGTGAAAGACGCATTAAGCCTTTACTTTAATGAGCACAGCATTAACATTGATCCCATCACGCCAGAAGATTCGAAAATTCTCGAGTGCTGTGTTGAATTGCTGAAACCTTTTGAGGAAGCCACACGGGAACTAAGCAGCTCTCAACCCCTTATATCATCAGTTATTCCAATAATTCAAATGCTCATAAAGAAACTCGATGACTTTTTGTCAAGATGGGAATATTTTTACGCAATTCAACATGCAATTATAACACTGAAAACAGAAATTTGTGCCAAGTTTTCTGGCTTGGAAGAGAACTATTTATTTGCAATATCCTCTTATCTAGATCCTCGGTACAAGCATAAGCTTTTCAAACCAGTAACAGAGGAAAAAATAAAAGATAAAATTTTACAGATCGAAATCCTCCATCATATTAATACAGATTGTTCGAGTTCCAACCAAGCTAAGAGGAGCAGGACCAGAGAATCTCCCGAACAAACTACACATACACAACAGCCGAGACCATCCTTTCCTGATAAATCCTGCCTTAAACGTGACTTGGCTATGATGCTGGATTCCTCAAGTGACGACAACGATGACGAAGAAACATTTGATACCAATGACCCAGTTGCGCTGTATCTGAAAACCCTCTTGACTGGTGGAGCATTAATCGAAGCGAATTTAAGATACTATCAGCTATAGCACGGAGATATTTGTCACCTCCGCCAGCAAGTGTTCCAAGTGAACAATTATTTAGTGGTGCGGGGCTTATCTACGAACCTCTGCGAAACAGGTTGGAGTCTCAAAAGGCAGCAACTTTACTTTTTATCAAACATAATGCACCAATTTTTGAATTCCGTTATTAAATATTTTATAACAAAATAAACAAAAACTCCATCATCATTTCATAATAAAGAAATAACTATTACAAGTGATATTTTCAATCCTAAATTAAATTTTTCTTAAAAACCATCAACATCAACATCCGCATCTGCTGATGTGCATCCGAAAATATTCGCATTCGCTGTTATGGACCATATCCATCCTACACTCACCTACAGCGCAGATTCCCTTGACCAAGGCAATACCTTACTCCGCTATCGCAAAAGTCACGTCATTTCACAATTGCGCAATTTATTCAAATTATATGTTATTCTCTTAATTTGCCTTTTCATCAATAGTCTTAATGATAAACAAACTGGTATAATCAATTCTATGAATTGATTTCTTAAATTCAATTATCTTAATCGTTTCAAGGAAATATTAAAATCAATCAAAAGCTAATATAAGCAAAAATCCTTTCAGAAGTTAAATCATGCCAACCACCGGAAATAAACAACCGAAAGATATCCCATACCAAAGGTTACGCTATTGCGACTATTGTTCTTCCCAAAACGATAACACACCAGATTGCAATAAACAAAATCGCGATAATAAATCATCGCGAAATCCAAACGATGCGAAAAAATAAAGATTACGGGAGACGGTTCTTAAGATGTCGCGTACGCGAAATTTAATGCATTTGTAAACAACAGTTGAATTTGCTTTGGTGATTGATATTTTTGGTGGAATTGTTAATATTTGATTGATATTGCTAATTGATGTGAACTAAACAAATATTCCCTATAAAAGGGATTGCGAATTTATACTCAGCGCTCAGTCAATTTTAATTGTCAAAGATTTGGTTCAGTTCAGTTAATCCAGTCGTCCTTAAGATCAGTTGTAATCAGTGCTAAAGTTTAAGTTTTAGTAGCTCCTACAAAGAAAAGTTGTTGTAGTAAAGTTTATTTAGAAGAAGACTTTGTGAATTGTGTGTGTAAGAAAGTGTAATAAAACAAAAAGGAAAATAAAGGACTTGTATTTCATTTAGCCCATAACAGGCTAAATTCAATTTGGTGTCAGAAGTGGGATGATTCGAAAGACAGAATCATCCAGTGAACGAACTTGTTTAAACCTTTCCTTTTTTTACACTTATAGGAGATTCATTGTTTCCTTGATCTTAGGATCATCTGCACGTGCAAGGAAGTTTTCTTTTTACTGAATCAGAAGCCGAAACGTAAAGTGGCACACGTTTCAATTGGCGCATCATCCCATCATAGTGAGGAACTCTTATGCGACTGCTGGGTGCTGAAAACCAGACGAAAAAAATCATCAGGAATAAAAGCGGGGAAAAACAAATCATCAAGAATAAAAACGGAGAGCCGAATCATCAAATCAAAACCAGAAGAACGAGTCATAAAATTGGAAATCAAACAGAATCAACATAAACCATCAACACATCTATCCGGCATACAAGAACAACACATCAAACCAGCACTTTCACTAAAGAAACAGAGTGAGTTGTAGAAATTAAAACATTACACACACAATACGAGTATTTTTTTTTTTTGGTAAAAGAGAAAAATTTTAGAAACATATTCTTTTTATTTATATATTTGTTATCAATAATTTTCAGCAAGTGAAATTAATTGTTCAGTGCTTCATAGAGGCATAATTTTCTTTGGAAAAGTTTTGTTAGAAATTAATTTTCAGAGAGTGTTGTTGATTATTTGGTGTATTGTGAAAAATAATAATTCTGTAAACAATGGCCAACGCAAATTCGACTCAGAATGAAATCGATTCACAAAATGGTGTTTCCGAAGAAATGACCGCGGAAAAAGTAAACCTCTCAATTCACCTTAAGTTTATTAAACCATTTAATGGTGACCGTGACAAGTTGAATTCGTACATTACCGGGTGCAATCGTGCCTTTAAACTCGCGTATCTCGAGCAAGCACCTGTCTTGTTAGACTACGCGATAACTCAATTAGAGGGAAAAGCCGAATTGGCTGCGTCCAATCATACGTTTGAGGATTGGACAGATCTATGCGATTTTCTGAAATTACTTTATGGTGATAAAAAACATTATAATCACCTTCTGCTCGAGTTGCAGCAATGCAAACTATTGCAGAAGGAGACAATATCTCAATTTATAGTTCGTATCGAAACTGCCGCGAAAAATTTAATCGTTTGCGTAAAACAATCAATCGATGACCAAAGTGAACTCAAAGGTCGAATAGCCGCAATGGATGACCTTATCCTGCATACGTTCATCCTTTATATAGATCCCTCAATCAGTAGTATTCTCCGCGCAAGAAACGTGAAAAATCTAACTGAAGCAATGCGAATCGGAGGAGAAACTCTCTAACCTTATAAAATCAAAAAGTGTTCCCTCAACAAGTAAACCCACAAAATTTTGTAAAATCTGTAAAATGAAAAATCATGATACATCTGAGTGTTTCCGTAAAATAAATAAAAATACGCCTGGTCATGTTAATCTCGCGAATGAGAAGGTATGCAACTATTGCAAAAAGAAGGGACATTTGATTCAAGAGTGTCGAAAACGCGCTTTTAACAATAGCAAAAATAAAACTGTCGAAATTCCTAATTCTTCAGCAAATCCAAAAAACGGGGTAACACCTGCGAACCAAGGTGTTCGGACAGTCTCAGAAATTCTGAGCTCAATGTAAAGTTCCCTGGAATATTTTATGATAAGGGAGGTCGGATCCCCTACATTACTCTCCATAGTCCAAATTCAAAGTCTACTCTATTTCGATTTCTGGTTGATACAGGCGCATCATGTTCAATTATCAAGGGCCGATCATTAGCGGGAGATACTGTTGTGACTGTTGGGGACGGGAAAGACTTCTTTGGGATAAATCGATTCCTTACAGCATTGGGGTCTTCCCAGATAAGTCTGGAATTTCCACAACAGACCTTGCAGCAGAAATTCTACGTAGTCTTCGAAGAAAATAACATACCTGGCGACGGAGTACTAGGGTGTGATTTTATGTGTAATCACGGCTGCATCCTGGACTTCTCGCGAAATCTTCTGATAGCTGGAGAGGACTTATTGGGAATAGATATATATGACCAATACAATAAACCACAGCAAAAATGTGTAAAGAATCAGGGACCTCCCGAATTCTTAAAATCTGAAACTACTCAATTAGAAAAACCAACAATATTTACAATCAGATCGCGATCAATAAGCTTTGCCAGGGTTAATATCCAAAACCCTCAAATAAAAGAAGGCATTGTTAACCGGAGGGAATTATCCCCGGGAATTTTTCTTAGCGAGACAATAACTGCCGTTGATCAAAACAATAAGGCATTTGTGTCTGTCCTAAATATCAACGAATATGACGAAGACATAGTCTTACCAGAGATATGTCTAGAGGAAAGTGATGATTTGGATGGTGTGATCAAAATCAAAGAATCTCATCAAAATCTTTTCCATTTCAACTCATCATCTGAATCAGAAACAAAATCTCTAAATAATCAAAATCATTCAAAATCTCGGAATCAAATGCAAAATCAAAATCATTCAAAATCTCTAAATCAAATACAAAATCAAAATCATTCGAAATCTCTAAATCAAATACAAAATCATTCAGAACCTCCAAATCAATTTCTAAATCAAAACAATTCAAGTAAATCAAATCCAAATTCAAATCTTACTAACTCTCCAAATCGAAGAAACTTACTTGAAAAATCATTACGATTAGATCACCTCAATAAAGAAGAAAAGAAGTCGATTCAAGATATTACAAATGAATATGCAGACATATTCTACCTCGAAGGCGATCAACTTACAAGCACAAATTTGTGCTATCACCAAATCAACCTAACCGATTCCAGACCTGTTTCAGCAAAAACTTATCGATATCCCGAGGTTCACAAGGACGAGGTGAACGCACAAATAGAGAAAATGCTTGATCAAAACATAATCCAACCCTCTAATAGTCCATGGTCAGCACCACTTCGGGTAGTCCCCAAAAAACAAAATACTTCTGGAAAAACTAAATGGAGAGTGGTGATTGACTATAGGAAGCTTAATAACGTCACAGAATCTGATGTCTTCCCCATACCAAATATAACAGACATCTTAGATCAACTTGGACATTCTAAATATTTTACCACTTTGGATTTAGCGAGTGGGTTCCATCAAATAAATGTGCGTCCAGTAGATCGACCCAAAACTGCTTTCAACTCACCCTTGGGGCACTATGAATACGTTAGGATGCCTTTCGGTTTGAAAAACGCTCCGGCAACTTTTCAACGCCTCATGAACACAGTATTGTCCGGTTTGCAGGGAATTCAGTGCTTTGTTTATCTGGATGATATTGTCATATATGCAAGCTCCATCGAAGATCACGAATTAAAGCTCAAAAACGTATTCAAAAGAATTCGTGAGAGTGGTTTAAAATTGGAACCTCTAAAATGTGAGTTCATGCGACACGAAGTCGTATATCTTGGTCACGTTATTTCGGGTAATGGTGTTCTTCCTAACCCAGACAAAATCAAGGCAGTCAAGGAATTTCCAATTCCAAAGAACCCTAAAGGAATAAAATCATTTCTTGGACTCTGCGGATACTATCGACGTTTCATTGAAAACTTTTCCAAAATCACCAAGCCGTTAACGAAACTCCTAAGAAAGGATAGTAAATTCGAATGGTCAGAAGAACAGAATACAGCATTCGAAGATTTGAAATCAATGCTAATTTCGGCTCCCATCCTTCAATATCCCGATTTCTCAAAAGAGTTCATTTTGACTACTGACGCATCAAATTTTGCAATCGGTGCAGTCTTGAGTCAGATGGGCAATCAGAAGGTAGACCTTCCAATTTCATACGCTAGCCGTACCTTAAATCGATCCAAATCAAACTATAATACTACTGAAAGGGAACTATTGGCAATTGTATGGGCAGTTCAAACATTTCGACCATACTTATATGGAAGAAAATTCAAAATCGTTACAGACCATCGTCCACTTATCTGGCTGCAGAATTGTAAAGACCCAGGTAGCAAACTCATCAGATGGAGACTGAAGCTCGAGGAGTTTGACTATGAAATAATATACAAACAAGGTAGAGTTAATTCTAACGCAGATGCATTATCTCGTATTGAAATCGATGCTGACAATTCCGAAGTAAATATCCTTCAAAATAAAATGGATGATACATTCCAAGACTATGTAAAATTCTATTACAACTCAATGACTCCTAATGTCTTCAATTATAACGATCTCAATAGTGCCATTGATTCCACCAAATCACATATTGCATATTTCACTGCAATAGATAAAGATGAACAAAACCCTCATACAACTTTACTCCTTGACAGAAGTTTAAACAAAGAAATTATTCTAAATAAAAGCTATGAACTCTACGAGGTCGAAAAATCAACCACAATCTATAAGCAAACAATATATCATTACTTTCTCAAATATTCATTCTTCGAAAAACCCTCTTATCAAGATTTCTTTCACTGCATGCAGAATCTCAAAAAACAACTTATAAAAGACAAAATCCATGAAATAAATATACCCAATCCAGTCAATCCCATAAATCAATTTAACTACAACAAACTCAGAGATATCATTCAATTTATATTCCGGAACGAAAAAATAAAAATAAACATATATCATAACAAAATTATTGCTCCTACTACAGAGCAAGTTCCTGATATCTTAAATCAGTTCCATGATTCTCCAACAGCTGGTCATAATGGATTTCACAAAACTTATAACAAAATAAAGCAATACTACAAGTGGAAAAACATGAAAAAGGACATTAAATCTTATATTAAAGCCTGTGCGTCATGTCAAATCAACAAAACCTCTAGAAAGTTAACAAAAGCTCCAATGGAGATAACCTCTACAGCTGACGTTCCGTTTGAAAAGATTAGTCTCGATATCGTAGGACCCCTACCTATTACAGAAAACGGAAACCGATTCATTCTAACTCTTCAAGATGACCTGACTAAGTTTTCAGATGCTTTTCCCATACCAAACCATGAAGCAAGCACAGTAGCAAATAATCTACTACAATTCATAACTAGATTCGGAATCCCAAAACAGATTTTAACAGACCAAGGATCAGATTTCACCTCAAATCTCATGAGAGAAGTAGCAAAACTATTTCACATAAAACTCCTTCATACTACCATTTATCATCCCACAACGAATGGTGCACTTGAAAGATCCCATTCGACACTTAAAGATTACCTGAAACATTACATAAATAATCAACAAAACGATTGGGACGAATATGTTCCATTAGCTATGTTTGCCTATAATACAGCTGTCCATTCAACAACAAAATTCACTCCGTATGAATTGATTTTCGGAACAAAACCTGTTCTACCAAGCTCTATAACAAACACTCCAGAATTTCGATACACATATGATTCATACGCAGATCAGCTCAAATAAAAGCTTAATAAATCCTTCCAAATAGCAAAACAAAACATTATAAATTCCAAAGAAACAAGCAAAATCTATTATGACCAGAAAATTCATAACCCTGAATACGAAAAAGGTGATTTCGTATTAATGAAAAATAACGCTAACAAACCAGGAACTTCTAAGAAACTCTCACAAAACTGGAAAGGACCTTACGAAATAGTCGAAATCTGTGACAATAATAAGAATATCATAATTAAACTCAAAAACAATAAACGTCTCAAAGTCCATACGAATCAACTAAAACCTACCTCTCTTACAGGATGATCCTCTTTACTTCAGTAATCTTCTCCTGCATATTAATGCATCAGACACAAGCCAATGAATATAAAATCGAAAAAATAGAAGCGGGAAGCGGACTCTTCTACGAGCACTTAGGAAATGTTAAACTGTATTCAGATTACCTTAAAATTGTAACTCACATAGATATTAAATCATATAGTGAAAGATTAGGTCTGATTAAAAGAATAGCGAAACAATCATTCCAACTTTGTGATAAAATAAATAAAGATCATGTAAAATTGTACTGTACCCAGAACTTTAACATATTCAACATAAAAATGCCTCAGATATCAAGTAAAGAAGAATCTATTCGAACTATAATCGGAAACCCGAAATCCCGACGAGGAATACTAAATATCGTTGGATCAGTATCTAAATTTCTATTCGGTACAATGGATTCTAGTGATGCAGAATATTACGATAAAGTCATAAATAAAGTTGAACATGATGAATCAGAGTTACAGTTATTAATAAAAGATCAAATTAACGTAGTAAAAACCACAATTACGAATTTCAATACTACTATCTCTCAACTCCAACTTTCAGAAAAAGAATTAAACAAAAATATTGATAAATTTAATGCGTTCTTAGCTAACCAAAACAAATTTAACTCTGAAACCGATCTTAAGCAAGAAATTATTGAACATTTAAACATACTTGCCTTTTTGTTGAACGAAATCGATCTTAGATTGGAAGAAATCATTGATATCATAATGGCAGCTCGAAAGGATGCCCTTCACCCTAGCTTAATGAGTCCCAAGAGATTACTGCAGGAGCTAAACAATTTCAACCAACACTTAAAAAATGGATTGGAATATGCAATCAAACCTGATATTAAGAATAAAAATCAAATTCTAGACATAGTGAAGATGCAATATTCTTTCAAAAACCAAAGAATGATATTTGTTCTATCATTCCCATTGGTAGACAGTACCGATTTCAATCTCTACCATCTAATACCACTGCCAATACCCCATGCGGAAAGGAAAACTTACGCATATATTGACCCCAGCTTCAAATATCTAACCATCTCAACAAACAAACTGCAATATGCCCAATTTCAATCCCTTGATTCATGTAGACAGCTCCAATATAACCAATACATTTGCGAAAACTACATTATATACTCAACTCTTAATAAACCTATCTGTGAAATTGCACTACTCACAAAAATAAATAAAAGAATCCCAATAGACTGTGCAACTAAATTCTTAACCGGGAAGATGGAAATCTGGCAGAACCTCATTAATAATAAATGGATATTCGTAGTCAGTGAATCGCATATGCTCACGGTGCAATGCAATGACACAATTAAAGATGTCGAAATTTCCAAAACAGGAGTGTTAACCTTGGCCAAAAACTGCAAAGCCTACTCTTCTCAAACTCAACTGTTCACCCAAAATGAAATTATTTCCTATTACGAAAATATCATCCCTAGCTTGAACATAGTGGAAGACGACTGTTGCGAGGAACATAAAATAAATAAAACTGATTTCAATTATTACCTCGACCAGATTCATTTATCCAACATTAAGTTGGATGACCTCAATATTGCATCCCACAAGTTGGATGATCTAAATGAGCAAGTTAATCGCTTACATTCTCAACCCCATTTCTATAAGTACGGAAATATTTATAAATACATCATCACTATAGTATCAGTTATCGTTTTTGGATACATTCTGTACAAGTTATATAATTGCATAAAACCAATACTCCCAAGATCTATGAGAATAGACCGTGGTTGTTGGTGTCGTGGAATAACAATAAACCAGTATAATTCACAAACTCCTTCATTAAGGATCTTACCACTATCCCGGATAACGCACCTGCCATTTTACCAGAGGCTTTACCATTGAGAACATCAAAATCGAGATCAAGACTCAGATTATCCGTAGGTAAACTTAACTACGACGAATTCTGAATTAAAAAAATATGAATTCGTCTTTTCCAAGGGGGGTGTTGTTATGGACCATATCCATCCTACACTCACCTACAGCGCAGATTCCCTTGACCAAGGCAATACCTTACTCCGCTATCGCAAAAGTCATGTCATTTCACAATTGCGCAATTTATTCAAATTATATGTTATTCTCTTAATTTGCCTTTTCATCAATAGTCTTAATGATAAACAAACTGGTATAATCAATTCTATGAATTGATTTCTTAAATTCAATTATCTTAATCGTTTCAAGGAAATATTAAAATCAATCAAAAGCTAATATAAGCAAAAATCCTTTCAGAAGTTAAATCATGCCAACCACCGGAAATAAACAACCGAAAGATATCCCATACCAAAGGTTACGCTATTGCGACTATTGTTCTTCCCAAAACGATAACACACCAGATTGCAATAAACAAAATCGCGATAATAAATCATCGCGAAATCCAAACGATGCGAAAAAATAAAGATTACGGGAGACGGTTCTTAAGATGTCGCGTACGCGAAATTTAATGCATTTGTAAACAACAGTTGAATTTGCTTTGGTGATTGATATTTTTGGTGGAATTGTTAATATTTGATTGATATTGCTAATTGATGTGAACTAAACAAATATTCCCTATAAAAGGGATTGCGAATTTATGCTCAGCGCTCAGTCAATTTTAATTGTCAAAGATTTGGTTCAGTTCAGTTAATCCAGTCGTCCTTAAGATCAGTTGTAATCAGTGCTAAAGTTTAAGTTTTAGTAGCTCCTACAAAGAAAAGTTGTTGTAGTAAAGTTTATTTAGAAGAAGACTTTGTGAATTGTGTGTGTAAGAAAGTGTAATAAAACAAAAAGGAAAATAAAGGACTTGTATTTCATTTAGCCCATAACATCGCATCCGCATCTGCGGATATCAAAAATTCTGGATCCGCAACATCCCTGCTTCGTAGCCCCTCTCGGGCCTTCGCTTCCTGCAACTGTCTCGATCCATTGACCGCGTCCTCCAATTTCAAAATCCGAGCAGCGATCAACTGTCTTCGCCGACCGAGTCAGACCAGCGTTTCCTCCGTTTGCGCACTAGTCTCCGCACTTCAGTTCTCCCAACGAATACCTTCTTGGGTATCCGTTGTTCGTCCATACGATTTATATGGCCAGCTCATTACAGCTTACAATCGTTGAGACCTACGACTCGTCAAAAATTTCATACAACTCATGGTTGTATCGAATTCGCCTTTGGTTCCCGTCTAGCTTCGCTTCGATTATTCGCCTCAGGACCCGTCGCTCAAAGGCGTTCACTATATTTGCGAATGCTTGTGTTCGGGTCCATGTTGGATGCATAATATATTCATATCAAATATTGGAAAGTAATTTGCTCTTAAAAATGGAATATATTGTATATTACTGGTAATTTCCGTAATTGATTTCTCGGTTTAAAGTATAAATATACTTGCGGTAGACTTCCTTAGCGTTTTGAATTTTTAAAATAGCAATCAAATATTTCCGTTCGGAATAGATGCATATTGGTAGTAGTTTGAAAACTTTAACAAGCAAATTCATAATTATCACTTTAGCGTTAGATCAAAGAGGTGATAACCAGCGTCAAGCACAACATTATTAACTGCATACCAACGTCTAGCTCATTAATGAATTCCGTAAATATTGCTTCGTGGGTGCTAATTTGTAGTGCATTTGTCACTCCGTCTTCTAATTTCTATATGTAAAATCTTTAGCAGCTGTCACCTACGAGCGTCGAAAATGTGATTTTTTGCTGGTCTGCCATTCATCATTAACTGCTAAGTGGAATCGTATCCAAACAACCTCAATGACATACACCGTGCAGGCCATTAATCTCGTCACTTCCGCATCGGAAGATTTTTTTTTCTCGAGACAGTCCCAAACATGATCATAATCTAATTTAAATGATAGCCGCTAAAATTCCAAATAAACATTCAGTGCGAAATGTAAGGCAATAATGATAAAACTTGATGGTGATCTTTCCATTGAATTTTAGCCAAGCAGATTCGCTTTTACATCGGCAAAGTGAAGAAAGATTGAAATAACCTCCAAATGGCAAAAAACAGAATCGCGATAGCAACAAAGCAGCCGAAGCAACACTAGATACAATGAAAACATGCAATAAATATTATTATTATTGCTATTATTATCTACTTAAGACATAATGCTGAAGATACAAAACAGCAAACACACACGAATGACCTGACTCAATCCTTGCTACTGGTTGGTATGCTTGCTTTTGCTTTCGCTCAACAGTGAGTCTGCTTCAATGCGCTGCTTCACCTTCAAAAAACTTCTGCAATTCTACAAATATCCGAATTACGTTCTTTCGGCAAGAAGTTACGGTCGTTAATTAAATGGTTCAAACTGTGATCTAGAGCATTTACAACGAATGCCACTCAAGTCGTGTTACTCGTTAGCAATTTTTTTTAAATCCTCGCTTTTTCCAAACATGGAATTAATAGTCCAGTACGAAAATTGAATTTCGTTAGAAAAATTTACATTTGGCATTAAAGGTTGCATTAAAAAATTGATGATAATTTGCGCATCCATTCTTTTGAAATAAAACAAGCGTGTGAATGTTTTTTGAATCAGAATTTTCATTCTACTTTTGTCATGTTTGTATGCTTTAAAAGATACACAGCATACGGATGAAATCATTCCGTTACATCATACATACGTATATCCTGAAAAAGTAGAATCATGAATTCCATTTAAATGTTGCTAGGTTTCAGCTAGCAGAGACAATTGGTTAAAAAAAGTTGATTTGATAGTCTGCAGTGACTTTTTGTGTTAGGTCATTAGCATGAAGAGGCTTTTAAACATTTATTTACCGTCATTAGCGAAGAGACAAACATCTAATGAGGCTTTATTGCATTTAAATATAATACCGAAATGTGTGGACATCTCAGTAATTGGCAATTATGGATGTCACAATTAAATTGATTCATTGCAGGAATGTGGTCTGCAAAAGAATAAGATTAAATCCAGCCAAGAATTCTAGCAATTTATTAGCAACTTTTATTAATCAACTTGAAATGATGCGGGATACGTCTGCAATCATGTGTTAATCACCATTGACGTATGTATTCTTGCAATCTTTTTGGTAGGAATGCCACCAAAACTAAAATATCATAAGTGGAAATGACTTTTAGTAAATCAAATATGGTATGTTGAAAAAATAGTGACAACGAGATTTGTTTCGAGTGATTCTTCGGGCGGAACATAAGCCCACTCAGTTATGCACGTACTGGTTAAAAATCAAAACATATCACAGTTGGGTGGACGGACACACAGCCAAAGCGTGGTACTGACCATATCACCTTCTCTAGTGCCGATACATTCGATTTAGATAATGAGATACTCTAACCATCTCTAAGCAAAGGCAAAATCAAAAATGTTAAAAAAATAACCTTTTTGGAAACCGGCTAAAATATACCATAAAAGGTATAAAATAAAATTTAGGAAAGCGGCTCGGAGTGAGATTTTTCCGTTTCATTGACAGTGGTTATCGTTTTTAGGGTTTTGTAAAATAATTTTACAAAACCCTACTAGTTTCGCGACCAGTCTGTCCGTCTGTCCGTCCGTCCGTGTGTCACAGCAATTTTTCTCGGAAACTACTTAAGCTAGAAACATCAAATTTTGTGTGTGGGTGTAAAGTGGTGATCTCTTCAAAGTTCAACTACAAAAAAATTTTATAAGGTATTTAAGGGGGGTCTCCCCATATAGGAGAGTGACCCCCCGAAAAAAAAAATTTCATTGAAGGTAGCCGATATGGGTATCAAATGAAAGGTCTTGATGAAAGCTTTCCAAAACAAGTCTTAGTTTGGCAAAATTTGCTTCGGGGGGCGCACAGGGAGGGGAAATACACGAAAAATTTGTGTCCCCCCCCCCTCGCAATTGGACACCTGTGATCCGAAAAATCTGAAAAAAATCAGAAATGTAGACCTTGGTGAGTACAACAACAACAAATACATAAGAAGTCGCAATTCACTCAACTTTGTTAGTAATAGTATGATTTATCGATTGTATGTTTTCTTGAATAAAATCTTAACGGTACCCTTAAATTCAATTAAATTCAGTACGTAGATGTCTATTTATAAGATTGATCTCTCCTGAAAGTTTCATAAAGATTGAATCATATTTAGCGAAGTCATAGCGGTTTGAATTTTCCTGTATTACTATGGAACCATATGCGCTTCATTTATTACTATGGCAACATATGGCTATGGAACAACATGCGCTTATCACCGACTCAGACACTACAGTTTTGCTAGGATTTGCATGAAAATTTCAGGAATGATAGGTGTCATAAATATCTTTGAGAATCGGTTCAGCTAGTGGTATCAGTAATCTTAAAACAAAAAAAGTGGCTGTTTTAAATGCGAAGATTGAATAATTTTGAGTTATTTTTTCGCAACTTCAACGTTTAAGGTGCATGCTTTGAACACTTGATTCAATTTAATGAATGACTGAAGATGAGTATCTACATTTAATGCTCATAAGTGAAACAAGTCAAGGAGGTGGGAGAGAGCTCCTAGCAAAAGGGTTTTGTAACCATTCTAGGATTCGAAAAAATAGGCCATGAATTGATGATAACAGTACAGGAGAGTGGCCCCTGAAAAAAAACATCAAACGTAGCCGATATGAGTATGAAATAAAAGTTTTCATGGGAGCTTTTCAAAACAGTTGTTAAACTGTCAGTTTTTGCTACAGTGGGGGCACAGGGGAGAAATTCATGAAAAATGTGTTTTCTCCATCGCGGATGGACATCTGAAATAATTATCAAGGGAGATATTTATGAGAATAACAATTCTAAAAACCTCAGAAGTCGAAATTCGTTCAACTTTGTTAATAACAGTATGATCTTCGTATTTCATATTTTCTCCAATAAAATCGTCTTTGACATGTTTCTTGATTTGATTCGATCTGGTGACTGCATTTTGTAAATTGAATACAAAACCCTTCTGACATGAGCGTAGGTCTGTTTACCCAACTTGTTTCAACTTCATTATGTTGAAGTGGGGATATTGATTTGGTATCGTTTCCATAAATTTTATTAAATCCTTTTTAGGGCATATTAAAGTCGGGTTTCTACTTTGTTTTAAAGATACATTTTATTTTATAATTGTATTAAAATAATTGTGCATAGCCACTGGGAAAAAGAACTGCATAAAACCACTGTACTATAACACACTGAAGCGCCATCAAGCTCGCACCGGAGAGCGAAACAGATGTCAGGAATGACAATCAGAGGGAGAAAAATTTATGTGTGAATAGTAGTTACAATCTGTTACTCAGGATGGGTTGTGGAAAGCATAGGTGCAGGCTTTCACTTAGCATGGGTTGTGACAAGGGCATCCAAGCCTGCAGTTATTAATTTGAAGACCAAAAGACAGTTGGACGGGAAACTTTTGGCGGGAGGAGTTTAATTATTCTTTTAAATTTTTAGGGAACAACGAACGCACATTGAATTGGGAGGGCATCAACATTTCACGTCGTTGGATTAGGTAGGTGGTAACGTCCAGAAGTTGTTGGTTCCAGGGCACACCTTGTACAGGTAAATTATGTACTAAAGAGCCCGCCACTTGGTCGAGTAGGGAGCTGTAGTGAAAAGTAGGTATAAAAGTGGTCGTGAAGGACTGCAGCGACGGTCTGCTGCCTCTGCGGAAGAAGATGCTAAGATCCGCCGAGATTGGCCTGGTCTAGGGACGCGTGAATGCGCTGGCAGGCTAGCGTTGCGGTGTCGTGGGGCGGGTTCATTCTCTCAGCACAAGGACCCACTATAAAAGAATTTCGCAATCACGAATTCTTGGGTCACCGATAAATTCGAACGAAGTCGAAAAAAAGAGGTAACTCGCTATGGGTTGGAATTGTTTATTCCGAGAACAAGTGGAAAAGAGCAAAAACGGACGGACTGGCGGAGACCTCGTCATTACGACGATCGTTATGGCCCACGAATAAGAGTGGGGCATCCAGATGCAGGTGGTGCTCCCTCTCAACTGAATCAAGATCCAAACGTAGACGTGGCCATGTGTTTCCCAGTGCAGTGAAAAACTCATACAAAAGCACTTTGTATGACTCTTTCCCTCAAATGAGAATTACAAACGTAACCAATTTATGTTACAGAGTTATGCAATGAAATTACATAGCCCTATATCATAAAAACGCACGCGAGCGAAAAGCCACTCTACCCGGCAAGAGCCCCTAGACACAACAAAACGGTAGAGCACACCCGATGGCTAGCCGATTTTATTCAAAAAGTCTTCCACCGTTGCAGGTCCTATACGTGGTTAGATTGGACAGAATAGAAAGACTGGGGTATACGTTTTACTCAACGTTTCTTTATTTTCGTTTACCTCTGACATGCCGATTGGTGTCGCTCCATTTTAAACTGTAACATTTTCGCTATAAGAAGTGTATTCGAAAGATTTTTGCTTTTTCTCTGTTAAAAATAGAAATATATTTTCTTTCAATTTTCATTTTTTTGTTTTTAAACAAATGATTGTCTTTCAAGGTTTTTTCACACGATCGATTAAGTCAAATAATCGAAAGACTTTACAAGATTTCGTTTATCCACTAGCTGATTTTCACGAAGTCTGGGAATCTGTGTTCCGATACTATGATCAAACAGCTGGTGATGAAACTTAACAAGTTGGGTAGACAGACCTATGCTCATGTCAGAAGGGTTTTGTACTCAACTTACAAAATGCAGTAACCAGCAACGAATAAAATCAAGAAACATGTCAAAGACGATTTTATTGGAGAAAATGTGAAATTCGAGGATCATACTATTATTAACAAAGTTGAACGAATTTTGACTTCTGAGTTATTTGTTATAGTTATACCCATAAATATCTCCTTTGATATTTTTTTTCAGATTTTTTAAATCACTGGTGTCCATTCGCGAGGGAGGAAACACATTTTTCATGTATTTCCCCCCCTGTGCTCCCACTGAAGCAAAAATTGTCAGTTTAAGAACTGTTTTGAAAAGCTCGCATAGAGAACTTTCAGTTGATACTCATATCGGCTACCTTTCATGAAATTTTTTTTCAGGGGCCACTCCTCTGTACTGTAATCATCGATTCATGGCCTATTTTTTCGAATCCTAGAATGGTTACAAAGCCCTTTTGCTAGGAGCTCTCTCCTGCCTCTTCGACTTGTTTCAATTGTATATACTCATCTTCATGATACCTATCACTCCTGAAATTTTCATGCAAATTCTAGCAAAGCTGTAGTGTCTAAGTCGGTAAAAAGCGGGTATGGCTCCATAGCAATATGTTTTCATAGTAATACAGGGCATATTGCTCCATAGTAATGCACGAAAATTCAAATCGCTATAACTTCGGTAAATACTATTCGATCTTTATGAAACTTTCAGAAAAGATCAATCTTATAAATAGTCATCTTTTTGCTAAATTTTATTGAGTTTAAGGGTACCGTTTAGGTTTTATTCAAGAAAACACAAAATCGATAAATCATACTATTACTAACAAAGTTGAGTGAATTTCGACTTCTCATGTATTTGTTGTTGTTGTACTCATAAAGGCCTACATTCATGATTTTTTTCAGATTTTTCGGATGGAAGGTGTCCAATCGCGAGGGGGGGGGGGGGGGGGGTACGCGAAAAGTTCGTACATTTCCCCTTCCCCTGCCCCACTCTGTACTTATAAGACAATTTTAAGACTTGTTTTGAAAAGATCTCATTGAGACCTTTCCAATGACACCCTACTCGACTACCAATGGTGAAAATTTTTTTTTGAGGGGTCACCCGCTTATATGGCGAGACTCCCCTTAAACGCCTTTGAAAAATTTTTCCACCCTTGAACTTTCAAGAGGTCACCACTTCTGACCTTTCTACAAAGTTTCATGGCTGTAGCCTCTATAGTTTTGGAGAAAAAGTGCTGTGACATACAGACGGACGGACGGACGGACAGACGGACACAGGTCGTGATTGCAATAGGGTTTTGTATTTTAGTACAAAACCCTAAAAATCACAATAGTTTCTGTGACACAATTCAGACTAAAATTCAAACTTAGCATACTTTCGCTACTATATTTTGAAATTTTTAACAATTCACTATTAAAACGTTTCACTTAGAAACCATCCGCATTTGATATGAGTCTTTATGATTCTTACAAGCGCCGTTTAACGTTCTCAATGTCATGATTAAAAGGAACATGAAGTTAGTAAACCCAATTGCAGATGTTCACTGTTGGTACATACTTGGAATGGGAAAAATAATTGTAGCGAAGGGAGAAAGCTTAATCCGTCGCCACCCGTTGCAATCCCTTCATGCACACACGTTTGACATTTCGAGCGGACATTCACTACACATTGTTATCCTTGAAAAAACCGTAATCCACGGCCCGGTCAATGCAAGGTACGATTAGATTTACTTCGAGCGTTTCATAACGCTTTCCACATGGAAAACATAATTAATCTGACATTCTCATTTTTCACTCTTCGATGCATATCCATCAAATAACTTATTCGTCATATTCTGCAAAATATGGTTAAAAGTCATCAAGTCTGCTCTAGAGAAAACCGTCACACCGACTAGAAAACCGCAATTCCCGCTTTATCAATTGTCATGTGCCACTATACTCCCGTTGACCACGTTGCATCCAAGAAAGCAATTAGCGGAGCAGTGTCACTGCACGTGCAATTGAACATCAATCACCATACACTTACCCAAGAACCACTAAACGCATTCGATTTCACAGTTTTTAGACTCGAACATGTAAAAATTCCAGAAACAACAAAAACGCAAACAGTGACGAACCCGAACTTTTCTCAATCTGCTATCATACCAGCTGTCGTCCGCGATCCGCTATTTCCTACACCTTATTTGGAACCGCTCATTCCTGTTCTATCTTCTTTTGTTGTCCGATTTCAAACTCTCATGCTTGCAAGTGCCGCTGTCATACTTCATTCTCAACTTATTGCGGCTGTTGCTGCTACATTCATGGTGCATCTTCATTTGTCGCTGTTACTCTTGGTGCAACTTTTCGGCAGTACATATGGCGGGCATACATATGCTCATGATCTGCCTTTTTGCGTTTCCCGTGAAACCATTTATTATACGTTTGTGTTTCCGCCTGCATCTGTTGTGGTAGCAAGTGCTGGTGTCGTACTTGGATTTGTTGCTATTGCATTTGTTATTGCTGCTGCATTTGATTTTGCTGCTGCAATTGATGTTGATGCTGCAACGTTAATTGCTGAGGCTTGTGCCAAATTATTGTGGTGGAAACCGTTAATGGCTTGGTTAGATTTTACTAACCCTTCAAGGTCACCCATGGATTTATGTCGTTGTCGTTTATTTAACGTGAACAGGTTACTCGAATTATTCGTGGCACTATTTTGGTTGGCGACTTTAAAGGGCATTTTTGAGTCTGCCTTTTCACAGCCTGCTTGCGTGACATTCAATGTAGAGTTATTTGTTGCAGATCGCCCATTGCATTTGAACTTATTGCCATGAAATTGAGCAAAAAGATTATCACAATTAGCTCTTATATCACAAACCCATTTTTTAAACGCTTGATAAATGGCATTATCACGAAAAATGAGTTGGCGTTTATTCCCAAATTTTGTTTAGCAAGTGAATCATTTTTAACTTGTGGGCAAAAAGTCAATCAAGAACCATTAGCAGCATTTGATTTCTTTCCGAGTTCGGGGCATGAACAATGTCTTGAGTGGATTATTACGTACAAGATAAAGTCGAGTGTATTGATCATTGATAACTGACAATAAGGTGTGTGATGTCATACCCATTGTTGGTGTTGATCGTACGCGATTATCATCATACGGTAGAAAAATCGGGTCTGAATTTTTCGATTTGTTTTCATCGAGTAGTGCACAATCGTAGCGTGCACTTTAATTTGTATTATAGTGCCTTTGATTTACATTACAGCCCATTTGACTAGCGTTATAATACAATTGATTTTTATTCTAGTGCATTTGATTTGTATTATAGTACATTTGATTTGTGTTATAATGCATTTGATTTGCCTTATAGTACTCATACATTCGGTTTGTGTTATAATGCATTTGATTTTCATTACAGTTCATCTTATTTTGATTATAGCACATCCGATTGTGTTGTGGTAAGATCTGATTTGACATGTACCCGTCGGTATAAGGCCCCCAACCAGTCGGAATGGAATTTTCGTGGGTAAAGCGGTACATATTGCAGGCAAAAGGTATCTCCAACCGTCTCAGTCTGACGTTGAGCACTCTTTTGTTTATCAGTGTTTGTACTTCGACTTAAAATACCCCAACTTTCCTTTCGCTTCTCTTTCGGCGCCGATGAAACATTAGAATCATTAATTGAAAACGTTGTTGTATTTACAGTAGTATTAGGTGAAATAGGATGATTGTTGATGAGTTGATTACTTGTGGCTGTGACTGCTGCTGCCACTACGATTTCGGGTAGGAGATAGGAAGGTTTTCGAGCAGTTTGCTTGTATGACTGTTCGATTACTACACAGCAGTTTGTTCTATGCAGTAAAGCATTGAGTCAAGGAGAAGGCCTAGAAACCTAAAACTAAGTCATTAATTAGCTAACCAGAAGAACTTTACAAAACAGTGAGTCTAAGTCCAAACAAACAGTCGGCGAGAGTGGAGTATACAAACAAAGCAGTTTGGCGGAAAAATGTCAAATTTCCAAGGTTTTTTTTTCTTGCGAACCAAATATAAACCCTCAAACATTTTGAGTCCATGATAAATTTCTTCATGACTGCGAGAAAATCAATAGTATCTATAGCTGCTGTTGCATCCCGGTCAGGAATCTGTTAGTTGACGGGGCTTAAGGGCATTTAAAACTCACGATACTCTGCAACGAGGTGCGAATGCATTTTTTCAGTGTGTTTTCTCATCTGCTTGGTAGAGTTAGTAACTATCTGCGGCTTGCAGTTCAAAAAATCCAACCGTTCTTGCCATTGTTTGCGCACTTACTACAGAGTGGTAGTCCATAGATATAAGCGTCACTTGCTGGATAAAATCAGATGTGACCGATAACGAAAACAAAAAAATTCAAGCCATAATTGTCACGGGAGTTATGGAGGAATTGGTATGCCTGTTGGAACTGAGCAAGTCTTGGGAAAATAAAGTTATTTTAAGCCTTAGTCATTTTAACTAAAAGTATTCAAGAATATATCAAATTCAACAAGTTTAATATTATCTTTGGAAACTAATTACAAAGTCACTGAGAAAAACTACTGCCGCCACTATTTAAAAGTAATATAGGAAAAAAGCGTTTTATATTGGTCAAATCAATTCTTATGAACGTTGCATTACCTCATAATAGAGTCACAGTAATAACCATACCCCCGCAATGAAGGTTGGGTGGCGGGCTAGCACCCCATTGCTGGAAAACCCTACAATGTGTCGAAACCTGCAGAAAGGCCTCGGAATGGATTGGACTCACGGCAACGACCTCGCAAACGGAAAATGGATTATGGCATTGGATCCTGGAATGTCAGATCACTCAACTACCCTGGCACTGTTAAGGACCTTTCACAACAGGCCACTCAATATGAATTAAAAATACTAGCAATCCAGGAAAAAAACTGGACTGAAAACGACATACAAGACATAAGATTGCACACAATATTCAAAAGTGGGAAGCCTACTGGAAAACGAGTATTCAGAGTGGCCTTTATTGTTGATAGGGAGTTCAAATTCTTCAAAATCTGGCTGAAGGATGTTCACGCCCCGAACGAAGAAAGAAACGAAGAATCAAAAGAAACGCTCAACAATCAACTAGAAAAACTAGTCGACTCATTGACTACAAACGGCACAAAAATAGTTCTGGGTGATTTCAACGCTAAGGTTGGCAATGAGATTTCTCATCAGGGAACAATTGGAGGATATAGCCTCCACGATGAAACAAATGACAACGGCCAGCGCCAGATTGACTTTGCTTGTAGCAGAAATCTAGTCATACGTTCTACTTGCTTCCACATTGTCGCTTACATAAAATGACCTGAGTATCACCAGATAGCAACACACAAAACCAGAAACACCATGATCTGATCCAACAACATAGGGTCCAAGCATACTTGGCACCCGTACATACCGAGGAAGCAATTGTAACTCAGGTCATTACTTGATCAAATTAACCTTTCGATGCCGTATATCAAAGGCATATTTGGCAAAGACCAGCCCGATACAAAAATTTGACATTGAGAGGCTTTAAGCGGCGTCTGTGGCTGAAAATTTAACGGAGACCTACGATAACCAGCTGGATCGCATCTTATCAATGCGTCGTTAAAGACAAGCAACGAGCTCTGGATGGAAGTGAAAGCTGCTATTAAGACTGTGGCAGAACCGACGATCGGGCATCAAGCCTGCTGCAAAAGAAATGATTTGTTCGATTATGAGTGCCAAAATGCGTAAGATAAAAAGAATCAGACGTACCAAGATTACGTTTGGAGGAAAACCAGGACTCTGAAAATTTCAGGAGAGTAGCTATTAAGATAATTAGAAATAAGGAAATTAAATACTATGATGACTAATTGAGAAGCACAGATGTAAGTCTAGCGAGCAATAACACAAGATAAATATACAAGGTAGTGAAAAACATGAAATGTGGTTATCTGCCCAAAACCATGCTCTGTCGTGATAGCATTAGCAATATCATCACTAATGAAACTAAGATTAAGGAGAGATGGGGATCATATTTCAAGAATTTCCTTAATTCTCTGCACAGCTCCAAAACATTGGAGCATATAGGGGTCTGCGGAGAGCTTCCGTTGGCTCCACCAACTCTGAATGAAGTTTGTTCCACTATCAAAGCCCAAAAAAATAATAAAGCGCCGGGCATCGATGAGATTTCAGCAGTCATCCCAGCCTAATGAGTCTGTCTTACCAAGATGACAATGACGTCAACGACCTCCCAAGTCCGCATGAATGACCGACTCACCGATGCCATTGATACAAATATCGGACTGAACCAGGGAGATGGGCTGGCCCCATTGCTATTCAATTTGACTCTGGAGTGCGTCATAAGGAAGCTACCTGTCGATACGTGAGGTACGTTACTATACAATTCGAGCCAAATAATAGCTTATGCGGTTCTCATCAACATTTTGCCACGGTCATTAACTACTGTCTAAGAACTCTTCCTGAAACTTGACAGCGAAGCACAACTGATAAGGCTACAAGTCCTTGAAAACAAAACAAAGCTCATAACTCAGTCCAAAAAAATGCCACAAGCACACAAAATATCACACTTGGCGAATACAGTATCGGAAATGTGAGCAAATTTGTGTATTCGGGCGCTAAAATAACGAGAACCAGTTGTGAAAGAGACTAAATACGCCGAAGAATACAGCTCACAAATAAAATATTTTATTCAGTTTTGACGATCTTGAAGACCTGCCGCATACACAGGAAAACAAAGCTTCAAGTAATATGTGATAGGACCTGTGTTATGTTATGAGTGTGAAACGTGAACCCTAACACTAGCATCCGCAAATATATTGAGCACCTTTGAAAGACGAGTCCTTGACGTATAATCCTAACTAAGCTAGACGGAGAGCGATGGCGAATTTAATACGACCCTGAGATGTATGAAATTTTTGATGAACTGGAGGTTTCAACGATCGTAAGACTGCGGAAGCTGCAATGGGCTGGACACGTGAATCGTATGGGTGAACAATGGATACCCAAAAAGGTATTCGTTGGGAAAACTGAAGGCCAGAGACTAGTGGGGAAACAGAGGAAATGCTGATCTGACTCGGTCAACGAAGACAGTTCATCGCTGCTCAAATTTTGAAATAGGAGGGCATGGTCAATTGACCAAGACAGTTTGAGGTGCTATTTACAGGAAGCGAAAATTGGCCTGCAGATAAACAAAACAATTGAGGACACAAAAATTAGCTTTCTTAATTTTCACTTCGAAACTATATCGCGGGTATTCACATGGACACAACATCTCCACCATCTCATCATAGCTCGCAGCTTGTTCCGCTGATTTCGCTTTATTTATGTTATTTTCTATTCAAAGATTTTGGATTTTTTGTAATTTTCTTAACGAAAGTGACAGACTAGCACGAAAATTCCGCCTTCAAAGAGAAGGTACGAAACATCTTTGAGTAGCACACTGCTTTGACAAAAACAAATCAATATTGCCTTACCGCTTTTTCTTCTTTTATCTTCATCGCCGTTCGTGACCAACTTGCAACTCTCCATTGTTGCCAACCGCCAAGCCCTTGTCGGTAGCGGGAAATAACTTTCTCTTTATTTTTTTTCTGATCAGACTCGTTCCCATCTCATTGGGATTGTTTAATGGCAATAGAAGCAAGTTTTTGCGCTAACTGTTCCAACTTCACAAAATCTTGCATGTAACATATTGTTGCAAAACGTACAAAGGTTTCTCACGTTTGTCATTCTTATATGAACATATAGAAAAGTTGTAAGTTGAACTATGCTTTAGGACAAGACTGAGACATACACCGTCGGAAACGTGATAATGATGCAAAATGTTGACCTTTTTCCATTCACCTGATGCACTGTTACTTGAATAGTTTATAGGATGTACTATATGTTACTTATGTTGGAGGATGTAATGGTTGTTTGAATATCGCAGTTCTAATCTCTGTTTGGATATCTGCGCTGCAGTAATGGACTCGCCGGCCAACAACGCCTTTGATTCTCATGTAAGTTAAAATTAAGTAATTCATAGCATGAGGTATTCAACTGTTCTATATGTGGCTGTTGGTTGCTTTTAGATCAGTTTGATAAGTTCACATTTGTCGTAGATAGTTCAGCCACCGGTAATAAATAGTCAATGAATTTGTCTCACACTCTTCTTGTTGAAGCAATAATTTCAGTACTTTTTTGTGACGGGTCTGATGGTAAGGAATCTGAGTTTTTATTTGAGCTCAGTGACTTCGAAGGTGTAGAATGAAACGTCACGAATAACGACGCTGTTGCTGAATATATTGATGTCATTTTTGGTACTGTACCTGTTTGCTTTCGCGTCGTCTTAGAGTTT
The DNA here is from genome assembly GCA_963969285.1 of Odontomyia ornata. NCBI lineage: Eukaryota > Metazoa > Arthropoda > Insecta > Diptera > Stratiomyidae > Odontomyia > Odontomyia ornata. Next base: position 300,830,857 of record OZ017741.1, read on the forward strand.
CTTAAGTGGTGCCATTTTGTCGGTTCTTTAACCTATTTACACTTGAACTACCAGACGGTTGGGTTCACATTTACACCTCTTTCCTCGCATCGAATTTGTTTGTTGGGTGTTTTTAATAAACCCAATATAATGAGAAATGTTATGGAGGGATGTTTTTTTTGATTTCGTCCCATATTGAGAATATGCTGGGATGTAGGGTTGCAGTAAAACACGTTAAATATAAATGTGCCATTTTAGTTTTTTATAAATTATATCGCCAGAAATTTTCAGCAAAGTGTCACATACGTCTTGGACGTAAAGAATTTTTTCACCGCTACATTCGTAATAATCATTACAAATATCCTCTTTTGTTGCTTCATCGTTAGCTCGTGAAGTGATAGTACTACGAATAGTTGCATCAAATGGAATTTGATCATCTGATAAACTATTTTCAGAGTTTTCTGATGTAACGCTAAAATCGGCCACAATGGTCATTTTTCCACATTCTAGATAATAAACATACTAGAACACTATGCATTGGACTACACAGAATTGAAGACGGTTTCAAAATCATCACATGTTTGCCTCTTTTCTTTTATCTTCTACTCCTATTGTCCTTTTCGTGAAGGTTCCTTGACCAGTTTGCCTAGGAGGACTGCCCGATTACTACAAAGTTGCAGTGAAAGTATCGGCTCTCAGTCGACGAATTGCCAAAATTGGTGGATTTTCTCAATAAGAAGGAAAACCTTAATTAGTGCCGCACACCCTCTACTTTTTGTCGGATCAGAAATATGGAGCAACATTTTCAGCAAGAAGCTTCATTCGAAAGGACTAGTATATATGTGGAGACAAGGAGCTATGCGAATTTCTTCTGCAGATTAAACAGTCTATGAGTTATCGATTTGGTGGTTGCAAGAGTGATATTAATTTCTCTCCTTGCTGAAGAGTGCAGAAATGTCTGCTTGTGCGAACATAAATATTGTTACATGTACAAATAATTCTGCGAGCTACTGTCGCAATTGTTTCCACAACCATTAAGAACATCAACAAAATGAATTTACTCGAAACCATGAGAACCCACCAAGTATAATCAACATCTGAAAGTGAGTCACCGCCCATTCATTACGCTGCTCGAATGTTGCCCGCTAATTCACCAATGTACGAGAACTGAGCTGAATGATTAGAGACCCTATATAAAGGCGAGCTGAATGAATGGGGGGATCATTCATTAGAACCGCGATAGTAAGGTTGTGAAGCGAATAGAAAAGCGATATTGTTCGAGTAATAGAAAAGTGATTTTCGTGATTATGAAGTAATTTTAGAAGACAATTGCGATAGAAATTTATGGACAAGTGAAAGTTAGATTCTAGTTAAAATTGTGAAATAGTAAAATAAGTGATTGTGCATTTGTAATTTAATTAAGTAAACTCTTTTAATTTAATTTAGAAGACATTGTGTTTCCACTTTCCCGGAACATTAAAATTATTGGCCGCGAACCATATGTAGATAGGTCAGTTGCTTGTGTGGAGAGATAGTGCATTCCCTGCGACATGCAACAACTATGGGCCAACAGACACCATGATGGGTGGATTGCGTGGCTTATCTGAAGCTGTGGCTATTGAGCTGGTATGAATGTTTTAGTTTTGCTTTTGCTAAATTCAATAATTTCGCTTTATGCTAAATTCAATAATTTCGCCTGAAGACGTAGCAAAATCAGATCCTTGTCAAATCAATCTTTCAAACGGGCTCAGGCTGCATTCTCAAGTTGATTGTAGAGACGTTTGGTCAATAGTCCGAAAATCTTTTGGATCTGCGAGGTGTAAGCTTAGGACAAATATAGAATAAACTTCCCCGCCACAAAAAGGAAACAACAGTTAGCACACAAGGCATACTGCAGTTGGTTGGTGAAACATGTAAGAATTTCAAGTCGTATAAGCTCAGTCTAGGCTTTCTTGGGTTAAAATTCCAAGCGCGCGTAGATAATTTTTATATCTACTTAATATTGAAAGCTGTAATAATCGAGCAGCTCACCTAGGCAAATCGCTCGAGGAACTTTTACAAAAAAAGACCATTTCATAATAATAACAATGCAATTGGAGCGGAACAATTTGATGGCCAACTTATTAACATTATTGTTACTGACTGGGAGTAAACCCTGCCACTATCACCGCTACCATTATAAATAAAAAGTTGTTTCAAAGAAAAATAAAAACTTCACAAGTAAAAATCGATAATGGCAACCCAATTGCGACACAATCTAGCAAAGTATTTGTTAGATTGTTGCAACCAGAATCCGCCTCTACCGCCACAGATAGACTCATTAAGGAGATTAGAGATCGATTAGTCCAACATGAAAAGGAAAATTTAATCGTGGTCATAAATTGTACAAAATCCGAGAGTGCTATTATTTGCTACTGAACGCAGTATGATGCTGCCTTAAAGGTGTACATAATTCACGTTGAGTGAAGTGCGAGTCCGGAATATTGGTTATATGTGTACTTGAATTAGAATTTTGAGATGGTGGGTTGTTACTATTCTAGCTTAAAGGATGTTTAGCCAAGTGTGCATAACTCATATATTGTATTGAATTTGAACCACATTTGAACAAAATCGTATGGATACTAGCAGCCATTAAAAATTATGTTATTTTTAATAAAGAATATATATATGCTTGTAATGGGCCCTTACCCGCCCCAACAATGAGCGCTCCTCAGAAGGGAACTGGGTGAGTACCCTTTTTGTTTATTATTTATTAATAAAAAAAAATTTTAAAGATCATTATTCATTAATTAGAAAATTAAAACAAAATAAATACATTCATTTAAAACAAAAGAAATAAACGCATTGGAGCAAGAAATATTTTATGATACAAAATATTTCGTAGTAGGTTTAAGATGAAAAAGGAAATGTGTAGTAATACAATAAGAGTAAAAGTCAAAGCAAGTTAACTGTTTGAAAAAAAAAATACAAAATGCGAATAGGTCTAGACCAAGTAAAAATTAGCGCCAATATACAGACAAGTTGTATTTTAGTTAGGACTTATAATGTCTAACATTTTCATTTCCCTAATTCGATTTGGCAAAAATTTTTTACTAAAAGTAGTTAAGATAAGTTCTATATATATAGTTACATATTACATATTTATAAATTTCTGCATTGTGTTCATAAAGACACATCTTTCATCAATTTATTTTCTGCTCCCAACTGAAAGAGAAGCGCATCTTTGTAATTTGTAATGACTTCGCGTAAAATAATAAAGTAGGTTTATTATCTGATAAGATGAATAGATAATGAAAAAAGAAAAGCTCGGTCTTTTCATTTCCCTGGAACCCTGACCAGGTATGGGAGAAACCCACCACGTTAGCTGGCCCCTCCGCTCATGGGGTGGGCTCGCCCCTTTTTCTTTGTGTTACAGGTGCTCTTGCAAGGTAGAGTGGCCTTGCGTACTGGTTTCTTACTTATGATAAAGTTTTCTATGATTCTGTCATAGAAGACTTTGGCATAAATTTAAAAAATTTGTATTTTTCATTTCAGGGAAAAGTTTATGCGAATTATGTTTGCATGAAATTTTACATTTAAATGAAAAACATTGCCATGTTTACAATGGATCTTGATCCGGATGGAGGGGTGCGAGGGGGTATCGCCTCCCTCCGGATGCTCCGCTCTTACTTGGGAGTCATAAATACCAATGGTAACGACAATATCCTCTCGAAGCTCGTGCGGGTTAGTCAGGCTTGGTCTGTCACTTCTTAGTAGTCGATCCTTTTGGCAGGTTACCTCGACCTCGACACCGTCAAACCGCAAGTTTTATCTTTTAATTCATGAATGCGAATTTTTTTTTTTTAGTAGGCCCTTGTGCTGGGGAAAAGAACTCACCCCATGACACTGCAGCGCTAGCCTACAAGCGCATTCACGCGTCCTCAGGTAAGGCTAATTCCGGCGAGCACTAATATCTTTGCTTGCCGAGGCAGCACACTATCGCTGCAGTCCTCTACAAATAATGACTATCCTATTACAGCCACTGTAAAGGCCTTTATTGGATTTAAAACAAAATCAACCTGTAAATCCTATCAAAAAGTTGATATCAAACCCAGTAACCTCAATCGTAATAATCATAGTTGGAAAATTTCCGACAAAAATAACTGATGTCTGTGGTGTGTTTTGATGTACATATAAATGATATTTGTAAATCAGAAAACTAAGGTGACCAGCTTATCACGATGGCTATGGAATAATTATCGAGTATGTTTCCAGAATCTAAATTGCTTCGTAATCAGTTTGTTAATTTGCCTTATGGAAGATATTACACTGAAAGTATTAGTTGGCTTGAATCGACTATGGATCTCCATTAGCCATTTTTCTGAGCCTTCACATTGGTAAATACTTGGTTTTGCTTCAATTTGTGTACTTGTTGTAGGATATGTACGGCATAAAAGCCTACATAAGATAACTTAAGTCATTGAAAAAAGGCTCGATTCTTCAACTTTGTAGTGAGAAGAGGTATGAATGTCCGTGAAGGACTGCAGCGATAGTCTGCTGCCTCGGCGAAAGAAGATGGTAAGATCCGCCGAGATCAGCATTGCCTTGGGATGCATGAATTGCGCTGGCAGGCTAGCGTTGAGGTGTTGTGGGGCGGGTTCATTCCCCCAGCACAAGGACCCACTACAAACGAATTACGCAGTCACAAATTCTTGGGTTTCACAAAATGTCGACCGAAATCGAAAAATGGAGATAACTACCTGAGGTTGGAAATTGCTTGTTCAGAGAACAAGTTGAAACGGGCAAACGGATTTGTGGAGACTGCGTCGTTACCCGACGATTCTTATGGCTCACAAATAAGAGTGGGGCATCCGGATGGATGTGGTGCTCCCTCGCAACCGCGCAACCGGATCAAGATCCAAACGTTGATGTGGCCATATATTTCCCTTTTGAGTGGAAAAATCATACAAACATAGTTTGGATGAGCTTTCCCATCAAAAGAGAAATAAAGACATGACCCATTTATCTTATAGAACTATGGGATCAGATCACATAACCCTATACCATAAAAGGTAAGAGCGGAAGCCTACTCAACCCGGCAAGAGCCCCTGAAAACTACAAATCGGTAGAGCGCGCCCGATGGCTAGACCATTTTTCTAGAACCGCCTACCATCGTTGCGGCTCCTATACCCAGTCAGATAGGACAGAATGGAAAGACCGAGTGTGTATTTTTTAACCAAACATTTGTTCTATTTTCGTGTTATTACAAGAAGATTTCTTGTACCAATTCACACTCGTTCTCATTCTGCCACGATGCAAGGATGCTTAGAAAATTAAGTCGTTCACAATTTCGTGCCACTTACAAGCTTATAACCATAATCATATCAAACATTTTTTTCATAATACGGAAGTCAGATCGAATAAAAGAATGAATATATATTGCAATTCTTTGACACAATTCAAGGTGAACGAACGAATATCATGCAAATTTTGACATCAGTCAACTAAATAAATATGATTCAATCAAATAAATAATGCAAACAAATAACCAAATATCATGTAAATGTTAAGTGCATAGTGATAATAAAAAAAATGTAAAAAACAGGGTACTTACCCATCCTCCTCGACGAGCGCTCGTAGATGGGGTGGGCACATCTGTAACTCTTAATATTTATTGATTTTAAAAATTTTATCATCGCCTTAAAAACATAGTTTTTTTTAAATTTAAAAACATTATAACACCTTATGTAACATGATTGAGGTTCCAAGCACTTCAAGACTATTGAATATTAGAGATGCACCGAACTGGGCAATTTTCGTTAAAAATTTATTCAAACTGTTATTCCCTTTTGGCTTCTGGTATGATATATGTATTATTAGCTTTGTTTAAAATTACTAGATGGAAATTTCCACTGTTCTGGTAACACTGCTCTTTGATGCAGCAAAACCAATTATGACGTTTAATTAATACGAGTACATCGCGGAGAAAGGTCGCGTGGAAATGGGGTCAACCGAACGGACCCACATGACTCATTTTGTTATAGTAAGCGAAAATTCATTTATTATTTTACACATAACTGATAAATTTATGCTCCATTCCTTGAATTTATCAGCGAATTCTCACACTTCAGCTAAAGATATGTAAATTAAGGATTCATAAACAATCATTGAAAGAGGTTAAATACGAGATTTGAATCTTGAATTTGCTGTTTTTCTCGACACCATAGAATACAAAAACATAACTGTTCAGATGTGCACTAAGCAGCAGACAAGAAGACGCGTTGATAGAAGGCAATATTCACACAGGCGCCACTATTCAGCACCGCCACAGAATTTCACTTTTAAAAGTTGAATACTATTAATTTCTTCCACGTGAAAGAATTAATATGCCAGTGATATTCTAAATCAGCCATTCAAAAAAATATGAAATTTTACAAGTCCCGACATGATCGAGCACTTTTACCCACTCGACACCGACACCCAGCGTCTTGTCTTCGCCGTTGTCCCGTTCAGCGATTCGGTGCACTAGCTCCCTCCCGCACAAACACATGCATCACTTGCTCATTTCATCCATTCCTTTGTCAATAACGGTTTTAGTTTTATTTCATTCTTATATTTTCATTAAACAAGAACCGGACAGAATCATCATAGTAACGCATAAACATGCTGGAATCCTGAGTATGCGATACGCCATGAGAATACAAAGTATATAAATAGCACCAGCCATGTTATAGTCACTGCTTGGATCGCAAATTAATCTAACGAAATTTTTACAGCCATGCGGCAAAATGAACGAATCATCATATATCAAAATTGCCCTTGTCAATTCATTTTACACTATCCCGTAAACACGCAGTTTTAGGTATCGTAATACTGGATGGCAATGCTTTCTACTCGCCCGATCACGCCGTCTCAATTCTTTTCCTTTTCACCGTTCTACAACCAGTCATTTTTAATTAATTTAACAAATTAAATTTCACTAACGAATCGACTTTTAAAAGCCCGTGACGATCTCGACGTGATTGTTGTAGCGACCCAAACTAGAATCCTTCCCCGTTTCTTCTTCCAAGCAAGAAATCTCCTCGGAAGTCAGTTGATTTTTTGCAACTCCCTGCAGTTATCGATTCTCATCAACTCAACGTTCACTGTATTCATCTTGCTGTATTGACAACTTTTACGGGAATACAGAGGGAAGGCACGTACTACCGCTCATCCACTGGCAAAGACATCTTTGCGCTCGCAAACAATTTCAATGTTTTCCTTAATATTTAAGGTTTTGCTTTTAATTAATCGGGTAAGCGCGTGTGCGCGGGAAGATGTATTATGACGCGAACTGGTCAATGGAAGAGCGGCAATGGTGGCGAGATCCAAATACAACGAACATGTATCGGTCGGTGAGGGATGCAAGCAAGGAACAGCATTTTTAAATGTCTCCTCGCTTACACGCTTCTAGTTTTGGACGTATATCGTCGAATTTCAAAAGTGTTAAATGACGACCTATGATAAGAACCGCTCAAAATGCGGGTCAGCTGTAGTCAGGGTGGGATTGAATTTGATATTTGTCGCCATCCTATGCACTTCAAAACAGCATTCGCACTTTTTTTGATAATTAGCTTGGAACGAAAGGTAATTTTATAAACCAAAGAATCAACGCTACCCGCTAAATAAATTTACAAAACACAAGCGGCGAGCGATGGATAATTGCCGTTGCATGCGTGTAGTGCGTGAAAAGAATTTTGTACAAGAATTTTGTTATGTTCCAACCGAAAGTAAACATCAATTTTTCTTTGAATATCATAAAATCATGATTTTTCCTTAAAAAATTATTTCATTTCCATTGAGTTTTCTATTCTTGTCTCGTTTTCATCAGCACAATTGTGTTATTCAACACACTTTATCGTAGATAAATACAAATAAAGAGTGCAATGAATATGAATATCCCGTGACAAAACTTCCATTGCCTTGAAAACAAGGTGACATCGGAAAAAGAGAAGAAACATAATAATTACGTTAAGGTCAAGTGACATCCCTAATAGCAAAGTTTCTATCTAATTAGTTGCACATTTCTGTACTCGCGGGCCATGATGATAGCCGGCATCATCATTTTCATCGTATGCATTCCGATGTTGCCGTTGGTTGTCGTGTTCTGGATCAAGATCAACCGAATCACATTCTTCAGCATTAATTGGAATATTTACAAGTGGTCGTGGAGGTAAGCATGCCTCTAATGTGGGAACAATTTATGGGTCGCTACGATCTGGGAAAACAACTTGGAACTAAACAATTAAACGTCCTTTCTCGAAAGGGTTCTTGTACATGGGCATGCATTCACCCATCATGCATTTTGTCTGATCATTCTTAATTAGTTCACCGGGCAGGGATGTGATAACTAAGTCTCTTTGATCTAGAGTTTCAATCACCATTTGGAATCCACATAGAGACTCTACTAATTGGATGGGTCGTTTCATAGCCAAATCATTGCCAGCACGCATGAAAACTGGATGTTCTCTTTCCTCCAATACAATTATAATATCTCCAGGATGAAGACCAGACTCTTGATCACCTTCACCAGAGAATTGAATCTTTTGGCCATCTCGCATTCCCTTTTCAACATGTACTTCCAGAAATTTACGATCACGAACTGTCTTTCTGCCATTGCCATTTTTGCATAGGAGATAGGACGGTTTTCGAGCAGTGTGCTAGTGTGACTGCTCGATTACTATAACTTGAATTGCTTTTAAACACTTTATTGTTTCTTCTTTGTTGTACTTCAGCACCTCTTGTGTCTCCACTTTCTACGACAAGTGCCTCCAACTGTCTCGGTACATTGATGACGTTCCCCAATTTTGAAATCCAAACAGCGATGAAATCCAAACAGCGAGTCAGGCCAGCGTTTCCTCGGTTTCCCCACTGATCTCTGGCCTTCAGTTCTCCCAACAAATACCTTTTTGGGTATCCGTTGTTCGTCCAGACGATTAATGTAGCCAGCTTATTGCAGCTTCCACAGTATTACAATCGTTGAGATCTTCGTTCGTCAAAAATTTCATACAGCTCATGGTTCTATCGAATTCGCCATTGGTCCCTGTCTAATGTCGCTCCGATTATTTGCCTCAGGACCCACCTTTTTAGGACATTCAATATGTTTGGAGATGCTTGGGTTAGAATCAATGTTTCACACCTAAAGCATAGCATAGGTTTTATCACAGTTTTGTATAATTTCATTGTTTATTAGCCCCTATTGGGCACCTTTTAAACTTAATCGATCATCAATGCCCTTTTACGCTCAATTTAGACCCATTTTTGGTGGAACCTGTAGGAAATAGGACTTTGGTTGGGATACTTTTGGGCTCTTTACTACTCCCACATCTCATCAGTTTGAATTTTTTTCGGCCATGAATTTATATTATGATTTTATGAAAGGATTTTTCTTAAACTTTCAAATTTTCCTAAGAACAACGGTAATTCTCATAAACATGGCTAACCCTACATAATCCAAATCAACAGAATCTTAATGACCTTCATAACACTCAATCGCATGACAAATATTGCTTTAAAAAGGTGTCACCATTAGCTACCATCATCCAATCATCCAATCTCAATAATTTTCCCGTCACGCAAGGAATGTCTTGAAGCAATCAACACTGCACTTGAGTTTCATTAAAATTGCATTTAACTGCTTAATTACGCGAAAATCTATAATTCTCAACAAGACTCGCATTTGCACCGCAAGGCTTACATACTGGATTCAGTGTATAGTTCAATTAAATAATGATATTTCAATCTTTTATCATATCAGTTATACTCGAAGTCAATGACAACTACTAACTTGCGAAATTATAATTGGCTTGAGCAAAATTGCTTTGAATTTGAATGCTTTACTAACTAAATTAAAAGGCTGTTGAGCAATATTTAACGATTATGATAACAGTGAATTGGTCACATAGGTTTGAGTCTTATAAGTACCAATCTCGATTAAACACAATTTTCGCAAATATCTTTTCCGGTTATCTGAATAAATGATTGCGTAATCAACATACAAAAATTTACTGGCAGGTTACTGTCTTAAGTCTTTCGTTTTACCCAGATGATATTTTAAGGTTTTAACATTGTCCTACGTTGAATATTTCAGTTCGATCTCAGTTTAATGGTATAGTTTAAATAATACTATCTGTTTAGTGAGATACTAAATTATAAATGGAATCATAACTAATTTGCATGCTCAAACTAAAGAAATGACCAGTATCATAGACTCAATTAAGCAATGGGTTCCATGCAATTACGTCGATCTTCACTTTAAACCTCATGGTTTCATTTTATTCTACTATGAAAACTTTTTCATAGCTTAAACATTCAACATAGTTGTAATTTTAAACGATTACATAATATATTGCAAAATTTTCATTTTGACTGAAACAATTAGGACAATTTAAAATACAATGCCAAATAAAATGCATTCATAAAGTGCAAAAACGATGCAATGTTCAGCCGCGATCACATATAAAGTTAATGAGATGCAATTTCAGGAAAAAGTCATTATTTGTTTATTCCTACTGTTTGCATCAAAATTCAGTATTAAATGTAAAATCACTAGAAATCGTAAAATTATCTTGGTATGCAGACATTGATGGATGTCATGGTTGCTTTAATGGGTTAATTACGAATATGTGATGATAGCTGTTAAACAAATGATTATTTAAAATTAAATTTTATTTGCTTGCAGCTGAAGTCTATTTTTGGCATCATTAAAAATTTTCGTCATTTTATAAATTCATCAAGCTACTAAAAATGAGAGGTGCGAAAGTAAAAAGTAAAAAATATTTCCGGATAGCCGGCATTGAAGTGCCCTAAATAAGATATATATTTGAATTTCCATCGCAGAAATGACAGTTTTCCACTGTTCAGAGAAAAAAATGAAAGATGCAGTTAATTTTAGATTATAATATATTAACACATTTTCATTACTTCCTTAATTTGAAATGTGCGCTTATAGTTTGATATGAAAGCGAACATTTTCAAAAGGTGTCATAATATGTCTATTTTCACACTTCTTTACTTGAGAAACAAAGTTTAAGCCAAATTTAGGTTTTGGAAACATTATTAATAATTTTTTGAACGATAATCTGTTTATTTCGTTCTTATTCCCGACTTTCCTACTAAGCTTCTGTAAATGTGTTTTTATCCACTGATATTAAAATAGCCTCTTTGCGCGTACTCATATTAAAACGATTTGTTGAACTGATAAAAACGATTGAAAATGGTTGTAGTACAATGAGTATAAAATGCAGCCTCCCGAATTGCATCGCATTCGACAATTCTTTCAAATTTGTTACCTGCAGGGCTTTTCTGTATTAGAAAGCTTCACGGAGCATGCATGGATGCGCCTAGAGATTGGTACCATCCGTACATGGACAATCACTTCATATGCTCGGATTGCCAAGGGTTCGATGTTACCCTACAAAATATGTTCGATAGACTGAAAGGCTACATTGATAAACTCAACGATGAAAAAGACCGCCTTACTTCACGGCAGCAAACGTAACCTCGAGCTAATGACGACAGTGTTGTAGAAATGGCTTCCAGTTTCGACGGATTATCTGCCAGAATTATGGAGAGTAACAAAAACGTATGTAGATCACTCGATTTGCTTGGTTCACAGCTCGCTTCAATCAAAGAGACTCGCTCGTGCTATTCCCCGAAGGAAAGTGATTGCTGCAAAGATTCTTCGTCTCTACAAAATCTAGTTGAGGAAGTGCTAGAAAAAATCATAATAGCCTCATCGCTAATCAAACCTAAAGACTAGAGCTAGAGAGCGCCACTCTATTTGCCTGTGCCAAAACGAGGATGAGAGGAAGATGGTTGTCCACGAGGAGAGACAGCGCTCGCTCAACGATTGGCAGCAGCCTTGGGTGAACTGCACGAAGGGAAGGTGGACTGTGCGCCTCATCCCTGATGTGAGACGGTGGCTAAATCAATGGCATGATGAGACTGACTTCTATCTGACCCAGCGTTTGAGCGGGCATGGGTGTTTTCAGTCTTACCTGCACAAGATTGGTAGGTCACGGTCCCCCGATTGTCGGTATTACCAAGGAGAGGAGGACAATGCCTGCCACACATTTTTCGTGTGCAAAAAATAGGTCAGCTGCGAAAGAAGCCTCTACAGGGAGACAAAAGAGCCCACCTTAGATGATATAGTCACGGTGATGCTCGAATTGGTTAACGAATGGAACCAGGTAGCACATTATGCTCGGGCAGTCCTGAAAGATAAAAGGGATTCACAGCAGCCGGGGGTGTTGGGGCTGGGGGATTGCTTTTCTGGCATTTCCTCTTCCCCTCTCCCCTCCCGCCAGGAAAGGGATCCCCCAGCTTGATGGTGCCTCACGGCGTAACAAAACTAGACCTGCCCGAAGTATTGTGACAAACGGTTCCAGGCTGGGTTCTCAGGTTGATTGGGGAGTCCAGTCGCCTTTTTTTGGGCATGGGAGTCCCACACTCTGTGCATAAATGGCATTCACCTCCCTACCACAAAAAAACCTCCATTATGATGTAATCCTGAGCAAAGCTTACAAAATGCTAGGTTTCATTAAACGTAGAGCAAAAGAGTTCAGAAATATCTTCGCTGCTAAATCTTTGTACACCTCACTTGTCCGTCCAATTCTTGAATACGGCTGCACAGTCTGGGACCCCATATTCGACATTCATAATCGTAGATTAGAGTCAGTGCAAAAACAGTTTTTGCTCTTCGCCCTTAGATCTTTGTATGATCCTACCTCTTTCCACTATCTTCCTTCTTATGAGGTTTGACTTCAACTAATCAGCCTGACTTCACTGGCTTTCAGGAGAGTCACATTATCCGCCTGCGTGCATGTTGATGTTTTAAGAGGTGACATTAACTTCATCCTTGTCAGACAAGATTCACATGAATGGTCCTATAAGAGCCACAAGACACACACCAACGCTAACCTTGCGTATGCACCACACCCACTATGCTAGCAACGAGCTGCTTAACATTCAACAAGTTTAGCGTACATTGCTCCACAACCACCTCCAAATCCAATTTTAAGAAATAAATTTTAAAAGCCCAGAACGCCCTTTCCCCATAAATTATTAGATTAAATTTGTATTTTTTTTTTTTGTTTTTGTATTTCATGCATATGTATTCCCTTTGTAATTATGCCTTATTTGGCAAAATAAATAAACTTGATTTGTGAGTAGATTTTTGATTCTTACATGGAAAAGATGTCCATCAATTAAAAAAGGGAAGTTTTTATAAAAAAGATAAGCTGTCAATTAAAAACATTCAATGCTTTGACTTCCGTAGTACAAGATAAAATTCTTTTTAAATAAGCTGTGGAAAATGTTTGTCAAAAGAAATAAAAATACGCTTGTTTTTGGAAAAATCTTAATTTTTTCATTTGGAAAAAGCAAAAACATATTTAAAGGAAGTATGACATAAATGACAATAGAGTTGTTACAACTTCAAGCCGAAAATCAGCTGAGTTCAAATGTTTATCCTACAAACCTTTTTCTTTATATATTCTTTTTTGAAGAAACCATATGTTTGCTGTGCCCAAATTCAATAAATGATAAAACAGGAAAATTTTTCACCTTTTTCTGCAAAGCAATATTTTGTAGTTTTTAATGATGCTATCGATTATTTGTACGATCTATTGATATGTATTGTTTGTACTTCTTGTCATACCTCCTAACCTGTCCTTTTGGGATTTCTCATACAAAGCTTGATGCCAAATTAACCACCTTTTTATCTTTCCAGGTCACGGTTGCTACATCCATAATAACCCTAAGCAGCCAAGAAGCCCAATGGTGATCAGGAGTGGTTGCTCCTGAAGACAAAAGGTGGTCACCACATCGAAACATCTAAGTTTGTTGTTTTACTAGATTAAAGTTAACTTCATCCAGCAAGTTTCCATCTTTTAGGTAGAGATGAGTGGTTCCCTTCAGCCACTTTTATATCTTTACGTTTGACTTTCCCCTTGAAATGCAACGATCTTCTTTGGAGAAAGTAATAGTTGCTTTTTGTACAATGTTTACAGTCGTTTCAAGCCTCCGTGTCTCCTAACTTTATTGAGACAAAAAAACATTTTGAATTACTGTAGAGTAGCTTCATTGACACATAATACAGCATTTCTAAAGATAATGAAAATTGATCGGTATGTCTTGTAGGGTAGAGTATAGGTGATAAATAGTTTATTGTGTAGCTTTGTGGTGTGACTAAAACCCACCTCACATAATCCTGTAAATAGCTTGCCGGCAAGCACGTGTACGTAGTCATCTAGCGAAGCGAGTCAGCTGAGCCCGGTGTTTTTTATAGCTTGCTGACACTTATGTCAGACCATCGGCACCCTTAAACGAAGAAAAATCATTACACATGGCGCCCAACATGGAACCCGTAGGAGGGAGCAATACCACTCTCGTTCGAACTCTATCATCTTTAATTTTGCTGTTGGCAGACGAACCGATTCAATTTTAATTGTTGATATTAACGAAGCATGCTTTGGAGGGTTCCGTAAAGTAAAGATAGAGACACCGATAAACTTTCTTTTGATGTTGTTTGTTTTTCTTCTGGAAAGTAAGATCTATAGCATCTTCTGGAATTTTTCGTTCATGGAGGCTCAGCCGCCTGAACATGCCGATAATATTAAAGAGCATTACATCCATGGATATTGCCAAAAGAAAAGTTGGCACATTTTTAAATAGTTTGAAGTGAGGCAGTTCAAATTTTTAACAAAATGATGGTGCCTGGGCTTTTCAAATACACGGCTTGGAATTGCGTCAGTTTTTGCTGGGAGCTAATCTGATGACTGACAATTATAAAATCCGCATCATCAATTAGTCCTGATTGACACCCAGCTTTGTTTTTATGATTAGTAAGCTATTTGTATTATGAAGACAGGGACTTGCATTCAAACAGAAGGGACCTGAAATTTCAACAACCATCTCTTCAATTCGGGAACAATTGTTTCTTCAGCAGTGAAGAGCAAAATCCTACAGTATCTCCATGCCTGGGTCGACATCGAAAATAGCTCTGTAATAAACCTAAGCAGTCCAGCAGCATCGTGGTGATCAGAACTGACTGCTTCTGCAGAAATAAGTTGGTCACCCCATGGAAACTTCTCAGTTTGTCGTTTTATTAGGTTAAAATTAACTTCTTCCGCCAGTTTTCCATCCTTTAGGTAGAGATGAGTGGTTCCCTTCAGCCACTTTAACATCTTTAGGTTTGACATTCCCCTTGAAATGCTGTTACCTTACTCCAAGCGATTCCGGTTGGGAGCCTTGTGGTCCCGGCGAACCCGTGGAGACGGGATAGGAAGGCACAACTCGCCAACCCTTGAACTGCCCCAGGAACCAGTTGGCAAACTTGAGGCTCCCCGGAATTATTGGAACACTATAAGACACTGAGTTGTATCGCACACACTGGACCTACACTTTATCCTGACTGGCTAATATTCCCTAGCCGCTAATAGTTTTTTCTCGGTTCGTTGTGCTGCCTACCGATACTTCTAAAAACCACCTTGAGCCCCCCTACACAATCACCACCTATACAATTCAGAATCCCTGATGTGAAAGATTCTTGGCCACTCCAGGTGTAATTTATGCCTACCACCAAAACTACACGCTCCACACGAAATCACACCATTGGCTGAAATCCCTAATCGCATGCAAAAATTCCAAATTATAATCCAAAGTTATTGTATTTTTAATATTTTCCTTGAAAGGGTAAAGATTCACAAACTTGCTATTTGTGTTAAATTTCTTACATTAGGGGCCCCGTTAATGGTCAAGCTGCAGCTCATAAAATCCTAACACCTTCTGATTCCTTCACTTCTGGACAATTTGCGCACTTGCAATAGAACTCCAACACTGTTCGCTGTCCAATTCGATTATCTTAGTTGTTTGCTCTCAATACTCGTTACACTCGTGATTACCCAATTCGCAGCAAGGTCATCCTTCTCGTTGTCAAAAGAATCCTTAAAAGAAACCGCTTCAACTGTCATTGGTTCTTTTATTAACCTGTTGCAACGGCTCTTTTTCTTGGGGTGAAGAACGCAAGTTCAAGGCGACAACCCACTTTTTCTTTCTTTCTTCTGCGCACAATCATCTGCATTATCGATAACAGCAATATCGACTTGTTTTGGTTGTATTTTGTTATTTTTATATTTTGTGGAGTGTTTACGTGCGCGAAAGAGTTTTGGATCGAGTTTCTCCTGTAATGCTGCCAAAGAATTAGGTATTGCCTCTTTTGTGCGTATTGTTTGCGATCCCTGTTTCGGCAACACATTTACATCAAATAAAAGTTGTGGATCGTCCACAGGAAGATTTTTTCATTCTAAATATTTTCATAATTCTGAAGGGCTTGGTGAAATCAGGGCATATAAAGATTGATGCTGTGGATAGCTTCATTTTGCAATGCAAAAAGCCTGCTCGCATTTTTCAGTCTACACAAAATTTAGATTTTTCGTCAGCAAATCAGTCAGTGAAGCATTTAGCGTGGAGTCATCCGGTATAAACTGACGGTACCGTGGCACCATACCCAAAAATTGCCATACTTTCTTCACATTTGTTGGTTTTGGCATGTTCAGTAAACAATCCACCTTATTTGGATCTACATGTAGCCCCCTGCCACCCACCACATACCCTAAGTATTTAAATTGCGGCCGACACATTTTTCACGACATACTCGAGGTCCCACCTCACGCAACCAGCGTAGCACTTTTCACAAAACCTTCAAATGGTTCCTGAACTCTAGGGTAACAACGATCAACTCTGAGCCCAGTATTTGGTCTACCAATCGTTGTCATGTAGCAAGGGCATTATAAAGACCCAACGGCAGGCGTTTGAACTGCAATAAACCCCTGTCTGGAATAGTGATTGCAGTGAAAGATTTTGATTTATCTGCCACCGGGACCTGCCAATGCGCAGACCTAATGCCTAAAGTGGACAAATATTTGGCATTTTGGAACTTATCTTGTGTAGCAGATGCATACGGGATAGGATATGCATCTCGTTCCGATATCTTGTTGAGTTTTCTGTAGTTAACGCAGAAGCGGTATTTCCCATCTTTCTTCTTGACTAGCTGGGTCGGATATGACCAACCACTAGGAGAAGGTTCTACAAATCTTAATTTGAGCATTCCGTTCAGCCCACCAGTGATGTGTCACTAGACGGCAGGTGAAATGGGATAGTTACGTTGCTTTATAGGTGGAGAGTAGTTTCTAATTCATAAAAGCCACCAAAAACAATAAGACTTCTGGCTCCAATATCAGAAATACTAGCCTCTATCAGAGGCGCCGATTGTAAGATTGTAACCTTTTTCATAAGTCGAATGTGTAAATACTTCTGAGAGGCGACTAACGATTCGAATACTATAGCGCCAATATACCTCTGTCTTGGCGCGGGGTTACCACGGTAATACTACTGTTTCTTTAAGTTTTTTAGATTTGCTCTCTTGATCGAAACTCATTCGTGCTGTTACTCACACGCCTTTTGTAAGCTTCCTATCAACTTGGATATCATTGGGAATGCCTACATTCACATAACTGCTTCCGCCTTTCTTTTTTTTCTCGATAACAATTCCTTCGCGATACATAAAACTATTCTGTTGACAAAGATGATGTGAAGCATCTAGAAGATTCAATAAGCCAGAGTACTTCAAGTCATTGTGCAGCGGGAAGAAAAATTTCCGCAAATATTGCGTGAATTCCAGATATTGCAGGATCCGTGCCAACTGAAGACAACTTTTTCTAACAGGTTGATCTCCAACATCAATTTCTACTGTCTTAAGCTTAATATCTTTATGATTTTTTAATCCTAAATCATCAAACACAATGACTTCATCGAATTGGAATAAACATGATGCTCAAGCACTACGTCCGGCTAGATATGTTCTCAATTCTGCTGATTGCACATTTTCTAGAATAGAACCGAATACAGTAATACCTATCGTAGATACTTTCCTAAGCTCTTCTTTGGTAGGCTTGCTAACTTGTTTTGTATGTTCTTCCAACTGTTCCATCGTTTCCAACTTTTCCAGAATCTTTCCCTGTTTGTGTTTCTTTTTCAGCATCTTTTTTCCTGATTTATTTTCTTCCATGACTTTTTTCTTCGTGATTTTCTGCAACAAAATTGGTGTTTGGCATGCCAGATTGTGACGCCGTGCTCAAAATATCAAATAATTATATATATACAATGATAGCCACGAACAAAATCCAAGAACCCACCAAGCAACGATGTCCGGAGACTGATCCGGCGTAAGTAGGGTTTCAAACGAGGCACGCAGGGGCAGAACTTACGGCCAAGAGACACATATGAAGCTCTCCGGCCTGTACCCTTATATTTTTTCTATATAACTTCAGCTCTTTAGGTATTGAGTCGAACATCAGTGGCGAAGAATAGCTGCTTCATTTTAACTTAATCCGTAACCTTACTTAATACTGATAATATACTAACATTAACTCTACTTGATCAATTAATCCTTCTTACCAGTCCTTCAGCGCGTGGAGTGGTGCCTTGACAATACTTCGATTAAAATATTGGAGTCCAAGGAATCCTTCCTTCCCAGGAGTGGCTCCGGGGTTATTTTATATTTCGTGACAATGTAATGATCACCTTCGGGGATAGTAACGGTTGCTTTTCGTACAATGTTTTCGGTCATCTCAAGCCTCTGTGTCCGCTAACTTCAACAAGATAAAAAAAATTTTGAATTACTGTAGATGCCAATTGACACATAACAATCCCACAAATATCTAGTTGACAAGCATGCGTACGCGGTTGTCAAGCGAGGCCAGTCAGCTAAGCTTGGTCTTCTTTATAGCTCACTGACACTTGAGCCAGACTATCGGCACCCTTAAACAAAGAAAAATTACTACACATACACCCTGTTGACATCAGCAACATACCCAACAGAACAGCCTCTATCTTTTTTGGATGTGTCTTTGTCTGTAGGTGATTTCACATCTGGAATTCTGTTTCGACGCATAATATCAAGACTTAGCATACCAAAGATATTGTTCTGAAGGAACTTTGGCCAAGGTTTGGTTCAGGTCTTGAATTATTGGTCTAAGCCTAAACAGTCTGTCAAATTTCGGATGCTTGTGGGTAAGTTTTGGGAATTGTCATTGAATTTTATAAATTAACAAATCTTTTTAAACATCATTACAGACATTACTTATTGAATCGTAGGGATGCTATTCTAATTATACGTAACTCGAGGAAGATGAATCAAAGACATGATATGCACCATGCCCACAAACTACTGAATGAAAAACTAGTATTGGGAACCGTTTGCACAATATATAAATAAGTTTGTGTTGCAATGAAACCCTTCATATTTTTGGGAAACAAATACAAAATAAGGGATCAGCATGGCAACCTTTCTCTCTCTCTCTCTCTCACTTACTGTTGGTAAATTTTCATTTCCTAGAAAACGCAACTGTTGCTCATTCAAAAACAGACTTTTCTTTTTCTATCATAAGTTGAGTTTGTTTGGCTTTGTAGGATGTACCACAGATAGAGTTTATTACAATTCAGTTGGCACAGTAGCAGTAAATAGGAATGGATCAGGTTCACTGTCTTCTATGTTTTAATAACCCCACCAAGGTTCACTGCATGATTGTCATTTTCATGGCTTGAAAATTGCTCTTATTTCATCTTAACCCTGAGTGTCTCATTCAGCCGGACAAAGAAAGAATGTCGGCAGGGTAGTTATGAATCGGATCGGATGTCTTTGACGTGAAAGGTCCCAAGCAGCTTACCGAATTCATCTTCAAGCACGTATGCCACTTGTCCAATACGACAACGGACCACTGCAGGAGTGATTCGTGGAGCGAATTTGGCAGCAAAGCGACCTGCTGCATTGCTCACATTGAAATCACGCATGAGAACCTTCTAACCCTGAAGTAGATCATGAGGACAAACACGTAGGCTTCTTACAATTTACATCTGACTTGGTCCTGTACAGCTCGCAGTCGATCACTGTTAGCACTTAGCTGTACCTCACCACCCTCAAAGGCATTAAGGCTTCCGAGGAAGGCGTACTCAGAGCCATGTTGGATAGGGTGGTACCCGAACATGAGAAAGTAGGGCGAATATCCCGTGGACTCATGAATCTACTTGCGGAAGGCAAAACATGAGGCTGGAAGATTCTCGTCCATCTTGCCATGATCAGACCCTATGTAGGCTCTGATGGTGTTCAGTGTCGACTGGTTTGACCTCCCCGAGGCATTTGCCTGCGATGAATGGTATGGGGTGAAGCAATGCAGCACTCCGTAGTAATTCATAAGCTTGCCGAATACCTTGGAGGCGAACTGTACACCATTGTCAGAGTGTAGCCATTCAGGAACTCCAAAGGCCGAAAAGATTTTGCGCTCCAAATATTGCACGACTGACTCTGCAGTGGCTTTTGTCATGGGCTTGAGCATACGAACTTGGTGTAATGATCCAAGACCACGAACAATTGGGTATTCCCTGATCTGGAACGAAGGTATGGGCCCATGAAGTCTACAAACAGGCGCTGCATAGGTCGTACAGAGTCTCGTGGTGCCCCCATAGGGGGTCTCATTGTGGAATTTGATGGTTTGACCTGTTTGCATATCAAGCAATTCTTGATATGCTGAATCACATCTTGACGCAAACGAGGCCAATAATAATACCTTTGCAAAACTTCTGTTGTTTTGCGATTTCCACAATGAGAGCCCCGGGGATCATCATGATCTCGTCCATTAGTGACCCTCAGGAACCCATAGTTTTGTTCTGGAAACATCAGTAGTCGACGTTACAGGAGAACCAGTACTAATATATATTCGACCATCTGCAAGGTGCAAATTCTGAAACTGATCGGGTTGTTTCAAGATTTGGTCATTGAGATGCTCATACTCGGGCTCCTGAAACGCAGACTCCGGGATTGAGCCACCAATGTGCCCGTACTCCGGGAGACAGGGAATGATCGAGTTCACCCGCCCGTCCTTCGAGCATGTTCTTGACAATACATCGGGAACAACGTTAAGGGCACCTTTCCGGTGTTCAATTTGGAAATTGAACCCTTGTAATTTCAGACTGACTCCAGCGAGCCAATCGACCAGAAAAGTCCGACTGCTGCATCAGCCATTTAAGACTGGCATGGTCAGTTATGATAGTGAAGGGCAACACTTCGATATATGCCCTAAATCTCTTTACACTCTGCACCGCAGCTAAGCATTCCAATTCAGTAATGCTATAGTTACGTTGCGCAGCGTTGAGCTTCATCGACATTTATGCGATTGGATGCTGTCCACCTTCATCGTCCTTCTGGAACAAGACACTTCCAATACCGACTGTACTTGCGTCACACTGGATATGGAAGTGCTTACTAAAGTCGGGGTTGGCCAGCACTGGGGCAGAAATCGAAAAGTGCTTCACTTTATTGAAGGCACTATTGGTGGAAGCAGGCCACTTGAAGGCACGTTTGCCCTTTAGCAAATCCCTTCCAATCCCGCCATACACACAGCATAACCTTATTTGGTGTCAATCCTGGCTTTGAGGTCGTTTGTGATGATTCATCTTTTTCTGACCATGATCTTTTTCGAACGATATTTTTGTATCCTACCCATTTTTCATCACCCGTAACGATTTGCTTCGAAAATGGCTGAATTTTGTTCCGTTTTATTAGCATTTCGCAGCTGGAAATTCGGTCAATCAAACTTTTTTGTGTTAATTCATGCGACACCCAATCGTCGAGCTTTTTTGTGTATCCAACCTTACGCAAATGGTTCAAAACTGTTTGGTGATGGATATTCAGTTCCTTAGTAATGACATGGCTGCTTATGTGTCGGTCTTCTTCAATTTTTTGTAAAATTTCATCGACTTTTTCTGTGATTGGTCGACCAGAGCGAGATGCATTTTTGACATCAAAATTTCCAGAACAAAAGCAAGCGGACCATCTCTTGGCTGCAGCTTATGATAAAGTATCTTAACCATAGAAACCACAGATTTTTTCACCAGCCTGCGATATATTCCCACCTTGATCGTAATGATATTGTAAAATATAACGCATTTTTCAGAAATTTCTCTCATTTTTAAATGAATACAACTTTGACACAAATGACGTAATACAATTGTAGCCTGGAATGTCACTCAATCTGATTGATATTGCCCGATATATGAAAACAAACACCATCTAGTGACAAAAAGGCTCAATGCTTTTTAGAATATCCAATATTTGCCATCAGCTTAGCTGCCTGCTAATTTGCTTACTAAGAGTTTATATGCTTACAGGCATTGTTATTTTTTGGATAAGTTATGTGTTCAGCACATTGGAAATGTACTATTTGACATGTAATCCCATTATAAGAGATAGTGAGGTTGGAGCAAATAATATCAAAAATGTATTACTACTACTATTATACGAGTAAATACGTGTAAACTTTTTTTGCAATAAATACTCTCTCCCTTTGTCTATTTTTTTAACACTGGTCACGTTGCTTCTTTATAATTTCTATGTGTTAAATCAGTAAATTATTCCATCAAAGAAAAAACTTTACAGAAAACTTAATGTCCAAATAAATTGATCAAGCTTTGCACTCATAACTTGATTAAAATCGAATTATACTTCAACTTAAACTTTGTTCGACCTTCCCCTGAACATGCGTAAAATTCAAAAGTTTCTCCACGAGTCTCAAATCAACGGCTATTCGCTTTTCCTAAAAAATAAATAATAAAAACAGAAACAGAAGCAGCACTCGTCATTATCCATTGGAAACACTTTTTCTATTACAAAATCCATGAATCAATTGACAAAAATGGCGATCAAGCATCGAAATTGTTTATACAACATACGCATACGAGTATAGTATGTTGGCACAAAAAGAGTGGATTCTGCCAATCATTGGTAAAACTGGTCTGTAATTCAGTTAATTCTAATTTTTACTACTTTTTTGCAAGTTGCTTGGGAATATTCTGAATTTTCAAACTGAAAAGGATGCGTGATCTAGAATTGATAAACTGGTGTATCTTCATTAGATACTCAGTTAAATCTCAAGAAAAAATGTATCTTTTGAATTCCACGATTCTTTTTAACGGCAAAATATAAAAGATATTATCCACCTTAAATTGAATGTACAGTTTTAAATTGACTACCGATAATTGATTTCGTTGAAAATGATTTTGTTATATCATCGCGAGCATCCGGAATTTCAGGCAGATAATCTATTTCCAGGGGTGTGATATCACGACCCGAAACACACGGAGAACCATTATGCAATTACTTGAATTTCCATTGCAATAACACATTGTATAAATATTTAACGGATTCGGATGGAAAATCATCTCTAATAAAGCCATGTTAAGCTTTGTGGAGCTATTGGTCACCTTCAGTTTTAACCTCTGAGCTCCAATGAGTACCACGTCTATAATAATTCACACTTGCGCTCATTGAATATTTATACATGCATGTCAGTAACATAACCCGCCGTAGTCGAAGAAACAAGCATTTAGCATGATAATTATGTATTTAATAGGTTCTCATTAAAACGAAATCAGTTATTACGAGTAAATGATGATTATCATGTAAATAAACATTGCAATTTTATCTGCAGGAAAATTTGATTAAAAATATAAAACTTGCAGGCATTAAATAAATAGCAATACGAAATTTTTGCAATTTTGAGCTTTTTCAAGGAGCTTATGTTCAAGATCAAATTACCACTATCATTAAGCACTGTTCGATTGAGTTGTTGTGATATTTTGGAAAGTGTTGCAAATTCTCAAGAAAATTTTATTATTTTTAATTAAAATGAACAGAAAAAAATATGCAAGCGCCATTGAAGTTTTATTGTTTCTCAATTAAATTGGCATGTGAAAACAATTTTACGGCTTGTAATGAGAGCTTATTCGGTGGTTTCATTTTCGACCTTCCTTCATTATCTTAAAGAGTTCAATTAAAATTGAAATTCTTGTAGTTGACTTGTGTACGAAATCAATTTATATTAGTTATTGAGGTGAACAAGGTGAGCTTAATTAAATGAAAGCCTGAAATTTTACCATTTGCTTAGTAATTTTGATATTTATTAAAATTTGTAACCGATTCATTCTGGTGCGGATATAAAAAATAAATTTTAAATAATTGTATATAATTGTTGAGTGACCCTGTTGTTAATGTAAAAGTATGATGATTATTTTTTAAATAATTAATTAATAAGAACTAGATTTTTCGACCAATAAATTAATATTTCATCTCAAATTGAAGGAAAGACTGAGAAATTTTGTATTGAAATGAAGAAAAAAATGGAGTGGCCGTGTAATTCCATGCATACACCGCGGCAGGTGCAACAGCAAAAATTAAATTCATAATCGCATTTGATGAATCATCAATAACACCAGTTGGTGTTGTTATATGCCATGGAGGAAAGGATGCCACATCAATGTTCGTATTTCTTTATTTACCAAACAAGGTATTACATCAAAATTATAAATTATCACAAAGAAATATAAGTTAAAAGTTACAAAATACAAGTTAAAAGTATAGGACTTGGAAGAGAGGAACATTGATAGATTGGTTTTAAACTGCAGTTGGGGAAAAGCAATGGCTCAGGCTATTTAATATTTTGTAGCATCTATTAATCGGTTTATTTTCACCACAGATGGTAAGATGTCGACTTTCCACCAGCAAACATGAATGCCTTGTAAATCTTACTGGTTCGTTCAAGGATATCCTGTCAATCAGATATTGAACTTTTTTGTGGTAGAGAGGTGAATGCCCATTTAGGCACAAAGTGTGGGACTCCCATGTTCACAAGAAGGCGACTAGACTATCCACTAAACACCTCCCCTGTCAGCCTGAGAACCTCGCCTGGAACCGTTTGACACATTACTTCGGACTAGGTCTCGTTTTGTTACGCCGTGAGGCGCCTTCAAGCTGGCGGATCCCTCTTCTAGCGGGAGGGAAGAGGGGAAAAGGAAGTGCCAGACAAGCGATCCCCCAGCCTCAACATTCTTTAGCACGCCGTTTGATGAAGCCTGTCATTTTATTAGCCTTGCAGAGAACCTCATCATAGTACAAATTAAAACGGAATTTCTTATCCAAGAAGACACCGAGGTCTACTATGCTGTCAGTTCGGGAAAGATTAGTATTACCGAGGTGATAATCAGCTAATAAAATTGAAGTTCTGGGAGAGAAACTAATCACTTGACATTTTTCGAGGTTCAGGTATAAGTGGTTTGTGTTGGACCATTCAACCAGAGCATTTATCCTGTTCTGTAAGAATATCGAATCACTGTGGGATATTATCCCATAATATAATTTGAGAGCATCCGCATAAAATAAATGGGGTATATCGGATAACACATTAGAAAGGTCTGATGTAAATATGTTGAAAAGAAGAGGTCCGAGATGACTGCCTTGAGGTACACCGGAGTAGACTTGAATTTCTTTGAATATATACCCTTGAAATTGAACGGTTTGAGTCCGGTTTTTGAACTAAGAGTTTAGCCAGCAAAGTAATGGGCCAGTGATTCCAAAATTGCGCAATTTTTCTGACAGAATCGTATGATTGACGGGATCAAAGGCTTTACTAAAATCAGTTTAAATTGCGTCAACCTGGTGCCCTTTTTCCATTGCGCAAAGTATGTATGAGACCATAACTGTTAGATTGGTGGTTGTGGATCGGTTTTTCCTGAAGCCATGCTGCTTGTCATTGAGACGCTGCTCTATTACGGGTGATATTTTAGAGCATACTATTTTCCCGAATAATTTTGGGATGGCCGATAAAATGGCAATTCCTCTATAATTTTGAACACTCCCTTTGCTTTTGCTTTTATGAATTGGAGTCAGGTGAGAAGATTCCCAGTGTATTGGAAATTTTTCGTTTACAAGTGACATTATAAATGTTATGGAGAAGTAAAACTAATACTTCACTGCACTGGTATAGAAAATAAGGCGGAAGTAAATCTGCGCCAGGTCCATGGTTTATATCAAGTGTTTTAATTGCATTAATGATATCATCTTCAGAAACTTAGAGTTCCTGAAGCGGTGTTTCAAAAACAGCGTTAGTGTTATCTACATGAGGTGAGGTGTTTGGTAAAGAGTACACTGATTGAAAATGATCTGCAAAGAAATTATCGATTTCTTCCGGGACAGAGGAACTGCGGCCTTCATATGTCATTTGTTTAGGATAACCATGAGCTTTGCGTTTATATCTACAAAATCAAAGAACTTCTTTGGGTTTTAGATTATATTTTCGCCAATAAAATTAACAAACATTGCATAGGCCTCGCGCGACTTCAATCTAAATTCATTTGCCAATTCATTATATTCATGTTTCATTACTGACATTGGGTTCTTTTGTATAATATTGTGGACCTTATTCCTTCTTTCTCTTAAATTACGAAGATTACTGTCCAACCATCGCTCAGACAGTTTATTCCTCTTTTTGATTTTAGGTATATGACTTCCAACGGTGTCAAATATGGTCTGGTAGGAAGATTTCACTGTATCATCTGCATCTAGCGTCAATAGCCTACTAGTCCAGTCTACATTAGAAATATAACTCTTAATGCTATCGTAGTCAGCATTACGGAAATCAAATATAATCGAGTTATTGCACAGAAGGCCATCAGAGCTGGAATAATCAACTGAAAGTGCGGAACAGTGAAGGGTATGTTTGAAAAGATTTTCCACATCATTAGTTGATTTTCCTCGTCATAAGCATTCGTGAAAATTAGATCTAACTAATTGCCAGAGGAATTTGGTGTCGGAGCTACTTGCTGTAAATCATTGCCGTACAATGTAGAAACTAGGTTGAAATCAATATCGTCTCGAAGATTCAATGGAATGAGACGATTGTCAAGTTTATCAACTACAAACTTTAAATTGGGCCTATTTAAATCTCCCAAGATAATAATTTTATCTTCTTCTTTCGAGAGTTCTCCAAGTGAAGAGACAACTCGGTATAGATTGTCTCACTGGACTCTGGGGAATATAGAATACACCAACGTACAGATAAAATTTATTTATTTTGATTTTCGCTATTACATGTTGAAAAGTTTTGCAAGTTGCGATGTTGACGATATCACTTGAGTAAGCGTTGTATATGGCAATTAGGACACCACCTCCTCGGGTTAGGCAAGTGCTTAGATAGTCTCGATTGTCTCTATAAATAGACCAACAACTGTCGAGAATCTCTTCATGACGATGGGAGTCATTCAATCAGGTTTCTGTGAATGCAAGGATACTGAAATGGCATGATTTAGCGTCAAGAAAAAGTTTGTTGACTTTGTCTCTCATGCCACTACAGAATAGTCCATCTGACTCGCATCCCACTATACACCAAGTACGGTAGCTTATTCACAACAGCTAGTGCTAGTCATTAATGTTTTAGATTGGACGAAGTTTTTATCTAGCAAATAGTGAACGCTATCTTTACTGCCTCATTTCCCCGCTCACACAGTCGATGTAGTAGAAATTGTATCGAATTTTCCCAAGCAAGGACTGTGGACGAGTTGTTAGAAAGATACCGCAAATTGACGAGTGCACCTGTGCTGCACATTTCCGATTCTTGCCGGCCTATTGTTCCATCACATCTGGAAATTTAGAGAAGGAATTTGCGCGCGTTATCCCCGTTTTGATCACACTTTTCCACGACTTTGGTGCTTGCTTTCTGCTCACCGTTGGCTAGACAGAGATGACAAGGAATGTCAACCACTGGATTTGGAAACTGAATGCGGACCTGAAACTGGAGTTGAACACCGAGAAGTAAACGTAACTGGATTTGAGGTTCAAATTGAATTGGATTGATGTCGTCGTTGCAAACGTCACATCCTTGTATATAGAACGTGTTTAGTGTTGCAAATTAAATATTCAGCTAGTGGCGCAAGTGGCCTGACTGCATAAAACACATCCATAACTCAGCTGTGGAGCATCTTCCCAGCACACCAAGAAACATTATCTACCTCAAAAGCCCTCGTTACATCTGTTGACGTGATAGTGAACATCGTGATCGTTGTTTCTTTAATATTTGGTGTCTTTCAATTCGCGATTTTTATTTTGCCTCTTCAAGTCACAGCGAATCGGGTCTCCAATGCCAAACGTATAGTACAAGAGTGGTGCCACTGAAATCAATATATTTACAAACAAGTGTGGAGCAGCGTGCTAGTGAGACTTCCATCTTATGAGCACCGCTGTCGTCTTACAAGTCGATCGCAACCACAACCCACACAAAATTTTCTTTTAATGAAAATTCAGTTGGCTCCCGCTGCATCAGCAACGCGAGAGTATCTGTGAGAAAAAATACGATATTTGTGTCATAGACAGACAAATTGAGACCTCAGCGCAATTTCCTGGTTGATCCCTTTACGTAAACTACAGTACGGGTAAGTCGTTTAAACGATAAATACATCAGAAGAAAGAAGAAATACAAATTGTTGAAAGCTCAATATTAGTTGACAAAAGACTATACTACCTCTGCAAAACAATGCCGCCTAAAATTACTAAAAACTGAAGCTAGAATGTTATATGCAGGTCAGTCTTGAAGGAATTTTTGCGTTTCGCAATTATTGTTTTGACAACCAAAAAAACGAAAATCCAATTAGATAAAAAGCCATTGTCGTAAATTTATGAAATAAAATATACTTACAAAGATTTGAATCCTCATAAATTAACTAGATTTCATTTGAATACTTATATTAAATAAACAATATTGCGATTCAAAAGTTAATTGTTTTTTCGTTAATTAAGTATAAGACCTTGTAAAAATTAACGTAAATGAATCACGATCCCTTAAGTTTTTGTTTTAAGCTTTTTGATTTTGACAGAATAGTTTTATCGTTTTTTACTAGGGCTTATGCGCTGGAAAAATGACAAATAAACCCCTTCTTCTTCTTCTTAGCACTAGAGCCCCTCTCGGGCCTTCGCTTCCCGCAAACAGCGCCTCCAACTATCTCGGTCCGTTGACCGCGTCCTCTAATTCCAAAATTCGAGCAGCGATGAACTGTCTTCGTCGACTGAGTCAGACCAGCGTTTCCTCGGTTTCCTCACTGGCCTCCGGCCTTCAGTTCTCCCAACGAATACCTCCTTTGGTATCTGTTGTCCGTCCATACGATTCATGTATCCAGCCCATTGCAGCTTCCGCAATTTTATAATCCTTGAGACCTCCGGTACGTCAAAAATTTCATACAGCTCATGGTTGCATCGAATTTGCCATTGGTCGCCGTCATGCTTCGCTCCGATTATTCGCCTCAGGACCCATCGCTCAAAGGCGTTCAATATATTTGCGGATGCTTGGGTTAGGGTCCATGTTTCACACCCACAGCATAACACAAGTCTTATCATAGATTTGAATACTTGGAGCTTTGTTTTCCTGTAGATGCAGCTGGTCTTCAAGATCGTCAATACTGAATAAAATATTTTATGTGCGAGCTGTGTTCTGCGGTGTTTTTCGTCTCTTTCATTGGCCGTTTTCATAATTTTGGCACCTAAATACACAAATTCGCTAACATACTTGGTACTGTATTCGCAAAGTGTGATATTTTGTGTATTTGAGGTATTCCTCCTCGACTGCGTCATGAGCTTTGTTTTATTTTCACTGATTTGTAGCCCTACTAGTTTTGCTGCGCTGTCGAGTTTCAGGAAAAGTTTTTTGGCAGTTGTTAATGACCGTGAATAAGCCCCTTAATAGTCAATAATGTTTCCACTGTGTATACTCAAAAAGGAATCATCGAAAAAATTAGGTACCAACCTCAGGCTTAAATCAATTATAAAATAACATAAAAAGTAGCCATATGGTACAGTCTATTTGGAAATAACCGTCCGAAAAATGACCTACCGAAATTTGACTTGATAAATCGTCAAGGGGCCATAGAATAAAGTTAATATCAAATTTCCAAAGTGATCCCACCCCTGGTTTTGAGAAAATCCAATAAAATTTTGAAACGCGTTTTTCTCGGAATCGATGGGTTTTAGAGAAAAATTTATGAAACAAAAAATGTAGAAGACATCGTAAACTACATTTTATCTCATAGAAGTGAGGTCGTCCGATTTGAATTACAAAAAGTGTGGCGCTAAAGTATCAATAAAGTGGTTTTTGGCATTTTCGTTGAAAATAAATAGTTTTTTTCACAAAAATGTAAATGAGAAAGTTGTTTGTCATAAAGTTTGCCACATTTATTATTTAAAAAATTTTTTTTTGTAAAACTTACTGTTCTCAAACTGTAAGCGAAAAGATGCAGCGCAGCATAGATAACGGTTCTTTGTTAGATTCCGATAAAAACACGTTTCAAAATTTTTTTTGGATTTGCTCAAAACCAGGAAGGGAACACTTCGGAAATTTAACATCAACTTTATTCTATGCCCCCCTAACGATTTATCAAGTCAAATTTTTGTAGGTCATTTTACGAACGAACCCTATTTTTCCGTGATAAAAAGACTGTACTAATATATATATATTTTTCAATTGAACAATCAGTTACTGTTAATGAAATTATCGAAAAGAATTCTCAGAGAAATAATGCGTAACGTGTTTTTTATATTTTTGTTAGTATTTCCTCAGTGTCCTTGGTCGTTTGAAATAAGACAAGAACTATTTTGTGACATCTATCAATGCTGAGATTACTTAACTACGATGAATATAGATATTTTTTTATACAATGTATAATTTATTTTATCCTATCCATAACAATATTTGAATTAAAATTAAAATAATTAAAATATTTTCTAATTCTATATTTTCAATTTTATAGAGATTTCCATTTTTAATTTGACATCTTAATATTTTATATTTAGTTATAATTTTTAGGTAAATTTCTCGAGAGAAATTTAACTATTGCGGAGAGCATCATATATATATATATATATATATATATATATATATATATATATATATATATATATATATATATATATATATATATATATATATATATATATATATATGGGATATAACGAAATTTGTGACCACGCTAGAGTCGCAATTTTGCTCCGATTTTCACCAAATTTTGAGGAAAGGTGTACTGGATAATTATCTCGGTTGAATTCGTGAACCAGCTATATCGGCTGGGCAAAAACAAAATGGCGGCTATTTTAGACGAAAAATCGTGATTTCTGTTCTGACCAAAGTATAGCTCCGATTCGGATGAAATTTGGTACAAAGGTTCATTGATGTATGTGATGAATCTCACAATAAAAAATCCAAAGTCGGTACGGCAGAAACAAAATGGCGGCCGCTCAAAAGTCGAAAAACGTGCGAAATTTTGTTGTTGTAATAATGGTGAAAGCTTTCAACAAATTTTCATGAAATTCGGTAGTTTGATAGAAATTATAAGTATCTAAGGAATTACGTAAAAAAACTGGAGGTCAGGTTGCAAAAAACAAAATGGCGGCCAGTTGAAGGTCAAAATTTCAAAGGCTTTTAAAAGTCGCAATTTCGATCCGACATATATGAAACTTGGTTTCTAGATAAACATTACTTACACCTACAGTCTTTGATATTTTGGTGATCATGCATGAGCAAATTTTAAAATGGCGGCCGTTTAAATATGCGTTTTTTTTCATGTTTTTGTAGCTCTCTAGCGGTCACATTTTCCAACGGATTTTGATGAAACTTGAGATTATGAATCTCTGTACTGTGTTCTTGTATTTTGCAGGGAATTATTAAAATCGAATGAAAAATAAAAAAGTCGAAAATTTAAAGCCTAATATTTTTAGCTGCCATTTTCTTTAAAAATTGAATTATTTTGCCCTGTCTAGAGTGAAACTCCTATTTGAACGAGATAGTACATTGATTGATGAGGTCCTAGCATACAAAGATTTAAAATAATCCAAAACCAAATGCATGCATTCAAAATGGCGACCCCCAAAGGTCTGAAGGCCAGCGCAATTCGCTAGTTTAGTGCCAACTGAAATAATGAATATTTTTCATGGAAACGTTTTAAATCACTTTACTTGAAAGAACTTATAAACCAGATCATTTTTAAGATATTGTAAAATATTTTTAACAATACCCTAAAAAATTATAAAATCACGACTTGTCTGTCTGTCCGTCCGTCCGCCCGGTTGTTCGTGCGTCATAACAAGTTTTCTCGCAAACCACATGAGCTAGAATGAGGAAATTTTCTACGTAGGTCAAAAGTGGTGCCTCTTGAAATTTGCAGTGCACGAAAATATTTTAAGGTATTTAAGGGGTGTCTCCCCATACAGGCGGGTGTCCGCATACAGGGGGGTGGCATACAATGTTTTTTATTTCTGTAGCCCTCTAGCAGCCAAGGTTCTCAACAGATACCGTTGAAACTTGAAATTATAAGTTATTAACGCAAGTTAATTTAATTTAATTATGCAAATCGAATGACAAATAAAACAGTCGAAAATTTACAGCTTAATATTTTTAGCAGCCGATTTCAATAAAAATCGAAATGACGGCCCTCATAGTTCAGAAAAAAATTGAAAATGTATTTATTAATGGCAATGCAAGTGCTGATTAAACTTTCATGGAAATCTTTTGAAATTAACTATTCGAGCTATTTAAGCCTTTGTGTGGTTACCACTGTGAACTGTGTAAACAGCAAATGCGAGAAGGGCGAAACCGGTATTTACCTGTTTACAACAATTTATGATCCGCCGATTTTCAATATGTAATCCATACGCGTGCAACTCAATTTAATTAGCAAAATATTTGCGCCCCAATAAAAGGTCTATAAAAACGAACGTGGCCCGATTTTTTTTTTTTTATGTTAATAAATACCCATGTGGTACTACGAAAATTGCAGAAAGAAGTTTAGTAGTAGGCAAGCCAAATTCTTTTTCGAAACTTTACGCTACATACGAGAAATTTACCTTTCCGGCTGGTGCTGCCAACGGGGATTTTTTTTTGTCTTGAATTCTTATTCAATAAATAATGTTTAGGTAACAGAAACCAAACTAAGTCTTTTCCTTTCTTTCAACCCGCAACGATAGCAGGCTCCTCCTCTAAAATGGGCTAGCCATCGGGCACGTTCTTCCCTTCTTTGTTCTAATAGGGGCTCTTGCCGGGTAGAGTACCCTTCCGCTTGCATGTCCTTTTAAAGTATAGAGTGATGTGTTTCCATCGCATAACGTTATAACATAAATTGGCTACGTTTGTATTCCTCATTTGGCCGAAAAAGTCATGCAAAATACGTTTGTATGAGCTTGTCACTCAAATGGGAAATACATGGCCACGTCTATGTTTGGATCTTGGTCCAGTTGGGAGGGTGCGAGGGGGCACCACTTCTACCTGGGTGCCCCACTCTTATTTAATAATAAGTATCGTCGGTAACGACAAGGTCTCCGCAAGTCCGCCCATTTTTGCCCGGCCCAATTTGTGCTTTGAACAAGCATTTCAACCCTTAGCTTCGAAATTTTTTGTAGTGGATCCTTGTGCCAGGGGGGCAAAACCCACCCCGTGACACCGCAGCGCTGGCCTGCCAGGGCATTTGCGCGTCCCCAGACAAGGCTAATATCAGCGGATCTCACCATCCTTTTTCGACGAGGCTGCTGACCATCGCTGCAGTCCTTCACGTACATTTATATCTACCCATTTACCTCACCGCCAACACTTTTTAATTCTGTTGCATGTGAAAATCAACGCATAGTCCTTGATCATGGTATAAAGAATAACAAGGTATGCTCGCTCACGAAAGTTCGATCGCGATTTAAAGCTTTTGTGACGTCACATGGATCGAATCGGTTGGATCGGCAAATGTCGATTTTTTTCCAATAAGAGGTGTTATTTTAATATTAAAAGAAATATGCGATTTTTTAATATAAATGAACGGATGTTTATTTTATTATAAAGAAGAAGGTATGCCGTCAATAGTGAAAAATAACGTCAGGCAAATGACCACGCTTACAGGACCATATCCTTTTCATGAAATTTTCCATAACCAAATCCAATAAGAGGTGTTATTTTGACATTAAAATAAAAATGCTATTTTTTAATACAAATGATCGTATGTTTATTTCATTTTAAAACAAGTTGAGTAGACAGACCTATGCTCATGTCAGAAGGGTTTTGTACTCAACTTACGAAATGCCGTAACCAGCAACGAATAAAATTAAGAAACACGTCATGTTCGAGGATCATACTATTATTAACTAAGTT
This sequence comes from Odontomyia ornata, assembly GCA_963969285.1. Taxonomy (NCBI): domain Eukaryota; kingdom Metazoa; phylum Arthropoda; class Insecta; order Diptera; family Stratiomyidae; genus Odontomyia; species Odontomyia ornata. Next base: position 300,864,909 of record OZ017741.1, read on the forward strand.
GAAAGAATTTTGAATTCTGAGGTATTTGTTAAAGTTATACCCATAAATATCTCGCTTGATAATTTTTTCAGATTTTTTTAGATCACGGGTGTCCATTCGCGAGGGAGAAAACACATTTTTCATGTATTTCCCCCCCCCCTCTGTGCCCCTACTGAAGCAAAAACTGTCAGTTTAAGAACTGTTTTGAAAAGCTCTCATAGAGAACTGTCATTTAATACTCATATCGGCTACCTTTCATGAAATTTTTTTCAGGGGCCACTCCTCTGTACTGTAAGCATCGATTCATGGCCTTTTTTCGAATCCTAGAATGGCTACAAAGCCCTTTTGCTAGGAGCTCTCTCCTGCCTCTTCGACCTCATGATATCTATCATTCCTGAAATTTTCATGCAAATCCTAGCAAAGCTGTAGTGTCTAAGTCGGTAAAAAGCGCATATGGCTCCATAGTCATATGTTTCCATAGTAATACAGGGCACATTGTTCCATAGTAATACAGGAAAATTCAAATCGCTATAACTTCGTTAAATACTATTCGATCTTTATGAAACTTTCAGAAAAGATCAATCATCTATTTGCTAAATTTTATTGAATTTAAGGGTACCATTTAGATTTTATTCAAGAAAACATAAAATCGATAAATCATACTATTACCAACAAAGTTGAGTGAATTTCGACTTCTCATGTATTTTTTGTTGTTGTACTCATTAAGGCCTACATTCATGATTTTTTTCAGATTTTTCGGCTGGAAGGTGTCCAATCGTGAGGGGGGGTACGCGAAAAGTTCGTACATTTCCCCTTCCCCTGCCCCCCTCGGTACTCATAAGGCAATTCTAAGACCTGTTTTCAAAAGATCTCATTGAGACCTTTCCAATGATACCCTACTCGACTACCAATGGTGAAAATTTTTTTTTGAGGGGTCAACTCCCTATATGGGGAGACCCCCCTTAAACCCCTTTGAAAAATTTTTTCACCCTTGAACTTTCAAGAGGTCACCAATTCTGACCTTTCCACAAAGTTTCATGGCTGTAGCCTCTATAGTTTCGGAGAAAAAGTACTGTGACATACAGACGGACGGACGGACGGACGGACGGACAGACGGACACAGGTTGTGATTGCAATAGGGTTTTGTATTTTAGTACAAAACCCTAAAAAGAAGGTATGCCGTTAATAGTGAGAAATAATATCAGGCAAATGACTACCACGACACGCTTACAGGACCATATTCTTTTCATGAAATTTTCCATGACCAAATCGCAAAGTGGCTGCCCTATGTCCTCGATAGCCTCATGAACTCCATATTTGAGGTTTTGAATCGACACTGGGCTGTTGGTGTAGCCCTTCTCTTTCACGTGGCCCCAAGGGAAAGAAGTCGCAAGGTGTTAAATCACAAGATCTATTCAAAATAACACCTCTTATTGGAAAACCCTATATTCAGAATTTAATAATTTAATCTACCGATATTAATCTTAATAGTAAAGCCAACGGAGTGTTTCATAGATGCAAAACATATTTTCGACTTAAACTGAATTTGGGCATGCGCAAGATTAAATATGAAGGAAAATATAAAAAAGTGAGGAAAACATTTGCATGATAGCAATGTGATATTTATAATATGTAGTAAAACCGAATTACCTGAATAGAATTAAATTACCTGCAACTTTTTCTTGCAATATTTGAATTCATAAAAATTCCATAGGATTTCTCACTGAGAACGTTACGTGTCTCGTTGATGGTCCTTGAATTCGAATTGAATGAAAGTTTAAAATTAACGATCCTCTGAAAATCGTTTATACTTGCTGAAAAACGTCACATTGAATGAAACGTTTGTCTCACAGTTCAAGAATTGAAAAAAAATCATTTTTCTACATTTGTACGCATCATTTACTTTGTTGCTTATAAATAAATTGAAATGTATGGATAATGTATTGATATTCCAGAGAAGAAAACTAGTTAATGTATTTAAAATATTTGCTAAAAGTGTACCTTAAACAGATCATATAATAATATATTCAACATACTATTAACTAAAAATGCGCACCTATACCGAAGCAGAGCAGTTGCTTTTATCATAATATGTATTCCTTGAACTTGAAGATTTATTTATATTAGTATGAGCATACAATTAATTACAAAGGTAAAAATCAAGCAAGTAAATTGACTTTTATGAGAAATCCCTGATAAGTCCTGAAATCCATAAAAAATTCATTGACAAATGCATTCTATCTGAAAGCTCCGATCCATGTGACGTCACATAAAAAGCTTTTTTCATGAGCGAGCATACCTTGTTATTCTTTATACCATGGTCCTCGATATAACCATCGAAACTAACTGAATAGTTTCGGTCTACATCTGAAAATCGTCTTCTGAACCGTTTGATTCATTCGAGCCATCGAGAGAAAATTTATTCGAAGTGGATTGATTCGCATTCAAGCGACAGCAGTGAACTTTCACGAATAAGTTCAACGGAGTTTCTCGCCAAGTGGGAAATTCGTGCGGGCCGTCCTTGGGCGAGCGTGAATATTCAGTTTTTGAGAACCTGATTCAAAATTTTATGAAAGATTGAAAATAAAGAAGAAAGAGATATAGAAAAATAAAGTGTGTTGCTTTTTTTGAATTGGATCCCGTCAGCAGTAGCGCGGGTCACTTGAGTCTTGACCTGTGTACCCCGTAACATTAATATTTGTTAAAAAAAAGTTAAACATTTATGTGTACATTTCGTAAGACGCATTTTGTTTTGTGCTTGGAACCTATATCGGTGGTATGTGGATAAGTGAATAGACTTTCCATTTATAAGTGAATTAATTTTATATACGAGCAGCAATCTGTGAGCTTATTTATCGACTCCTTCATAACTTTAAAAAAAAATTTATATAAAATGGATAAAGTTATCAAATACTGTAAACCAGGACGTGCGCTCGCTAAAGATTCAATTCGTCTAATTAAGCGTTATGCAAAACCCGATCGTAGAGAATTCCAAAAGATTGCTATTGCTACCACCATTGGATTTTCTATAATGGGATTTATTGGTTTCTTTGTAAAACTAATTCACCTCCCAATCAATAATTTTATCGTTGGATCGTAAATTTAAGTTAAAAGAAAAAATTTTGAGTGCCATTTTTTTAAAAAAAATTTTGCGTTTACAGGCCTTACCCTCAACATCAATGAGCGCTCTTCGGAGGAGGACTGGGTGATTCCCTTTTGTTTATTAAAAAAAGCTTTATGATGTAACACATGCATGTATATCTATATTGCGAACTGCATTCTCAGAGAGTGACTCACATACGAGTTTTAAAGCTAGAGAAATGAAAGTGAAATATCCCAGAGGATATGCAAAATAAAAATGTGATAATTTGCAAATGTAAAAATAAAATAACATTAAACTGTAATATACATATTTTATTACAATATAATTTCCTTGAACGACATGTATGCAAACAAGTAAAACATTCATTTTACAAAGAATTTACACTGTTAGAACTGATAATTACTCGTAGATTGAAAACGAAATGATTTAATGTGTAATTGAGAGTCCTTTCGATGAAAAATTTGTTTATTGTCGAGTTATGATTATAAAATTTTTGCTTATGTAATAATGATCATAAAGAATCGTGGGGACCTCATTAAAGTTCGATGTCTATTGAACCTTTGAAGGAGATTAGAAAGCGAAGAAGAAGATAAAAAGGAAATGTTTAGATTGTTATCTACATATGTATGAATTGTATGAAAAAAAATTATTTATAAATATATTATATAAAAAAATGAATAGATAATCAAATTTTCATCTATATGAAACCCTGACCAGGTATAGATCCCACCACGTTGGCTGGCCCCTCTAATCATGAGCTAGCTATCAGGTGAGCTCACCCCTTCTCTTTGCGTTCCAGGTGCTCTTGCAGGGTAGAGTGGCCTTCCGCCTGAATTTCCTATTTATGTTAATGTTTTTTGTGATTCCATCATACTTGTATAAGACTTTAACATAAATTTGAAACGTTCATTTTGTTCATTTAAAGGAAAAAATCATGCAAATTATATTTGTATGAGTTTTTCTTTAAATGAATAATAGATGGACACGTCTACGATGGATCTTGATCCAGATGGGAGATGCAACGCGGCACCGCTTCCACCTGGGTGCTCCACTCTTATTTACGGGTCGTAAGTATAGATGGTAAAGACCAGATACTGTCAAGTTTCGCTCGCGTTTGCAGGGCCCAGCCTGTCATTTTGCTTCGGCAATATATCCCTTCAGTAGGTTACCTTGGCCTCAACACCGTCGATCCAATTCCTACGACCACTTAATTCGTGAATGCGAAATTTTTTTGTGGTGAGCCCTTGTGCTGGGGCAAAAGAACCCACTCCACAATACTGCAATGCTAGCCTGCCAGCGTATTCACGCAACCTTAGACAAGGCCAATTCCGGCGAGCACCAACATATTCGCTCGCCGAGACAGACATTGATATACATGCAATTCACTACAGATGCTGTCGATAGACTGAAATATTTAGAGGCAGTCTTTGCAGCAAACTTAGACCGGAGAGACACCTGTAGTGCTACAAAGATGGTGAACTTTTACAGGTTCAACTCATCAAGAGGATAGATAGCACAAAGGTTTATGTTCATTCCTTGCATGTTATTGCAATTCATTCATTAATCCTTAAATCATGCTATTTGAATTTCCCGATTTCTATTTCATGAGGACAAAGTTAATATTCCCCAAATTAAGTAACGCTTGTAATAGTTACATCATTATTGAAAATATAAAAAATTTAACTCATATATGACAATTATGTACAAAGATTAATCAGGTAAGTATAAACCATGAACGTTTATTATTGTTAAATTTAATTTTTGCTACTAAGCTGAGTTTAATTTGCTATTTTGTGATAAAAAGATTCAATACTTTAGTGGATTATGTGAAATTTAATGACTTTGTACAAAAACGTTGTCACAGTCCGACCACGCTAGGATGCTTCACTAGTTCCAAGTGCGCAAAAATTTTTTACTCTAAAACTACCTTATTTTTTCCTTAAAAAAACAGAGCACATGTTTTCCACTTAGCATCATAAAATGATACCATCATGTACCAAGCACGATATTTCATTAATATAAATCATAAGAGTTAAATGAAGTTCTTCAATTTGAAGATGATACTTGTTATGTCTTCTCGACAAGGCGACGGCGACGTGCTGATGAGCACATAAGAATGTATCTACGCGATGAGTGCTTAGAAACAGTTTATCGTATGACCATCGTAAAATTAATCATCCGTAACACCAGGTACTATCTTTCTTGACCCTGGATGGTGGTCGTTTTTTGCTGAGAATCGTCATATTTGGATTAAACTTTCAAAAAAATTCGTTGCTATCCAACGTCACAAATCAATAATTGTAATTTTTTTTTATCACAAATACGTCAATTAATTTGATGAAAAGAAAGAGGATCTGACTTAGTCTAGGTAAGAATAGTGTAAAGATCTCATCACTTATATCTTTAAACGTTACGATGAGTTCCGTTTCGATAAATTTGATTTCTTTTGTATTTTTTGTTACAGTAAGATACTATTATGATCACGTTGTTTAAAAATACAAATGTGGTAAGCAAAAATTCTTTTCAAAACTTCGGCCTAAGTAAACATTTCATTTGCACTTGGAGTGAAAAATCAATTTTGAATTACAAATCAAAATTGAATAGTGACTCCTTTTGTTGCTGTCATAATCAGTAAGTGGCAAACACACTCTAATTGCTATTTAATTGGATATTAGATACAAATTGCAAAATAACGCACAAAAAACTGAACACGAGGATTTCTAACAATAGATGCTTCACACATGATTTCATTATTGAGAAGGCATAACCTTATTTGAGGAATTGCACATTTGAGATTTCGTTTGGCTCTTCCCGAATGCTAGATGTTTATTAATTTGCGGTTTTCTGGTGATCGATAGTCTAACTTGCTCATGCTTAATTTAAGCACCACAAAGTCGATGATTTCGATAATAGTTTATAGTATTTTGTTAGGTGAATTATCAAGATCTTACAGCAATCACGATATGTCTATACATCTAGCGTAACAACACTTTTCCTCGCGAACTATATAAGCTAACATCGTGTAATTTTTTTATCAGGTCAAAATGGATCATTTTTTGGAAGTTTTTGTACAAAAATATTTCAAAGGTATATAAGGGCCTCCTTTCCATAGGTGATTGAAAAAAAAAAAAGTTTGCCGTTGTCAGTATTGAATGGAAATATGGGTAGGTATTTTCCATATAGGATAAAAAATCTAAAGGGACATGACATTGCAGCATTGGGCGGGAAGTCAGAAAAAACCCGAGTCCTGATTTTTATTAGTGCAAGAGTAACAGAAGTCAAAGCTCGATAAAGGTAATTATGGTACGATTTATGAAATTTACATTTTTAGGGGATTATACTTTTCGCAAACTCAATTGAAATCATGAGTTATCTATCTATCCATCCATCTATTCATCCATGAGTTTGTGTATCTCAGCAGTTTTGCTCCAAACTCAATGTTCAGGAATCCAAAAAACTTTTAAAGTTCTTAAGGGAGTTCTTCCTTTACAAAGAGGGTGACGGTTAAAATATATATTTTTTGCAAATACAATCATGCTGGACATTAAATGAAAGTTCTCCATGCGAACAGCTCCTTAAATGGTAGTATTTGCATCGAGAGGTGAAGAGGGACGGGAAATGTATGAAAAATTTGTGTCGCCAACCTCGCTTTTGAAGGAAGCGAATCATAGCTACAGAAGTTGTCGAAATTTTGATTACAACAACAACACACGGTTTTGTACTTAATGGGCTTTCAATCGAAGCAGACACTAAAATCATGATCAAATTACTCTAAAACGTTCATATACGAGTAATATAAAATATATAGGGTTATCCAGGGAAAGTAAAGGTAAAGAAAACACTGAAATATTCAGATGGAAACGAAATTTTTTATTCAATATAAAGATTGAACCTTGCCAATTTACGTGAAACACAGCATCATTCAAATGTCCTCCACGGGACCTCTTACAGGCCTCAATCCTTTTGAGGTAATTTTCAATCACTTTTCGGCACATTTCCGGCAATATCTCGGCCGTAACTTCACGAATATTGGTTTTCAATTACTCAATATTTTGAGGATTGTGCACGCAAACACGATCTTTCACATAGCCCCATAAAAAGAAATTCAAAGGTGTGGCTTGTGGCTCCGTCCTGTGGGAATCACATGTTCTCCAGATCATAATCTTCGATTTCTCTCCAAAAATAATCGCTTAAAATCCGTCCATAGTGGTCAGAATTGACAGTAATGGCTCTTCCTTGATCGTTTTCAAAAAAATACGGGCCAATAACACCACCAGGCCATAATGCACATCAATTAGTCACTTTTTCCGGATGCCAAGGCCTTGAGAGCCCCATATGCGGCAATTCTGATTTACGTAACCAATGAGCCTCATCACGGGTCGGGTCTTCCTCCACACTTTGAGCAACGACTGCGATATTTTCAGCAGGACGAATGTTGCGATGATGCACAGGCCTTGCAATACCTATAACCGATCCAGTCTCTTCAAATTTTCTTACTGCGTTTGAAATTGTTTGCTGCGTAGGTCGATTATGTCGACCGTAATCGGCTCATGAAGCCCTAAATGTTGATACAGCAAAATCACCATTTTTATAATAAAATTTAATAATTTTAACGCGTTCTTCGACTACTAAACGATCCATATTTCTAAATGGCAAACCTTGAGCTAAAAAAAACATGCTTTGGGTGACGTTTAAGTTTGACAAATGTCAAATGGCAGGATTATACTTTCCTACTACAAAATGGATAACCCTGTATAAGCATAGTTCAGAACATTTTTGATTAATTAAATAAATAACCCTAAAGGAAAGGTGGCCACTAATGGAATATCAGGGCTTTGAAAAAAAATGTCATGTGAGGCTTACGGTCCTTCATGAGACGCGTCCTTAGGCGAGTAAAGGAGAGTGTCCTTACTGGCTAGCAGGCAGGTAATTAGGAAACAAAATACCACTCGTGGACCAAAAATCGACTGAATTGAAGCGCTGACTGAGTATTTACTTGCCCTGGAACCAGCACAACTGGCACGGATAGGATTGGATAAACAGCTACGACTACCGTAATGAATAAAGGGCTATTCTTTCGGAACCTGGAATGCTACATGGTCAAACAGATCTGATGCACTGCAGCAACAGGAACAAAGAATCAACATCCTTGCAGTGCAAGAAACTACATTTGATATATGAACCTACACTGTGTTTAAATGCGGAATAATTCAAAGAAGTCGTAAGTTTAGAGTAGGTTCAATTGTTGACAACACATTTAGCAAAAAAAAAGATCTGTGCATTTCGTATCAAGACCAAACTCTTTAATGTCTGGCCGGTCAACAGTTATTATACACTATCTTGGAGTTTGCTGCCAATGCACTAGTGTCAAATGAGTTAAAATTGTTCGGGGTGACTTCAATGCGAAAGTCAGCGAAAGTCTACAATATACATCTAATCAGCAGCAACCTGAACTTCAGCAGCCGGCTTCTATAAACCGCAACGGTTAGTTGGTATCGGGACAAACCCAAAGTCTTCATGCCCGCCTGAAACCTCTGTTACAAGATTTGTAACTCAAGGTAATGCTGATACCGAATTGTTGATAAGAAATGTAGGCTCACCAGGATCTACATCTGCCAGCCGGGGGCCCTCACTTGGAGGCGATATGACGACAAACATTATTGCGATGAAACCTGGCGCCCCCTGCGTGCTATATCCCCACCGCTACAAATATTTCTCTCGAGATTAGAATATAGCACGCCAGTCGAAGCAATCGTCGCTCATATAAAGTACAAACTGAACTTTAGTCCTGAGTTGCTCCAGTGCACCAAGCTTACGCCTGATGGAAAAATGAACAGATTGATTGCTTCTTTTAAAATTACTGTTCCAGCTAACCTAAGTATCTTGCTTGATAAGGAATTTTGGCCACCTGACGTATTCGTCAAAAAGTTCTCTCCGATTCGTAAGCGGAACCATCCTGTGTCCTTTTGCTCCAGAAGAAATATCTCTTAGGCCTAGCAATTCATTCTTAACTTGCTATTACCAAAATAATCGTGGGCTGAGGACTAAGACTACTGAATTTCGCATTTCTTCCATCCTTTTTCCCTATAATATCATCTGTCTAACGGAATTATGGCTGACAGATGACATAAGTAATAGTAAGCTACTTCCAAACTATTAAGTCCTCCGCAGAGATAGAGACCGTGATGCTACTAGTAAGTCTGACGGTGGAGGCGTTCTAGTGGGTATACATGTTTCCCTTACCAGCAAATACTGTGATGATTTCCCTTCATCTTAACCTGTTGAGTGTATAATTGTGCTAGTATCTCTATCTGACTTTCTTTCCTTCCCCTCATCATCTGTGTATATCCCTTGTAACAGTCCTGCTACTGTTTACGAACAATTCTTTGCAGAATTTTCGAGCTACATTAATGCTCGTTTCCTTTCTACCCCTATATTGGTCTGTGGTGACTTCAATTTTCCCTCTATTGTTTGGAATGATTTGTATGTCTCCAGAGTTTCTAGCAGTAGCGTGCCTTTTGCTCTTTCTTCTTTTATTTCCCTCTGTTCTTTCACCCAATACAACACTTTTCCCAACGCCAATAACAAATTCCTTGATCTTGTACTTTCCAACTTGTTACCTTCTTCTCTGTCCGCATCGGTGGCACTCTCATCCTTTGTCAAACCTGATCCTCACCATCCACCACTCTTTATTGAACTCACCTTCCCGCTTTAATTTTTTAAAAGCCGATTTATCGAGCATGGAAGCTAACCTTAATGCCGTGAATTGGTATTCCTTCTTCAGCAATCTCCACATTGAAGATTGTGTTGATAAGCTCTATATTTTTCTTTCATCCTTAATCTCGCAATTAACTCCTGTGGTTCCAGCAAGAAGACCTAAAGATGGTCTTTGGTTTAATTCAGATGTTGCCACTGCAATTAAAGCTAAAGATGCTGCCCGCAGAAAATTCTTATCCAGTGGTCTTCCAATTGACCGCGTTAAATTTAAAGCGCGTCGTGCCGTGGCCAAGAAAATTGCCACTTCTTCACTGCATATGATAACCACATTGAAACTTCGTCAATGTCGAATCAAACTCGTGCATTCTGATCGTACGTAAAATCTTTAAGGACCTCTCATCATGCCCCTGAAAATTTTAGTCTAGATGGCGTGAAAATCGTCTTCTCCTCAAGAATCTTGTAAACTCTTGGCTTCTTACTTTTCTACCTTTTTTGGTAGGGCTAAACATCCCCTCCATCAACCAATCTTCTTGCGCTTTTTCCTCTACTAATTTTCGTGCAAACCCCTTGCACGTTGAGCAACTCTTAAATAATCTTGACAACAGCACCAGTGTGGGCCCTGATGTCATTCCAAATTTTCTAGCAAAATCTTTATCTTCTTCGCTTTGTGTTTCCCTTTCAACTATTTTTAACTTGAGTTTATCCTGTGGAGTTTTCCCCGCCCAACAGAAAATTGCCCATATTTTTCCTATTTTCAAATCTGGTGATCGTAATATTGTCTCAAACTATCGTCCTATTTCCCTTCTTCCTTGTTTTAGTAAAATTCTTGAAAAGATAGTTTTTGGTTTGCTATATCCACTTGTCCTCCCATCTTTAGCAGATCAACAGCATGGTTTTGTCAGTGGCAGATTTACCCTTACAAATTAACTTTCTTTTACCCATAATATTGCAGCTGCTCTCGATCAACAACAACAAGTGGACGTTATTTTTACGGATTTTTCTAAAGCCTTTGATTCAGTGGATTACTCTCTCCTATTTGAGAAACTTTTAGGGTTCAATGTCCCTAGTTGCATCTCTTCCTGGCTCCTCTCTTATGTCCTGAATCGTCAATGTGTAGTCACTTTAAACTTTTGCTTCTCTTCTTAATTTCACCCGAGCTCGGGAGTTCCGCAAGGTTCAATACTTGGCCCCATACTATTTTTACTTTTTATCAATGATCTACCTTCTGTTATCACATCCCCCTGTCTCCTTTATGCTGATGACTTCAAGATTTTTCGAGTTATTGATTCGCTTTTAGATGTGGATATCCTTCAAACCGATCTTATGCGTCTTAGTGACTGGTGTGAATCAAACCATCTCTCCTTAAATGTTTCCAAATGCCATCAGATGACATTCTCCTGTATAGGCTTGTTGGTATCCCTTTGAGCAATGTAACCTCCTTTAAGGATCTTGGTGTGCTTTTCAATTGTAAACTGAAGTTTGATCTCCACATTGCTCTAATTATTAAGAAAGCCTCGCGCTTAACTGGATTTATTATACGTCATTTCAACATATCACATCCTGTATGTGTCTTTACTTCTGACTAGTACGTAGTCATTTGGAGTACTGCTTCCAAATTTGGAGTCCGTACCACAGGAAGCTCATCGATGCTGTTGAATCAGTTCAACGCAGATTCACACGGTCTCTATTCTTCAAATTCAACCTTCCTTACCCCCCCTTATGATGACCGACTTCATACTTTAAACCTTTCTACCCTTGAGTCCAGACGATCTTTCCTTGACGAATGTCTTTGGTTCAAGCTTCATTATTGCCATTTACCTCAAAACTTATGCAGGCAAATAAATACATTCGAGGCCGCTCGCCCTAATAGATCAATTCAATTTCAGGTTCCGTATGCACGTACTAACACCTTCTTCCACTCTCCTTTGCTACGCTTACCTCATATGCACAACCAGCAAAGTCTTGGTCCTCTTCCACAATCTCTTGGTGTATTCAAAACCTCTTTGAAAAATCAAATTTATAAATATTCCTATAAATCTTAATTTTTAATGTCGTATTGTGATCTTTTTTCTTTAATTCTTGCCGTATTTTGAATTCATATGTTGGTATTTAAATTTTGTATTAATTGACTTGTAATTAGACTACTAGTCTGTAAGTTGATTTCTGAAATAAATAAATATATAAATAAAGTAACAGCACATATACGAACAACTGGAGGGCACAGATCTCATGCAGAGACCAGCAGCAATGGACGGCACCTGACAAACTTCATTGCTAGCATAAGTTTTACAGTAACCTCCACACGCTTCCTGCATTTAAACATCCACAAGCGAACCTGAGTATCCCCAGACGGTCCCATGTTCAACCAGATCAGTCATGTTCTCACACAAAAACGAGTTACTAGCATTCTCAACATGCACTTGCTCCCCAACGCTGTTCGCTCTTTAGAACAAGTTCCAATGCCACATCTCCAAGAGTGGTAAACAATGAAGATCAGCTACCTCAAGGTACCAGATAAATAAGCTCAATAACGTCCATATGCATGTCAGCGTTGGAAAATCGTTTAAAGATATCGTCTTAGGCAGGAAAAAGTAGTGATAACATCTAGACCATGTGGAGAACAGTAAGCGATATTGTCAAGAAGTGACCAAAGAGGCCTTTGGGCACAGAAAAAGTAAAACAGGAACGACTGGTATGACAAAAAATTCAAAGATGCGATTGGAAAAAGCTGAAAAAACAAGGGACTCCAATCTAATCATATGCAGCACTACACGATCTCAGCAAAAATATGACTCCTGAAATAGATGAATCAGAATTGCTCTACAGATGATTCCTCATCTAAGTAACCTTCTCCATCAATGGGTGTGCAAAATATTGTCAGAAGAGTAGTTGCTAGAAAACTGGTGAGAAAACATAATGTGTCCTGTAAACAAAAAGGGGGACAAGCTAAGTTGTGAAAATTAACGAGGCATCACTTTACTGTGTGTGTCTTAGAAAGTGCCCTAAAAACGATACAAAACAAGTTGAAGTAGCAGGAGAATACTCCTACCAGAAGGGTATTGTAAAACAATTAGTAAATCAAACAATATATTCTGCATATTTAAACTTGACTATTATACATATTCCATAAATTGAGTTCGAAGAATTATTATGGCTATTATATTTTTAGATTCGCCGCCATTTGTTTCAAGTATTTTGACCCCTTCGTTTAATTAGTCATGATAACACATCGATAATACAAACCGTTTCTAAAATTTTCATATATCATATATAGGGTTTTCCAATAAGAGGTGTTATTTTGAATAGATCTTGTGATTTAACACCTTGCAACTTCTTCCTTTGAGGCCAGTGAAAGAGAAGGTCTACGCCAACAGCCCAGCGTCGATTCAAGACCTCAAAGATAGAATTCGTGAGGCTATCGAGGACATAGGGCAGCCACTTTGCGATTTGGTTATGGAAAATTTCACGAAAAGGATATGGTCCTGTAAGCGTGTTTTGGTAATTATTTGCCTGATGTTATCTTTTACTATTAACGGCATACCGTCTTCTTTATAATGAAATAAACATTCGATCATTTATATTAAAAAATGGCATTTTTATTTTAATATCAAAATAACACCTCTAATTGGAAAACCCTATATTTATAGTGGCTAGGTCCGTTGCAAACGTACATATATCCCCCTAGTATCACGTGTTAATGTTGTTGTAATTGTTGAATATTCAATCGGCTAAAACTTTGCTGTTTATTGTTCGATTATTGTGAACACATACAAATGCTTTCAAGAAACTTAAATTGTATTTTTTGGGAAATTTAAGGGTCCCATCTTGATTTTATAGGCAAAAACGTAAAACTTATAAAATGTACTATTATTAACAAAGTTGATCGAATTTCGACTTCTAAGGTATTTGATGCCCTTGTACTCGCAAAGTTACACCTCTGTGATTTTTTTCAGATTTTTCGGGTGAAAGGTGTTCAATCACGAGGGGGGTACACAAAATTTTTGTACATTTTCCCTTCCCCTGCACCCCTCAAAGCATTTTAAGCCATTTTAAGACCTGTTTTGCAAAGTTCTCATTAAGACCTTTCATTTGATACCCATATTGCCTACATGCAATGAAAACTTTATTTTTCAGGGGCAACTACCCTATATGGGGAGACCCCCCTTAAAGACCTTATGAATTTTTTTTGTAGTGAAACTTTGAAGAGAGCGTCACTTCACACCTACCTACCAAATCTTATGTTTCCAGCTTATGTAGTTGGCGAGAAAAAGTGGTGTGACACACGGACGGATGGACGGACAGACGGAAGGATGGACAGACAGACAGACGGACAGACAGGACGCGAAACTAGTAGGGTATTGTAAAATAATTTAACAATACCCTAAAAAAGAAAGAAATATAGAAAGAGAAAGAAAACAATTCAAAATAGCTCACCCTTTCTACGGCTGCGGAGCGCTCTGCAACTGGAAGGGGAACGGGCCACTGCTAAAATTTAAAGGTTTTTCAAACTTTAATTGCTTATTTAATTTATTTTTAATCTGGAACCGATGATAAATTAAACTACTAAGATTTAAATATTTTTTCAAACTGTAAATGCTTATTTAATTTATTTTTAATCCCTAACCGATTATAAATTAAACTGCTACCAAAATGTCGTCGACGGTTAATCCACTGTTGTTTGTAATAGTTGTGGGTTCATACAAATATACATCAAGATTTCGGTTTATCAATCCTTTACTGCATCCCACACAATAGAATTTTTGCCCCTTGACAACCCATTCAGTCTAAGCAAGGGAGTTTGATTTTCACCCCTATTTAGTGTTCGTCTTAGATTTCTTAGACCTCGTTTATTCATCAATGCCGTCCAATTCTCACACGGCACACAAACTTTCAGCAAATGAAATTTTCTTCACTAAGCCATTATATTGTCCATTTATAATTTCTATTTGCATTCACAAGACATCTATCGTAACTAATACGTTTATTATTGTCGGCCCGTGATTTTTCGACTACACTTTTAGTCACGATTAACTTTGCTTGATTAATTTTTTTTATTGAAACTCACAAGCATAACATCATTAGCTTCCTTTCACACTGTTTTACGTCACTTCAATCTTTCAGAAAAAATACTAATAGCTATCTTTTTCACTTTAATTACACGCCACGATTTCAGTTTTCCATCTAAATAATTTCAATGTCTCAACCAGACTTACAGCCTCCAAATCTAGAGTTTTTCTCGCTCAAAATACCAATCCCGCAATCTTTTCTTTCCCCAATTCCCACTGCCGTACCGAGGTAACGTACACGAAGTTCATTACACTTCGCTTTCGTTACCCACACATCTTTTCCATATCGACAAATGCATCATTTTCCATTTTGCATACATGGCGATTTGCATAACCATGGTGGCGTTTGGCTATACGCAAATCGTCATGCACACGGAAATAATTGCTTATTTCGATATCTACAAAAATTGTTCCTGCGCTCGAGGCAACTTGAACCCAGGTTCCCAGTGGTTGAGAGTCCATGACACTATCACCGAAGCCACCTTTGGATGATTTCCATTCATCCAGTTGGCAACTTCAACAGTGTAACCTTCTCAATGGGCATTGGTATGAAATTTGTTAGTGGAAGATAATAAATAGAACTAGTTAGTATAAAGGAAGAAATAAGTTACTTTTTATGGAATTGTTTGCAGCTACATATAAATGAGTTGCATATTTTGAATAATAATTTTTCTGAAAAATTATTAGAGAAGAAAAATGTTAGAAGAAGATATTTCGACGTGTGCACTAATTCTCCTCAGGCCATCACACTTAGATACACACCGGTGATGGCGACCACCATGCTCAGAGGTGAGGGAGTAAATTTTTAACTTTTCTACTAATGCAAACTCAATATGTTTTTGTTTCTGCAAGTTATATTCAAGGTAAATTTCTCTTGTAAGTACTTGTATTAGCTAAACTTTTTAATTGGATCATTTCACCCTTTTCACATCAATTTAATGTAAATCTATACGACAAATTTGCTCTACATTTGAAGCTTTATCTAACGTCGCGCGGAACACCTATGGAACAATATGCGCTGTGGTACTATGGAAACATATGGCTATGGAACAATGTGCGCTTTTTACCGACTTAGACACTACAGCTTTGCTAGGATTTGCATGAAAATTTCAGGAATGATAAGTATCATGAATATCATTGAGAATCGGTTCAGTTAGTGGTAGCAGTAATCGTAAAACAAAACGGTGGCTGTTTAAAATGCAAAAATTGAATTATTTTGAGTTATTTTTCCCCAACTTCAACGTTTAAAGTGCATGCTTTTAACGTTTGATTCAATTTAATGAATGACTGAAGATGAGTACCTACAATTAAAACTCATAGATGAAACAAGTCGAAGAGGCAGGAGTAAGCTCCTAGCAAAAGGGCTTTGTGACCATTCTAGGATTCGAAAAAATTGGCCATGAATCGATGATGACAGTACAGGGGAGTGACCCCTGAAAAAAAAATTTCATCAAAAGTTGCCGATATGAGTATCAAATGAAAGTTTTATATGAGAGCTGTTCAAAACAGTTCTTAAACTGACAGTTTTTGCTTCAGTGGGGGCACAGGGAGGAAATACATGAAATATGTGTTTCCTCCTTCGCGATTGGATACCTGTGATCTAAAAAATCTGAAAAAATTATCAAGGGTGATATTTATGGGCATAACAATAACAAATGCCTCAGAAGTCAAGATTCGTTTAACTTTGCTGATAATAGTATGATCCTCGAATTTCACATTTTCTCCACTAAAATCGTTTTTGACATGTTTCATGATTTTATTCGTTGCTGGTTACTGCATTTTGTACGTTGAGTATAATCTTAGTATGAAGTAAACAATACCGAAGCAATTTGAATCCTAACATCGTTTAGGGCTAGAGTTAAGTCATCATAAAGGATACTTCAAGAGAAACTTTGTCTGTACATGAGCAGCCGCATGCAGACAATATCTTTATGAAGAAGAAAGAAAATGTGTTTCCCTCCCGTGTTGGTAGCCTAATATGAGCGAGAATATTCTAGAAACAACCTACGATTGGTTCGCATTCAGTTATTGCCAGATTGAACGCTAACCACTTTTAAGGGTACCAACTCAGAAAAGTAAACCCTACTTTTTAAATTTTTTTAGCTGTGGTGAATTCTGTTACCACTATGGTTCTCTCTTAAATACTTAACATTAGGATGGTTGGTAAGTTAGTCCCCATAGTATGGCAAAATAAATGAAAAAATTGTTCAGTGAAAAAAGTGTTAGTTTTTAATCCCGCATGGGTATATATTGTTACTCTCCTCGTTGACGATCCTCCGGCTTTGGACTTCAAACCCAGTTAGCCCATTGGAGATAGTCGTAGAAGGCGTCACTTGCGTGTCCTTTGGTCCCAAGTAGCCACCAAGTAAGAAACGCAACCGCCAAAACACCCCTCACAAAGTTGAAATTAGTTCCTTTTTCACTAACCTAGTGGAGCTTCCCCGATAGGAATTACCCACCCCGCTCTCAATATTCCTTTGACCCTACACCAAACTACTATCTCACTAAAAAAAACGACTGTCTCACTAGATCTTGCGAGAAATTTCACGTTGAGATGGTGTTAAAAAAAACAAATCGCAAAATATAATTCACTGTTTCATCATAATACTATTGAACAATAAATATACTACACCTTTCCTTACTTTGATTGTCCTAATTGAAGGCCCCTGAATTAAGCTGCGTCGCGGAGTTATTTGCTCCAGCGCGCTACCCGCCAAACTTCCAGATCCAATATCCTACGTTACTAGTGATGAAATCCCACCCACTTGCCTACAATTCCTCCGTTGAGCTGGTAGTTATGATACTCG
Organism: Odontomyia ornata; assembly: GCA_963969285.1. Lineage (NCBI taxonomy): Eukaryota > Metazoa > Arthropoda > Insecta > Diptera > Stratiomyidae > Odontomyia > Odontomyia ornata. The sequence continues at coordinate 300,882,581 of OZ017741.1, forward strand.
TCCTTGATACTGTACTTCGTCGTACTGTAGATCCTCCGCTGTTGATCTTTGTCCACCAAAAGAGACCCGCCTTTTGTTCGCAGGCTCTTCGTCAGCTCCGTTTAAACCGGTAAGCCGTTAATTTTTCCCTTCGAGGCAATTTAACTTTCCGTTGCGGTGCTGGCTTGCAACAGCGACTCCCCAACTAGCGTTCATCGGGTAAGCACCTACGTCCCACATTGCTTCATTGGGTTTCACCGTCAGTGGTTCTCCAATGAATTGTGATTCGTAAATCTCAATTCCCACAGCGTCCTCACTTTGGGAGCGCAATAAAAACAAACATTTTGCATCTTGGCGAGTCCCCAATTCGATTTTTGATTGCGTAGAATTTGGCCGCCTTGATGGAGGTGCTTGGGCAAAATAAGTTCAGGCAGATGAGTACCAATTTCGCTGATAATTTTTTTCTTGGATATCCGGCCTAATCAACATCATCATAAGCCCGAGATTAAGTGTGATGTTCGTAGTTTGAGACCCCAGCAATGTAAATGTCCAGTATTGTCATAGTAAGTTGTTTGTCGGTGAAAATACTGTGCGGGTCATCCTTGCGTGATAACGATTCTCTGATACATGCGTACATTAGATCACCCGTTGATTTATTGTCACAATAATTAAGTTTGTGTTCATTTATGATTTCCATCAACATTTCATGCAGCTCTTTATTGAAGTTTTGAATGAGATTGTACCCCGTCTTTTTTGGCATAATGAATCGCAACCAAGGCAACTGCAATAGCAAACCTGCGGTGGCTTCAAACGCCTTGGATCGTTTTTCTGACATGGTAAGTAATTTGTTGAGCCTTGCATCACTTCTTGAAATGCACTTGCTTGTAGTCAAAGTCCATAAAACCTTAATGATACTGAGAGAGAGAAAAGTTGCTGGAAATACTGGTCAGGTTTTGAGACCATGAATAATTTCTATAAGTTCAACTAACTCCTCTTGTACTCGTTGCTCTATTGGTTACCTAGCGTAATCTGCCTTTCGTAAGTAACGAGTGGTGGAATTTCGGTGCTTAGACCACAACTGTCCATCGGCGCATGAAATTCCCAAACGGGTGCCCCTCGTTCATAGACGAATGAAGAAGTTATCTGATCAACCTCGAAATTCTTCCCTTGTGTGGATTTCACAAACTATCTCGTAGTCAAGAGCTACTATCACATACTCCTCACCAAGTTTCAATCCAATGACAGGGCTGTTGTACTTCTTCGATAAATGTTCATACGCAAGATGCGACCCTCCGAGTTCTCTTACTGATTTTTGAATCAAAGTCGTATTTCCTACCCATCGTGACCATCTTGGACTTTTGAATTGGGTTTTATCGCAACTTGAATTCCATATATCCAGAGAGTCGTATCTTTTGGTATGAATTTTAAATTGAACCATGATACTTTCGAGTTACTTATTTGAACATCGAAATGGAATATAATAGATCCTTTGAGTTCATCAATTAAGTCTCCGTAGTATGTTTTATAGTATTCATCTATATTCCCTGTAAATAATTCCAATGTTGAGCAATCGGTTACTGTTGCAATAGAATAAACACAACATGAAGGAGGGAGTCTACATGAATATTGCGATGTTGTATAGTTTCTAATTCGAAAAATACTGCCCGTCCTTCATCAACGATTTCATCTAGATTTGAAATTTCGTACGATTCTGTAGTCGTGATCTTTTTGGCTAAAGCGCATTTATACCCATCTTCTCAGGATAACGACCAGTTTTCATATTGTTACGAAAAACTTTTGCACTTTTTTCATGCGGTCGTTAAAATACCGCCGCAGCCAAGGTTAAAATAAAACTGTTAAAATAAAAAATTTCAAATAAAAATATTAAAATAAAAATTTTAAAGTAAAAATTAAAAAAAAAACGAAAAAGAAAATCACCAATAGGGTTTCATGATCTAAACCCAAGGGAGAAGAAGGATTTGGACAAATTGATCCCGATGCTGGAGATTGTGATTATGATAACTATGACGATGCTGACACATCCGTAACCGACGTTCCAGTTGAAACCACCCACGCTCACAAACATCATCACGGTTTATAAAGCCAAACTACCTTATTAGTAATAGTGAGAAACTAACAGATTCAACACAATACATACCAATCGATACGAATGCTCTCGACTCAAAAATGAAACATAAAAAGAATGAATTTAAACCAGTACCAAATTCAAAGGACAGTGACTTGTACAGTGTGAATCGAATCGGTTCGAAGAAGCTCGAAGTTTGTTCATTGGAGAGGGAATTTTGTGTGAAAGGAATTCAATAACAAAACCGGAGAAAGAAAGCAAACAAAGAGGAAGTGCATTTTGCGAGAAAGGAATTAAATAACGGAACCGGAGAAAGAAAGCAACCAAAACAATAGAGAGGAAGTGCGGAGGAGTTTTTCTGTTTTCGACCTTTTTTCGAAACTACGCCACCAAGGACAAAGTTCTTTGAAAAAGGCTAGGGAAAACCTGAAAACCTTCGAAAACGCTTTGAACTCCATAAAATCGTCTTCAATCGTGAATTGTGCTACAACTTCGTCCCACGCGATTATCGTGTTGAAATAACTAAAGAGGAAAAGACATCAGAATGTACAATTGTAGAAGGGAAATTCATGGCACCTTTGGAACTGCACTCACCCGGTTTGGTTCCAAAAGCGGTGCAACAAGCTCAATTTCAAATGCTCCTGCCAAATAAATGGCAAGAACCGAATCATAAACCTGTTTCTTTGCATTTAGCTGGTACTAGGTATAATTACTATTGGAAAAGACGGAATTTTATTGCCAAGCCATTGTTACGGGAAGCCGGCATGGGAGCAATGATATTGGAAAATCCATTCTATGGTGTAAGGAAGCCTGAAGATCCAGTGCGAACTTACACAATTTGTCTGATATATTTGTAATGGGAGGATGCTTGGTTTTTAAGTGTTTAGTACTATTGCACTAGTGCGTACGAAACGGTTTAGGGCCCTTAGAAATCACAGGCTTATCAATGGGTGGACATTTGGCCTCGTAAGCAGCAACAAATTGGCCAAAACCATTAGTATTAGTGCCATGTTTATCGTGGTCAACCGCGGCGGCTGTGTTCACAACGGGTGTTATGAGTCAATTAATAAATTGGGATATGCTTGAAACACAATATGTTGCCGATGGACAATATCGCGAAATATCAGCGAAAATGGTAACAGTGATAGATGAAGCATTTATGGCTGGTCAGGATTTCGTCAAAAATCATCCAAAATCAATAAATGATCTGCAACATGATCTCAGAGAAGCACAAACGTTGAACACTACTACAGCCGCCGCAAATTTAGCCGCTACAAATCCAAATATTATTAAGTTGGATAAGAACAATAACCTACAACTAGCAGAATCCTTTTACAATAAGTTAATGTCTACGAAGTGAATGAACTGGATGCAAAGATCAAATCGATTTCGGAGAAAATACAAAATGAAATGCAGCACAATGACTTTTTGCAATATCCCACACAAATAAGCACCGAAATCATAGTCAAAGCCATTATTTCATCTAATTCCACTGTACGACAGATTCCTGCTAATAGTGACGCAAAGACAGATAAAGCATCGGCACTAACGAAATTGATCCATTCACTTCTACCGAAATCGCCGTCGGCTGTAGCAACAAAACAAGCGAAAAACATAGACATTACCAAAACAAAGTGGTGGGAACGTGAAGCGTTACAGTTTATGCGATGAATGTATGTTACACATTTGAAGAATTTCTCGGTGCCATTCAATACGTTACTAATCATCGCTGCTTGTGCAGAAAATGATGCATACCGGTATGTACCCCAAGAAGCATGCAAGAGCTTAGAAGAGATATGGCCAGGAGCAGAAGTTCGTTATTTGGACGCAGGCCACGTTAGATAATGTCTTGCACTAGAAACTATTCAGATCATGCATTACCGTTAAATCACCCAGAAGTAGAATTATCGGCTCGCCGGTTGAAACTGAGCCGATGAAAAACCTGGAAACAAAGAACAATTCTCTTCTCTTTTCTGGCGGACAAGGATCGACAACGGAGGACCGAATGTGACGAGTAACAAGAAATTTTTCCTGGAATTCAACGAAGGCAGAAATTTACAACAGCGACAGTGGAATAATTAGCGACCAAGGTAAGGGAGATTGGCGATAGAAGATCATCAAGAAGCGCGCTGGCAGGAAAACTTCATGACGCACATTTTTTCAGAAGCCCCCCAAATAGGCAGACATAAGTTAAGTTTTGCATTCTGTTTAACTAAAGTTCATTTTTAAAATTATTGTACATCATCATTAAATAAATAGTTAATCAGATTTTTCGTCATTAAAAACTATTGTTAGGAAGGTAAGTTGTACACCTGGCTTGGGTGTGTTCGAGAATATAGCTCGAGTGTAATTTGTGATTTTTAGCGCGGGCGTGCTCGGGTTTTCGCTCGGTGCGAGCTACGTTGGGTAACCTGAGCGCTGTGAATTTGTACAAAATAGTCGCCCCAGTTAAGACTAATCCTCCCCTGCTAGAGGAAACTAGTTTGTGTTATTTCTAGCTGTGTGAGGGGTGTTTAGCGGCCACGTTTTTCGCTTGGTGGCTCTTTAGGACCAGGGAATAAGCAAGTGGCGCCTCCTACGACCGTCTCCAATGGCAAGCCGGGTCCGAGGTCCTTGTCTGGAGGAACTCTCACGCAGAGGGTAACAATATGTTATTCGAATATCCGACGTCATCTCATTTAAGAGTTACTTTCCTTATCTTGGAACGAGAAAATAATTTTGCCCATTAAATCATCCACGCGTCCTTGACGAGTATCCACTACATCGGGAGAAATGAAAACGAGCGACTCATCCAAATCCTGAATAATGAATTTCTTTCCCGACAACAAAGTCTCATCCAGGTAGAGCAGGAGCTGTTTCGTTGCAGGGTTGCATTCCACTAGAACTCCCCAGTTTTGCTATTCCAACTTAACCTTTTTCCCTACTTCGTTACTCGATTTTATTTAAATATTTATTTTTTTTTTTACTTGTTTGATGTATTCATTGAATTTTTTACTTTAACATTTATAACCTTGTCTCGGGCGGTATCTTAACGACTGCATGGGAGAGTGCAGAGTTTCCATGGCAAGTTATGTTTAAGTTTGTTTCTATGGTTACAATACGAGGTGTGTTCAAAAAGAATCGCGAATTTTGAATTTTCGCGGGTTACGTATATTCGAATTTTGATTTTTTTGTGGCGTTATGTTGGTACTCATGTCTGTCACTTATGCCGACAAGCTCGGCCATTTTGAATGTTCACTTAATTGGTGATAGCTGCTTTACTTGCACGTGTTTTCAATCGTCTTCGATTTTTACTTTTTCAAAAAAATGGATCAAAGAACGTGTATCAAATTTTGTGTGAAAAACGAAATTAAGTGCGCGGATGCATTCCGAATGTTAACTGTGGCATACGGAGAAGCTACCTTGGACCAAAGCAACGTTTATCGGTGGTACAAAATGTTTTTAGAAGGCCGAGAAGATGTGAACGACGAAGAGCGTGCTGGACGCCCGAGCACTTCAACAACAGACGAACAAATTAATGAAGTGGAGAAAATGGTATTGGCTAATCGTCGAATCACCGTTAGAGAAGTTGCTGAGGACCTAGACATATCGATTGGCTCGTGCCATTCGATTTTTATCAACGATTTGGGCATGAGACGGGTCGCCGCGAAATTCGTACCAAAATTGCTCAATTGCGACCAAAAACAGCAACGCATGAACATTGCTAATGAGATGTTAAACTCTGTCCGCAACGAACCAAATTTGCTCCAGAGGGTCATAACTGGTGACGAATCGTGGGTTTATGGTTATGACGTGGAAACCAAAGCTCAATCATCTCAATGGAAGCTGCCGCATGAACCAAGACCGAAAAAAAGCGCGCCAAGTTCGGTCGAATGTGAAAGTTTTGCTGACAGTTTTCTTCGATTGCAGGGGCGTGGTGCATCATGAGTTCTTGCCACAGGGAAGAACGGTCAATAAGGAATATTACCTGAAAGTTATGCGCAATTTGCGCGAAGCAATCTGCCAGAAACGCCCGGATTTGTGGGAGAACAAAAATTGGCTTTTGCGCCACGATAACGCCCCTGCTCACACATCGTTGCTTGTGCGCGACTTTTTGGCCAAAAACAACACACTAATGATGCCGCAGCCACCGTATTCCCCAGATCTGGCCCCCTGTGACTTTTTCTTGTTTCCTAAACTGAAGAGGTCCATAAAAGGACGACGTTACGCTACGCTTGACGAGATAAAGACGGCATCGAAGGAGGAGCTGAACAAGATTAAAAAAAATGATTTTTTGAAGTGCTTCGAAGATTGGAAAAACCGTTGGCACAAGTGTATAATATCTCATGGGGATTACTTTGAAGGGGACAAAATAGATATTCATGAATAAATAAATAATTTTTGAAAAAAACAAAATTCGCGATATTTTTTGAGCACACCTCGTATTTACGAGCAAGTATCCTGGTATTTGATTACAGTATCGGTCTATGAAATAGTAAACCCTGGTTTCGAGAAAGCTCCAAATTGATTTTTTGCTGAGCGCTGTCGGGTAAAGGGGCACAATCAGCAAGTGGTCATCGATTATCTGTATTTGGCTGACATTCTACTACCAACTTCTCATAGATACCTCAACCATCTTGAAGGGTTGTCAGTGGAGTTGGCCAACTGTACGAGAACACATGTGAGAAAAGAAGTTTCGTCCAATAACCACATGTTACCGCTTTAATTGTATTCTCAAAAATGACTTCTCAGATAAGACAACTACATAAATATCTTTAAAATTATATCAGGGTAGTACTGCAAAAACTTGGCACCTGAAAAAAGTGTGAAATAATATTAAATTAGAATTAAATACTCATTACCCGATGGCTTAAAACAACTTTATGCATTTCATAGGCTGAACACAGGGTATCTTATCTAGTGTTTGTTTTAAGAAAAATGTATAAAAAGATTGACATGGGATGGGCAAAATTTTCAAATAAATACTAATAAAGGGTATGCAAACTTGTCTCAGTTTTTTTCACATGGTCCAGGTCCTTAGAGTCAAACCATGTAAAAGTAAGTAAGGGCTTTTAGTGCAGCGCACTCGTATTTTCTATGTATAAAGTCCTCCCAGCGTTTTAAAATTTTTTGCATCTGCACTATTAAAATTCCCTTCAATTCAATGCATTGCTTGTATTTTCTAAGAAATACATCAATAAATCAAATACTTCGTATGCATACAATTTATATGCGATTACACGCCATACTTGAGAATTGCATAATCCACTTACATCATTTTTTATTTTACATTAACTTTCTTAAGTGGACGACTCAAAGCACCCTAGAAGGCCACGACTTTGAACTTTAATGTCATGTTCATTGTCATATTGCCGAGGAGTCTTCTTTTTATCTAAACCACTATATTTTTTTTTTCATATTGATAATTATAACGGAGGAATCAAATTGAAATATTAATCGCCAATACTTCATTAATGTAGCGCAAAAACCTTCTGCCGTATCATAAAGGCCAAATACCAATATAATCACTGGTTGATCATTAGCTAAGTACTTCATCAATTTCTAACGATAATGCTTGCAGTGAGTAAGCATTACGTGAGAAGAAAATTTAATCAATAATCGAAACGCAAAGATCGAACGGTTGTAAAATATGGAACAGTTTCAATCGGGGTAAATGATAGACCGGAACGAGAAGAAAAAAACTTTACAAGAAACAAAAAAAAAATGTTTTGCTTTATAAGAGCCTATGCATATATGCTTAAGTTCTGCAAGGATGATTAATTGGTGTTTTTACTTTTTATTTTAAATTTTTTGTTTAACAAAAGCACGGCATGCTTTGAGATCAGTCAATTAGTATGAGCATATACGCAGTTGGTGTTCTTTAATTAAATTATGGTGATGCTTGCCGGCTCTATCCAACAGAGTGGATGGCTTTGGCTAACAGCTGGATACTTTTTCAGCAAGTACATAAAAAGGGCGATTTGAAGTTATATGTTGACCTCTATTTAACTGAAATCTTCTGAAGAAAAGTACGAAAATATTGTATATAAATGCCAAAATGATTGCATCTGAAAACTTCCGCATAGTTGTCCTTTGGCTGGTATTTTCATAATTAATCACGACTGATATGATATTTTCACTCGAGCTATCATGCAATGCATATTCAGGGTTTAATGCTAATACAAAACAAAGCCCTATTGAAATCATGACCTGTGTCCGTCTGTCCGTCCGTGCGTCTGTGTGTCACAGTAGTTTTTCTCTGAAACTACGAAAGCTATGTGAATCTATGTGAATACACGTTCGCACAGGACCCAAACACTACAGAAATGTAGGGATTTTGTTGAACAGTTAAGAAACATTCTGTAACATTGGTATGTTCTCTTATTGCTCAAACATTGAAGTCAACACACTGAAAATAATATGGTGGCTAATTAAAATGCATGATAACCATATATGTTTTCGGACCTTAATTCATGGAATATATGTACGAGTAAACTTTTGATATTAAAAAGACGTTGTTAATTAATAATTAGTAAATCACTAATTATTCCATTTGGTTCAGGAGTGCATACAAGTCGAGCCAAGTGGTAGCCTACACGGACGACATCCACATTTTATCATGGTCATTAACAACTGCCAAAGAACTCTTCGTGAAACTCGACAGCGCAGCAAAACTAGTAAGGCTACAAATTAATGAGAATATAACTAAACTCATGACGCGATTGAGGAAAAGTATCTCAAATCCCCAAAATATCACACTTTGCATATACACTTGTTTATGTAACCGCCAAAAAAAATGGGAACCGGTAACGAAAGAGACGAAGTATGCCAAAGAATATAGCTCCCAAATAAATTATTTTATTCAACTTGGGCGACCTTGCAGACCCGCTGCATACACAGGAAAATAAAGCTCTAAGTATAAAAATCTATGATAAGACCTGTGTTATACTATGGATGTGAAACATGGACCCTAACCCAACTATCCGTAAATATACCAAATGCCTTTGAGCGACGTATCCTCAGGTGAATAACCGTAGCAAAGCTAGATAGGGACCAATGGCAAATTCGATTCAACCAAGAGCTGTATGAAATTTTTGACAAGACAGAGCTCTTCACGATCCAAGTCAAAAGCCCTTTATTCAATACCATTAGTTATATATTTTAAAAGAATATGAAGCAAATTCCAAACAATAAAACTACGAGAATTTGATGGCCCAAATGGCTCTCTAACTTTATACGTTATCAATGAAACACATTTAATGAAAAAAATGGCAAATTAAAATTAATTAAAATTATTAATTTTTTTTTTTTTTGATTCAATTGGAAAAAGGAGAAAAAACCGATCAGCATTATTTAAAATTGATGATAATGTTAACACAGCAGTGAACATTTATCCTACACCTAATGTGTTATAACCTAATTGTAATGAAATTCAATCAAACAATTTTATCTTATACTGAAATCTATCCCTAATTTTTAACACAAGTAAACAACAACTCTAAATGTGGCAACAATGAGCTGAAACTCAAAAACTAAGTCACGAAAAATACAAAAATAGAAAACAAACACGAATAATTTGACCTGCCAATACCTAGATTGCTCCATCTCAGCTCGACCAGCGTTAACGAATCTAGAAAATGAGTATCTTCATTGGAATTGTTCGTCTGTTGAACTCAAATGCAGAGGATATTTTATCTTCTTATTGATATCCCGTCTATATATGTATGTGATATACTCGTACAACTTGGACACCATCAGAATCAAAAACAGCCAGTAGCTTGCTTTGCCAGTAGCAAAGCAAGTCGCAATATACCCGTCTGTAGGGAGGAAGGGCTACAAAATCCTTAGATTTCACTCACTGTTACAGATCTTGCTACATTGTCACTAGCAGTTTGATAAATTTTTCTATTCGATATATAGTGCTTTCAATCCGTCTCAAGCTTTCTTTACAAACCAGTACACGCGCGAAGACATTTCCTTTCGAAACCCCTTAATTTTTCCATAGTACTAGCACTCTGGTTGTACCAGATCTAAAATCCATATGTCAAAACTGGTCTAACCAGAACCTTGTAGCAGATAGCTTTGACCTTTTGATCGATATATCTGGATTGAAAGAGTTGTCGAATGGCCATGACTACTTTTTCTGCTTTGCTGAGCATGATTTTGATATGTTCAGTATAGTACAAACACTGGTGGTCATGGACACCGAGGTATCGAAGACAGAATTTATGTGGAACCCGTTCTGAACTACTCTCATCCGCCAAAATGTGGGAATCTTTCCAATTACGTCTAGGTCTTGACTGGCCCCCTGCAGTGTTATCCGAAACTTCTGCGCATTGATTTGCATTCGCCGATTGTCGGTGTAGAGCTTCACATCACTAAACATTTTTTGGAGATTGCTCTGAACTATTGTTAGTTTTTTGTCTGCCGTTTAGATGATCACATCATCAGCAAACGCTATCAATGATTGCTTTGGTGAGACGTTAAAATCAAAGCCCTTCAATAGCTTGCGAATGAATTGCGAAAAACAGAAGTGTAGTAATTGTTCCCTGCTTTAGACCATTCAAGACATGGAAGTTGCGCATTGTTGTCAGATTTATGTACATCACTTGCAACAAATGATTTCCCATATAATATTTTGCACATCATGGCAACAAGGTGTCTGGGAAACCTATCCTGAAGCAGTTTCAAAATTAGTCCATCTTACCACATCGTATCGAAGGCTTTCTTTATATTAATGAGACACGCTCCATCACATTTTTTATTGTTGAGTTTCCAACAGACGCCCGAGGTTACTTTCATTATCGCATGTATGGTCGAATTGAACAATATGCAATAATTCTTGATAGCAACCTCAGGCAAATGCTCGAGAGCTATGCTTGAAATGCCGTCAGTACCACATGGTTTCTTGTTGTTTATCCTACCAAATATGAAACACAAGTTTTCATAGCCGACAAAGTAATCAATAAGATTCAAGCTCGGTAGGTGATCAGATGTCAATGTTTCATTGAAATGAAAAATTGATTCACCGTTCGGTCTTGATTTGAAGTCTGAAACTTTTGCTTCAACGACCTATGAAAATATTTATTCCCTTTCTCACTATTTGATAGATGAATCAATTCAAAATGTGTTCAAATCAGGGCAAGTTCATGTAATCTCTCACATATAAAACTGTGATGAACTATCAAATTTCAATACCAGCTCAATTAAGAAGATTTATCTCACCACTAGCGACTTTAAGATTCAATATCTTCACACGAGACTTCTTACGGAATAAACTATTCACTTTCATGAAAATACCATCTGGGTCCTGTGGGGTAATACCCCTCAATTTTTGTGCCCATTGATTGCAGATATCACGCCTACAGTATGAACGGATTAAGTTGCCGGCTTTCCTCCGGCGTAATTTCAACGAATCCAACGAGGGATGGTTGCAGTCCAAAAATCGCCGATAAATATGGTTGATGCGGGTGAGAAGAAGGTTTTCCAATTTTGTGTTTCATATCCTATCGTATTGTCTCAATGTTTAAACTTGGAAACTAATTTCAAAATTGTTTTCAACGTCAGCTTCTCTAACTTCGACAAATAGAGATATATTTCGTCATTAGTTAGATTTCTATAATTAGGAACCATTGAGCAACGTTGCCATTATCAGAAGGAGAACATTGCATCTGGTTATCTCGAGTCTTTTCAAACTTTTCCCAATCCATATTTTTTTGTAATTTAACTGATGAGTTTCATGTTTAACTAGAATAAGGAAGAAACCATCCCTTTGTATTCAATTCGGTTCTCTGTTTTCCACCATTTCAAGAAAACACCTCTGGGATAATTGGTTGCGTTCAGCCATGATGTATATGTAGTATTCAGGCAAGACTATTATGACTATGCAGTCTATTCAATTCGAGGATTTCAAACAAGGAATAATGAAGAGCTTATCCCCACCTGGCAGTGAAATTTTAATATTGCACACTTCAAGAAATTCATTGTTTTTGATTTTGAATTTGCAAATATTTTGAAAAAAAAACGCTCTTCTAACCACCTGCCACCAATTTTGCAATCCGAGCAGCGATGAATTGTCTTTGTCGACCAAGTCAGACCAGCGTTTTCTTGGTTTCCCCACTGGCCGCCGGCATTCAGTTCTCCCAACGAATACCTTTTTGAGTATCCGTTGTTCGTCCATACGATTCATTTGGCCAACCCATTGCAGCTCCCACAGTCTTACAATCTTTGAGACCTCCAGGTCGTCAGCAATTTCATACAGCTCGTGGTTGTATTGAATTTGCCATTGGTCCCCGTCTAGATTTGCTCCGATTATTCGCCTCAGGACCCGTCGCTCAAAGGCGTTCAATTTATTTGCGGATGCTTGGTATAGGGTCCATGTTTCACACCCATAGCATAACACAGGTCTTATCACAGATTTGTATACTTGGAGGTTTGTTTTTCTGTGTATGCAGCTGGTCATCAAGATCATCAATACTGAATAGAATATTTTATTTGCGAGCTGTATTCTTCGGCGTATATCGTCTCTTTTATTGTGCGTTTTCGTTATCTTGCCGCCTAAATACACAAATGTATTTGAGGCATTTTTCCTCGACTGCGTCATGAGCATTGTTTTATTTTCATTGATTTGTAGCCCTACTAGTTTTGCTTTGCTGTCCAGTTTCAGGAAGTTTTCTTTGGCAGTTGTTAGTGACCGTGACAGAATGTTGATGTCGTCCGCATAGGCCACTACCTGGCTCGACTTATATAGTAATGTACCGACAGGTAGCTTCCGTATGACGTACTCCAGAACAACTTGAATAGCAATGGGGCCAGTCCATCTCCCTGCTTTAGTCCAATATTTGTGTCAAAGGCATCGGTGAGTTGGTTATTGATGCGGACTTGGGACGTCGTCGACTCATTTGGCTGGGATGCCAAAACCAAGCATTATTTGGTACAGTACGTTACGATCAATACTGCCGCATGCTTGCTTGAAGTCAACAAAAATTTGGTGTACGTCTATGAACGTCTATGTTGTTGATCTGCCTGCCCTAAAACCACCTTGATACTCCCCAATAATACTGTTGGCGTATGATCCGATTTTATTTTCGAAGATTTTAGAAAATATTTTATACGCCGTACAAAGTAGTGATATGCCTCTATAATTTTCGCACTGTAGCTTGTCACCTTTTTTGTGGATAGGGAATATAATTGATTGGCTCCACTCTTTTGGCATACGTTCTTGTTGCCAAATGTACTGGATGACTTTGTGAATAGCTTGATGAACACTACTGCCACCATATTTAAAGAGCTCCACTGGAATGTCATCAATGCCCGACGCTTTATTATTGTTTTGGGCTTTGATGATGGAACAAACTTCATCCAGAGTTGGTGGGGCCAATGGAAGCTCTCCGCAGACATCTACAGGCTCCGTTGCTCTGGAGCCGTGTGGAGGATTAAGGAGGTTCTTGAAATGTATTGCCCATCTTTCCTTAATCTTGATTTCATCAGTGATTATATTGCCGCTTCTTCACGACAGAGCGTGGTTTTGGGCTGATAACCACGTTTCAGGCTTGTCACTACTTTGTATGCTTGTCTTGTGTGATTGCTCACTAAACTTACATCTATACTTCTCAATTGGTCGTCATAGTATTTTCTTTTCCTAATCCTAATTATCTTATTCGCTACTCTTCTGAGATTGTCACAGTGTTCTCTCTTCGTCCTGGTTTTCCTACCTACGTATTCTTTGCACATCTGATTCTTTTTATCTAACGCATTCTGGCACTCTTCATCAAACCAATCATTCCTCTTGCGCCGGGCATGATGTCCGATCTTCTGTTCTACCACGGTTCTAATAGCCGCTTTCACTTCCATCCAGAGCTCGTTGCTCGTCTTTAACGATGCGTCTGATAAGATGGGAGCCAGCTGGTTGTCGAGGATCTCCATGAAATTTTTGGCCACAGACGCCGTTTGGAGCCTTTCGATGTCAAATTTTTGTAGCGGGCTGGTCTTCGCTGAATATGCCTTTGACATACGACATCGGTAGTTTAATTTGATCAAGTAATGATCTGAGTTACAATTGGCTCCTCGGTATGTACGGGCGTCAAGTATATATATATATATATATATATATATATATATATATATATATATATATATATATATATATATATATATATATATATATATATATATATATATATATATATATATATATACATATATATATATATATATATATATATATATATATATATATATATATATATATATATATATATATATAAATATATATATATATATGTATATATATATATACATATATATATATACATATATATATACATATATATATATATATATATATATATATATATATATATATATATAAATATGTATATATATACATATATATATACATATATATATATATATATATATATATATATATATATATATATATATATATATATATATATATATATATATATATATATATATAAGGGGTACCGGTTAATTCGTTTTGTTTTCAAAAATTGAAGCTTTATTGTGAAAAAATGCTTTTAAACGATCGGAAATGGTTCGTAGAGCGACGCCAAGAGATTTTGCAAGTTGTTCTTGTGTTTGGGATGGATCTTGGTCGAGCAATGTCTCCAATTCGTGCATCCTCCTCCAAGTCAGAATTGCCACTTTTAAACAGTGTAAACCACTTTTGGTACCTATGCTCAGCTAGAGCATGTGCACCATGCACTTCCACCTAAATACGATGACTTTCGGCAGCCTTTTTCTTCATATTGAAGTAATGAAGAAGTACTCCCCGGAAAAACACTTTATTTGGCACAAAATTCGACATTTTCAGAGTAAAATAAGTATTGTTGTTTACGCTTAAGCTAAATGACACATACTGATACTGAAACTATGGGCAGTGGAATAAAAATCAAGTTACGCCATCTGTTAGAAAGCCGCACGAATTAACCGGTACCCCTATTATATATATATGTATATATATATATATATATATATATATATATATATATATATATATATATATATATATATATATATTTTTTTTTTTTTTCTTTAAAAGCCGTCGGGCCTTGCTTAGTTGTGTGAGCAGACGCGTTTCGACTACTTTGAGTCATCTTCAGTGTCTAAAGGATGTGTTGAAGGGAGCGACTTTATATAGTCGTAGGATGGGTAATTAGCGAATAGGTAATTAGCGGATGGGTAATTAGCGGATGGGTAATTAGCGGATGGGTAATTAGTGGATGGGTAATGAGGTCAGGAAGTAACTTACTCAATTATGCCACGTAGGGGGATATTATGTTTTTGTTTTTTTGCTTGTTGGCTGTCCGTTTGTTCTGTTTCATCTCGTTTCCGTTTTCGTCTAAGAGTGTGGTCTAGGACTGAGAAAATTGCGTCGGAATTGGTAACAAGTTGTTCGTTGATAATGTCACCGTCTGTCTTTCTATGTTTATAAATTTCAAGCCTTTCTAGGATGTCAAGTCTTGGTCCTTTGTTTTGTTTGTGTAGCAATTTCATAGAGTTTGTCATAGCATCAGGCTCATGTGCGTGGTTTTGAAGGTGCGTCGCATAATTGGAGTCTGCCTTGTTGTATAAGAAAGATCGTAGGTGCTCTTTGTATCTTGTCGTTAGTTTTCGTGTTGTCCTTCCTATATATACCATGTCGCAGTCCTTGCATGTCAGTTTGTATATGCCGCTGCCTTCGTATATCGATGTGTCATTCAGTTTTGGCTTCAGTTTGTTTCCAATGTTGTTGTTCGTTTTGAATGCAGTTTGCAATTTGTATTTCCTAAGGAAGTTTGATAGTTTGTATGTCTCTTTGCCTACGTATGTTAACGATACCCACTGTTGGTCGTTCTTATGAGTTTCCGTCGGTTGGCGTTCCTGTTTTTGTTTGTACTGTGTGACTAGTTTGTCAATGTCGCATTGTTTGTATCCGTTATTATTAGCTATTCTGTAAATGTTGTTTAGTTCGTTGGAGTAGTTAGTAGGAGTCATGGGGATGGAGTGAAGCCTCTGCACCATTGATCTGTACGCTGCTAGCTTATGTTGTGCGGGGTGGTTAGATGTTTCATGTATGGTATGATCAGTTGTGGTTGGTTTTCTGTATATTTTGTAGTCCAATCGTGTTTGTTCACGTGTCACAGTTAGGTCCATATAGTTGAGTTGTCCGTTTGTTTCTTTTTCCATAGTGAACTTTATATTCGGGTGAATTTCATTCATATAGGCAAGTAGTTCGTCTTGTTTATTTTCTTGTGAGTCAATAACAATGAAACAGTCATCCACATATCGTCTGTAAAATATTACATTGAATCTTTTGACAACTTTGGGTATAAAGACTTCTTCCAAAGATTGTAAGAATATTTCTGACATTATTGAGGACATTGGATGTCCCATACCCAGACCGTCTTTGGCAATGTATGTGTTGCTATTGAACTTAAAATAGTTCTGTTTGATTGTGGTCTTTATGAGATTGAGTATTTGATCTGTGAATCGTCGGCTGTTGTTGAATGAAAGTTTTTCTTTTAGTATGGCCAGTGTTTCTTCGACAGGGATAGACGTATAGAGGTTGGTGATGTCTAATGATAAAAGTTGACAATTTTCAGTCAATTTTAAAGAAGTGGTAGAATTTGCTAGCTCGCGGCTGTTCTTTAATGCGTATTTGTCGTCAAGGTGCACGACATCAGCCATTATTATTGCCAAGTACCGTGCTGATTGGTATGCAGGAGCTGGGCGGTAGTTGACGACAGGACGGATAGGAATATTGGGTTTGTGGAGCTTAGGTTGTGCTTTAAGGGGTGGTGTGCATGGATTTGGGTTTATGTAGCGTTGCTTAGTATTAGGAGGAATAATTAGTGGGGATTGTATAATGGCGGTACGTAAGTCCGCTTGGAACCTATTGGTGGGGTCTTTGTTTACCAGTTTGTAGCCGTTGGCGTTAATGAAGTCTATTGTTTTTTGTACATAGTCCGTTGTTTTTAGGATCACCGTTGTATGTCCTTTGTCAGCCTTCGTCACTGTTAGTAGGTTATCCGTTAGCTTTGTCTGAATGTGTCTTAATATCTTATGGTCTTCGTGGAAATCCGTTTTGTTTATGCTAGTGCGTATTTTTTGTAGTATGTCTACTGCAGTATGTCTTGCATGTGTCTGTTGTTCCTGCGGCAGTTTGTTAATGGCTAGTTCAGTGTCGATTACTAGTTGTTCTAGGTCTTTGTTGCGGTTTGTATTATGTAAGTTGTGTTTCAGTCCCTTATTTAATAGCTCCATTTCTTGTGTCGTAAAAGGCGTATCTGATAGGTTTACAGTCCGTGGATAGAAAGTTCTGTTCGCTGGTGTGGTCATTTTGTTTTGTTTTTTCATCAATTTGTCAAGTTTTTTCGTCATGGTCTCATATTTAGTTTTGAGCTGAATATCAATGTTTTGCCTCACGTCATTATAAAACTGTAGAAAGTTTTCAGTTTGTATAGTGTTAGTTAATTGTAAGTGTGAGTGTAGTAGTTGTCGGTTGATTTCGTCCTTTTTTATGTACAGTGTTCTTATTTCGTTTTTAATGCGGAGCATCTGTGCGCTACATTGTGTGTTACGTGCAGCGATTGTGTTTTGTTTTATCACGATTCTTGCAAATGCTGGTGTAATGTTGTTTTTCAAGCACTGTTTGTTGAACCATATGTTTGCTATTGTTTGATGAAGTTTTAAGGTAAGGTATTGGAATGAACGCAACAGTTTTGCCTGGCTGGCAGTGTTGTAGTCAATAACTTTGTTTATTTGATATCCGCAGGCCAATCCTCTTTTTTCTTTAAAAGCCGTCGGGCCTTGCTTAGTTGTGTGAGCAGACGCGTTTCGACTACTTTGAGTCATCTTCAGTGTCTAAAGGATGTGTTGAAGGGAGCGACTTTATATAGTCGTAGGATGGGTAATTAGCGAATAGGTAATTAGCGGATGGGTAATTAGCGGATGGGTAATTAGCGGATGGGTAATTAGTGGATGGGTAATGAGGTCAGGAAGTAACTTACTCAATTATGCCACGTAGGGGGATATTATGTTTTTGTTTTTTTGCTTGTTGGCTGTCCGTTTGTTCTGTTTCATCTCGTTTCCGTTTTCGTCTAAGAGTGTGGTCTAGGACTGAGAAAATTGCGTCGGAATTGGTAACAAGTTGTTCGTTGATAATGTCACCGTCTGTCTTTCTATGTTTATAAATTTCAAGCCTTTCTAGGATGTCAAGTCTTGGTCCTTTGTTTTGTTTGTGTAGCAATTTCATAGAGTTTGTCATAGCATCAGGCTCATGTGCGTGGTTTTGAAGGTGCGTCGCATAATTGGAGTCTGCCTTGTTGTATAAGAAAGATCGTAGGTGCTCTTTGTATCTTGTCGTTAGTTTTCGTGTTGTCCTTCCTATATATACCATGTCGCAGTCCTTGCATGTCAGTTTGTATATGCCGCTGCCTTCGTATATCGATGTGTCATTCAGTTTTGGCTTCAGTTTGTTTTCAATGTTGTTGTTCGTTTTGAATGCAGTTTGCAATTTGTATTTCCTAAGGAAGTTTGATAGTTTGTATGTCTCTTTGCCTACGTATGTTAACGATACCCACTGTTGGTCGTTCTTATGAGTTTCCGTCGGTTGGCGTTCCTGTTTTTGTTTGTACTGTGTGACTAGTTTGTCAATGTCGCATTGTTTGTATCCGTTATTATTAGCTATTCTGTAAATGTTGTTTAGTTCGTTGGAGTAGTTAGTAGGAGTCATGGGGATGGAGTGAAGCCTCTGCACCATTGATCTGTACGCTGCTAGCTTATGTTGTGCGGGGTGGTTAGATGTTTCATGTATGGTATGATCAGTTGTGGTTGGTTTTCTGTATATTTTGTAGTATATATATATATATATATATATATATATATATATATATATATATATATCCCTGGTTCGAGTCTCGTAGGCTACAACGAGATTTGTGTCGAGTGATTCTTCGGACGGACTAAAAGCCCGGTCAGTTATGATACGAGGGCGGCTCAAATATGATGGAGACAAACCCTGTAGATGGTGCACATGTACTCGTATGTTTTGAAGGTCGTGGGTTGAGTATGTGAAAGCTGGGGCCCTTGCAAACAGTGTGGCATAGTTTTCGTCAAGCGCGCGTGCTCGACCATGAGTGAACGTCAAGTGATGAACACCGTTGCGCAACGTATTTTCATTCGTTTTGTAGTGTAAGAAGGCGTTAAAAACACGGAAATTTTTCTGCATATGCGAAACCAGTTCAGAAGTGGTAGTCACAAGGTGATGAATCTGGACTGTAGAGGGGTGTTCCAGTAGCTCCCACCGCAATTTCGATATTGTACCGAGCGTAAGATGTGCGGTATGGGGGCGCGTGTTATTTTGGAGAAGAATCACATTTCGTGCCAGAATACTCCTCCGTTTGGAGCGATAAGCGAGTGTGTTTTCAGAAGGTTAGAGTTGTATGCAGCATTGATGGAACATTGGTTACGCAGGAAATCAACGTACCACACGCCCCGCCGGTCCCAAAACACAGTACACTTAACCTAACCTGCGGCCCTAGTTGTCTTCGCTTTCGGAAGTATAATAGTGTACCCATGTACACTATCATAGGCGCATATAAATAGGGTTTTTGGTTCAAGACATAACAATCAATAAAAAAGTTTCAATAAGTCGATTGTGAAGGATGCTGTGTGGAAAGTGGCACTTATTAATTCAAAAAAAGAGAAATTTTTAGCAAGCATGAGATTTGTTCCTACCATAGGAAATCGGTTTCGATTGCTGAAAATACTAAATCCATTGGAGAAAAAAATGTTAAAGTGTCATCGATCAAATCCATGTGCAAAGAAGGCTTGATATCAAAAACAAAAGGAAAAAACTAGTTACTATTATTCAAACAATAAGATTTTGTGGAAGGCAGCAAATCGCATTAAGAGGTCATCGTGGTTTTGAGAGAATTCCCTTAGAAGAGCCAGAAAAAAAATGATGGGTATTTCCGGTGATTACCCAAATACAGATCTAACAATGGCGATCATGTCCTTAAAGATCAATTAGGAAATAGCTCTGGCAAGACTATGTACACCAGTTCAGTAATCGAAAACGAGCTAATAAATACATTTGGTGTATTGCTGCAATCGAAAATTGTAGCATATGTGAAAAATCGGTGTTTTATTCAGTTTTAGCAAATAAAACTGCAGATATAAGCCAAATTGAATAATTATCTCTTTGCGTCGGATATGTTGAAGAAGATTCTTTCCAAATCCGAGAAGATTTTTTAAAATTTGTTCCAGTTCACGATGTCACTGGTGCAGCTTTAGCTAGCACTGTGCTAGAGACATTGTCGAGTTTGGGACTTGACTGAAAACACTTAAGAGGACAAGGATATGATGGTGCTGCTACAATGAGTGGAAGGTTCAGAGATGTATAGGCGTTAATAAAAGAACAGCTACCGTTGGCGCTATATACACATTGTTCCGCGCATACTATGAAATTGTGCTTATCGGACGCAAGTACCATTCCATCAATAAGAAATTGTATGGACGTAGTCAAAGAAGTTTGTGGGTTCTTTCATGTGTCAGCGAAGAGGACACAACTATTAAAATTAACAATAGCTGAATGTTGTCCTGGACAGAAGAAAAAAAAGCTCATCTCGCTGTGTGAAACACGATGGGCAGAAAGACACGACTCTGTACTTTTCTTCAAGGATATTTGGAACCTATCCTGCTTTCTCTGTACAAGATAGAGGAAAAATTAAATGAATCAGCATCTAAGGCCTATTTTTTAGGCTGAGCTATAATACAGTTCCCCGTTCATTGTCAATCTTTTCGTTTTGAGCCAGATGCTGGCAACTACACATCATTTATCTGAGCATCTTCAAAGTAACAACATCGATCTTTCTCAGGCTATGAACAATCTTGAAGAATTTTTGAATTTAATATCGAAGCAAAGGGTCAATGCGGAAGATTTGTTTAAAGAGCTTTATATCAAGATAAAGGCAATTCCCGCTAAATTGGAAATCACAGAAGAAATTTCCAGAGTTTTCTTTCCAAATGTTTATACGCTTCTAAAACTACTAACAGTCCGCTACCGCGGAAAGATCCTTCTCTAGCTTAAGAATATTGAACACCTATTTGAGAAACAGCATATCCGAAAACAGACTTAATGGACTAGCTTTGCTTTCAATCCATAGGGACATAAACATTAGTGTTGAGGAAGTTATTGATAAATTTTCTATTCTTGCAAGGAACCTTGAATTCATTTTGTAAAAACTGAAATGCTTTAAAAGTCATGTTTCTTTTTTTATATTTTTTATTTGAATTTGCTTCATTTGACTTTACATATTTGTCATTCTGTGCGGGTTATATATATGCGGTTTTAATTGCTATCGATGTTAGGGCCTTAGGTTTAAAAACACTGCCATCAAAGGCTGTTCATGTATAAAGGTGCCAGTACCAATCAGCTTAACTTCTAAGAACGCTTGCTAAAGCATTTTTGAGATAATTAAGGGAAAATAATAAAAGTTCTTGTACGGAATTAGTACGCGAAATTTTTGAAAATTATTTAAAAGTGCCCTTTGGGCAGGCATTTCAGGGTCAGAAAACTGGCATCAACGTGTATTTCCAAATGAAATTGTTTTAGTTGCAGTTACCTTGATGGCAATTTGGGCTCTAAACTTGTTTTCTCTTTTTAAAGCTTTTAAACAGGGACTAATTTTGCGTCATCTCTGTCTGTCCGTCCATCCGTCATAGCAAATTTCCTCAAGTACTATAAAAGTTATGAAAATTAAATTTTGGTGCCTCAGGCCTTATTAAATTTTTTAATGATTTTAAGATACCGAGGTGACCCTTCAAAGCATTCCAGCGTGACCAAACCTGACCCTAAGAGATTATAACTTTGAAAATGTGGATAGCTTTTTGTATCTTTGGACCAGAAATGATCACAAAATTTTCAAAATCAATTATGAATCTTTAAAACACAGCAGCTATAACAATCTAACTTATTCTTGCTTGAGGGAGGTCCATGACACGGTATTTCAGCTATTTCAAAGTTTTATTCCCTGCTAGAACGAGCTGATTTTCTGTAACTTAAATAAAATATTTCAATTATTTTGTGCATGCAAAACAAATTTCCATATAAGATAAAATTTATTTTGAGAATATAACCTTCTAATTAAACTTTCAAATAGTTTTTTGGGGGATTTTTAACATGAATCACTTTACAAAAATTTTGTGATTCTTTCCAGTTTCATAAAATCTAGCAAACAACCGAAACGTTTCACATACCAACTTAATATCGCTTAATATTTATGTTGAAATTTACTTTGTTGCTTACGATTATTGGCATATGGGTTTGGTATTTGCCTTATAAACATTCAAACTCAAACGACTCCGGCGCCACTATTATGATCAGACTAGAGTACTATCGCGAAATTGGTAGCCTTAGCAAATTTGTATACTTTAATGAATTTCGAGCTTATCATATGTGATTGCGAAATGTGCATGATGTTAGTTATAGGTATAATATTTACATAATTTGAATGCTGTGAGTAATAAATTTTATATTTTCTAAGCGAGTGTTTATTCCGTGGCGAGGATTTTAATTTTAAATTACTCGTACATTATAAGTGACAGTCCATACATAAGGAATCCTTTTGATATTTGTATTTTTTAAATTTGCCAAAACATTGGCAACTATATTAATTTCTCTTCTCTTCAAACAACATCACCAGAAAAACATGAATAAAGCCAGGTTACTGACTTAAGTCTTTCGTTTTCAGGAAGTCTTTACATTTTGAACTGCAATCTACCAAATCTTCGAGAATCATATTTCCTTTCAATTAGCTTGCTTGCATAGTGACCTTGTCACTAATGCAGATACTGCCTATTGCAACTGTTTTAAACCAGTATATTTTTCTTCATTATTTGTATAAATTTGAGTTAGATTGATTACAAAAGATTTCCCTCGATTACGTTTTTCGTTACACTCGTATATTAGTTCTTATGCGATTAATTTTATTCTTGGAGTCATAAATCATGATTTGCAGCATAAGAAAAATTCATTTCCTCAAATTCATTATACCAAAATTAAGCTGCTGTCTTATTGTGCCAAAGCAAAAATTATTTAAATGCGTCCTTCTTTGTGAAGGAGAATTATTTGTAGCTTTTGTTGTTTTTTCTTTAATTTTCTAAATCTTATGTGTAAGAATTTTAATAATTGTATATTTTTCTAAACGAAACGCATTTGAAATAAGTATGGCGGTAATTTATAAATCAATCGTGGTAAGAATGTGCAGCTGAAATAATTAATTGGCTCATTAAATGCACTGCAGAGCGCTCACGATGCAGAGTCGTATTTTGAGAATTGGAGGGAAGATAATTATTAAGCAATAATAAAGCGTTAAAATTGTTAAGTGGCTGTAAAATGGAACGTTTATTGTTAGCTCTAGCAAAAAAACAGACAAAATAAACAAATAAATATCATGAAGCGTAATTTAGCATAGGAAAACTATGCTGATATTAAAAAAAGTTGTTTCATCAACCTACTCCTTGTCTCTTGAAAAATTATTTATTTATCTTCACTATAAACATATGGAGCATTGTTTATAAAGCGATTGTTTTTGATTTATACACACTGTTGCCATTAAGGCCATTTTTGTCTTTATATGAGGGATTCTCTCTTATCGATTCATCTTCCTCTTTGTTTGTTATTCTGATGGTAAAAACTCACTATTCTAATAGTGTTGCAACAAGATGATGTAGCAAGTAGAGTAAAGGTGACGACATTCAAGATATTCTCAAAGGCTTGTCCACAATAAAGGCAACACTATATCGCTATGAACTTAATGCAACACTTTGATGTAAGCTTCTTGTCTTAGAGTCTCCACCAAAAAGAGTAATTGAAAAAAAATAAATAAATATGCTCAAGAAATGTTACACAAGTTCACAATTGGAATTGAGCAATTTTATGCAGTAATCGAGCAGCCCGCCTATGCAAACTGCTCGAAGGACTTCAACACTATCCCCGCAACCATTATCGATGAAAAAATTTCCGAAGAAAAAATAAAAAAAAAAACAAAAAATTAAATTCAATAATGGCAACACCATTATCGAACACACAGTTTAGCGAAGCAATTGCTAAATTGTTGGGAGCGAAAATCTGGCGATGGCACCAATCGTCCAGTGTCAAGCAGGTACTTGAAAA
This sequence comes from Odontomyia ornata, assembly GCA_963969285.1. Classification (NCBI taxonomy): domain Eukaryota; kingdom Metazoa; phylum Arthropoda; class Insecta; order Diptera; family Stratiomyidae; genus Odontomyia; species Odontomyia ornata. Next base: position 300,906,811 of record OZ017741.1, read on the forward strand.
TTGCTGGGAGTTCAACATTGACGCATACGAAATAATTTTCGTTGACTTTAAGAAAGCACACGACAGTATTGATCGTTACGTACTGTACCAAATAATGCTTTGCTTTGGTATCCCAGCCAAGTCAATCTCACTAAAATATCAATGATGTCGACGATCTTCCAAGTCCGCATCAATAACCAACTCACCGATGCCTTTGACACAAATATTGGACTAAAGCCGGAAGATAAGCTGACCCCATTACTCTTCAATTTGGCTCGAGAGCACGTCGCTAGAAAGCTACCTGTCGATACAAGAGGTACCCTATTATGCAATTCAAGCCAAATGGTAGCAACTGGTGACAATTGCTAACGAACTTTCCTTGAAATTCGGCAGCAAACCAAAACTGGTAGGGCTGGAAACCAACGAGAATAAAACAAACTCATGATACAGCGAGATAAAAATACCTCAAATACCCAGAATATCATACTTGGCGAATACAATATCAAACAATATCAAAAAGTGAGCAAATTTGTGTATTTGGGCAGCAAAATAACGAAAGCCGATAATGAAAGAGACGAAATACACCGAATAGTACAGCTCGCAAATAAAATATTTTTTCCAGTTTTGACGATCTTGAAGGCCAGCTACAAACACAATAAAACAAAGCTCCAAGTATACAAATCCTACGTTGTGCTATGGGTGATAAACCTGAACCTTAACCAAAGCATCCGCAAATATATTGAATGGCTTTGGGCGACGGGTCCTGAGGCGAATAATCGGAGCGAAGCTAAACGGGTACCAGTGGTGAATTCGAAGCAACCATGAGCTGTATGAAATTTTTGATGAGATAGAGGTCTCGACAACTGTAAGACTGCGGAAGCTACAATGGGCTGGCCACATAAATCGTATGGAGGAATAACGGATAACCAAAAAGGTATTCATTGGGAGAACTGAGGGCCGGACACCAGTGGGGAAGCCGAGGAAACGCTGTCTGACTCGGTTGACGAAGGCAGTTCATCGCTGCTTGGATTTCAAAATTGGAGGGCGTGATCAATGGACCGAGATAGTTAGAGGTGCTATTTGCTGGAAGTGAAGGCTCAAGAGGCACTGTAGTGCTACGAAGAAGAGGAAGAAGAATTTTTATGAATAAAACATCTGAATACGTACTGAAATGTAAATTTACTCAAAATATGTTCTATTTTTTGTATGATTTGAAAGTTGGTTTTGTTTTTTTTTCTATGTTGAGTGATATATAATTTTTACAAGACTCAAGGAAAGACATAGAGTGCATCTGGAAAAATATAAGATAATCCGTCCCGATGACCACAGGGAATTCTTGGAGTTGATATGGCTCACAAATATCACCTGAAAATTCAAAGTTCAAATTTAAAATGCATTGAAGCAGACAAAGTAAGCTCTATACTAAGAAGGTACGCCTTTATTTTTGTGGGGGGTGAGGAATTTCATTGACGCCTTAGAAGAAGTGCTTTCTCTATGCAAAAAAATTCTATTTCTATGCCACGGGAGGTGATTTCAATACGAAACATCCCTAATGGGGAAACATTGTATCTAATGGCTATGGAACGGCTCTTTCTAACAGGGTTCAATCAAATGCGGTCCTTATATTGATTCCCCCAAAAGAGCTCACGTTCCACCAAAACACGTCCATTATCGTGTCTACCAATCTGGCAAATTGCTCCCAAGTCTGACTAGTTTTTAGTTGAGTTGACCTTAAGAGTGAAGATGGGAGCGAAACTTGAGATTCCAGATCCTCAACTTTTAATTACATGCAAGCAAATTGATTGCGCAGTAGTTAGTACTGGCTTTTATGGAAAATTGAAGGAATACCGATCAATAGATTGAAAAACCATTCTTTTGCTGAAATCGATGAGGGAGTCACAACCCCTTGATGTGGTCACCTTAAAGATTTTCATTGAGAAATCCTTGAAGAATTACCTGTATTGAGATGAGTATGAACGTATTTATCTAGTGTAAGTGTCTTTAATCTGAATGATCTCCAGGAAAACCACAACCTTTGCTAACTAGAGATTCAAATAGGCCCTGTAATGTGTCAAACCAGATCCTTGTATATTTCAATATTATAACTGTGAAAAAAGACTGTCCGGGGCCCTTACTTACAATGGTTTCATGCTCATGGATGACAAATCTATTCCTGTTTCTATCACAAAGCGTTTCGTCAAAGTTCTTCAAAGAGAGAAAGCAAGTAAGGACTTCGTTAGTGATCAGTGCCACACGAAATTTTGACAAGGACTACGAGCAATTGTGACACACTTATTGGCTATTGTCTGTTTGTCAGTCCTAAGAGGCTCGCTTTATAGGCATTGGAGCAAAACTCCCAAGAAATCAACAGAGGCAGATGGAATTTCCAATTATATGCTTAAAAATATTCCTCAGGTTGTCTTTGCTCTCCTTCCGACCATTCGGAATAATTGCATCAATATTTACTATTTACTACAGGAATGGAAGTGGGCAAAAATATTTACAGCACCTAAGAAATCGGACAGTACTGACATAGTCGATATTCGTCCGATTTAGCTACTTTCGAATATTGATAAGCTGCTTAAAAGGGTTACACATCATACAATTCTCCGTGGGGGCGGAAATTGTACTGGAAAAAAATTTGACTTCAAAAAAGCCCACTCCACGGTAGATGATCTGGCTATATTCTGAACCGATGTAATTAAAAGTAGGCACAACAATAAGCCTATTGTAGCTTGCCTGATTGATGTGGAGAAAGTCTTTGACACTGTATGGATCAATGAGCATCTCTACAAAATGATGCTCGTATTGTGTAAATTATAAGCACTTTCTTGAAGGGACGAACTACCTTTACTGGTGACTGGTTGAGCTAGGTTAGATCCATTTTATATTGATTCGGGGTCCCACAGGGTTCTTTATTAGCCTCTTTTCTCTTTAGTATATTTCCTCTGACATTCCGGGCATAAGAGACAAATATAATGTCAAACTGGATGTCATTTGATTCAGTTGTGTGTTTATTCGCTGCGATTAATTTATAAGTTATTTGTTGTTTGCAGCCCTTTTTCACTTAATAAAAGTGATGAATTCCAAATTTAGCGGGCTCTATTTAACTTTAGTGCATTCATAAGGTGTGGTTGTTGAGTTAGGGCCCAGTGCATTTCAAAGTGTATTTTCTTTTCTTAACAATTTTATTACGCTTTGTACTGCTAGTCAATGATTTACCGCTGTATCAAAGTTTGGAACCTTACAGAAGTTATCCAGTGCTTGTTTCTAGTTCTTGTGCATCTGGAGATATGCAAATCTAAACATTCTACTACTTTTAACCCTACAAATATTAAACCTTAGAAGCTCTACATTAAAACTTTTTAAGTTATGTGTTAAATTATTTTTATAAACTCGAATTTGTGAAAAATTCTGTCGCTGGGAACTTGAATAAGAAAATGCCCTGTTGTGCGAAAATATGTTTTGACACTGCCGAAACAGTGCCATTATTATTGTATTTCGGTCTTTGCAATAGGTCATATCATTCTTCATATGTGAGCATTAAAGGGCCAGTGGCAGATGTAATCAACAAATCTGAAAACGGTGTGCGTTGGTACTGTGAACCGTGCAGGCGCTATTCTTTGTCGGTCTACTTTCTTCGTCTCCAATTAGCTAGTCAAACAGTTAAATCCTTATCCGATGAACTAAATATTCTGCAAACAAAACGCCAATCGGCATGCGATGAGGTGGACTCGTTGCTGAAATGCACGGATACGTTACCTGATCCATCCACAACTGAAAAAAATCTGATTTCTCCGTATTTACTGCTGCCTATGTAATCTGATCCATATGTGTCAGGTGATCTGTTGACTATCAACCTGGATTCATCTCCTCCATCCTATCTCGTAGCAAGTCTCCATCAAAGTTTCCACCACTCGACAATGCGAAGCGTACGACTTGCTCGGAAACCAAATTAATGCCTTCATCATCACCTGGATCTTGAACTGCCTGCCAGGGAGTGATTCCAAAAACCTTGGCTGCATCACAGGCCCCAATCAATGGTTCTACATGTGCTTCATTGCCACCACCAGCCAATGTACCGACTATCCAATTATTGAGCCCAGCTGTCATCAACACGTACAGCTGCTTCAAACAGTTACTCCTCCCATTCGAATCTGTGTGTCTCACTTGGCATCAAATGCCACATGCGAGCAAATTGAAGACTATGTCATACGAAAATTAGGTATGGCTGCATCATATCTATCCTGCAAGAAGCTCACTGATGAGAGCCGTTCCTTGGCTTCTTTCAAAATTGACGTAAATGCTGAGTGCCGAGCTACCTTATCGCAGAATTTTTGGCTGAAAAGCGTTCTGGTAAAGGAATTCGTCTCCGGTAGAAGGAAAAATTCTTGACGCTAGAAGAATCCATGGACCTTGAATTAACATTCAACAGAAAAATTTATAAATTTAGTATTTTTTATCAGAATATCAGGGGACTTTTTAATTTGAATCACAGTGGATAGTGATGATAATTTTTGCATCACAGAATTGTGCCTGAATTATACTATTAGTGATTTTGATACCTCTTCTATACACAAAATATTTCCTCGTGATCGCGATACATTTATATTGCTTAAGTATGATGCTGGAGGAGTTTTCATTGACGCCAAATACGATCTTCAATGTACTCCTTGCAATGATTTCCTTCCTTCTTCACCAGTAGAATGTGTACTAGTCAGAGTTTTTATGAGCCCCGGGTTTCTTTATTAATTGCTAGCATCTATGTTCCTTGCAATTCCCCTTTAACTTTTTTGATGAACTAAATCAATTCATCGTTTTTAAAATTTCCACACGCTTATTATTTATTTATGGAAACTTCAATATGCGTCTTGTAGAGTAAAAGATTTCCTCACATCCTAGAATTGCTACATCCAATCCCTTATGCAAATGCATGTCAGCATTTTTCTCCTTCAATTTATTAGTACAAGCAAACTGCATTCAGAACTTTAATGAAAGGCTACTGGCTCTTGTACTCTTAAACTCAAAACTCTCAAATAATGCAGTACTCACTTCTGGCGATCCTTTAGTTAGAGCTGATCCACATCACCCTCTATTATGTGTTGATCTGGCCATACCGGTGTTAAGTTGTGACCATGCCTTTCAACCAACCATTTATAATTTCAGAAAGACAAATTTCCAAGCGATATCGAATGCACTTTCTAACATAAAGTGGGATAACTATTTTGCTGGTATCTCGTGGTAGGAAGCTACATCCAAATTCTACGCCCTATTCTACAAACTCAGTACTAAACACACTCCAATCCATCACCGAGCAAATTAAACTGATGCTCCATCGTTTAATTGAGAAGTATGTCAGGTGCTCAAAAATAGAGAAAAGCTAGAAAGAAATATAAGCTCCTAAAGTCCTCGGAAGCAGTACGCAAATTTTCAAGATTGCGGTTATTAGCAAAATCATTGATAAAATGCGTCATCAATAATTATTTCGGCCATTTTGAAGAATCACTTTATAATAATCAACTGAAACCATTTTGGACTTATATTTGTGCATTTAAGAAATCACCGGCTATAGCAAATACAGTCGAACTCGGTTATAACGAATCTCCAGGGGACCAAAAATTTCGTTCGTTATATCCGAGGTTCGTTACATCCGATCTTTTGCACTACATACATTGTAAGGTGATTTGAATGTAAACGAATTTATGCAACATTTATACATATGTATTTGTTATTTTGTGGCATAGAAAATGAACATAACTAAATACATTTCTAAGCTCATTTGTATGAAAAAATAATTTGAATTCGTCTCTGGTATTGACTGGAGTCTAATTATTTGGTCGGAAGAAGTCTGTGACTTTTTTCTGAATATTTCGCATATTTAGGGCTTCTTGGCTTATATTTTTTTCGAGAATATCAACTGCAGCCAAAAATTCACCGTTTTCTGGGCAATCAATCTTCTTAACGGTCAGGATTTTAATTTGATGAGCACTTTTTATGGCAACGATTTGCAGCAAACCGCTCCAAAACCCAACCAAAATGGAAATTGGTTAGACCTAATTTTTACTAACGCATATGACGATGTAGCAGTCAATCAAAGTGATGACAAAGAGAACCTTTTTTGTAACAGCCTTCATCACTCTGCACTTAATATTGATATTTCCACTCCTGACATTTCTAACCCTACAATGAATCAATTGTATACGACTTTCGCAATGCTGATTATGAAAGTATCAATAAACATCTTGTCGCTGTTAATTGGACTGGTACACTTTCGACGTTAGATCTTGAAGAAGCGTTATCCTGTTTTTATCAAATAACTCTTGACGCCGGCGAAAAGTATGTATCTAAAATTAAGAAAAAAGATAAACTGTCTGAACCTTGGTTAAATGGTGATCTTAGATATTTACGAAATCAAAGGAACAAATATTATAGAATGATCAAAAGCAAGAAAGATGTCAGCAATGATATTAAATCAAAATATAATGAGCTTGCCAATGAATTTCAAACAAAATCTCGAGAAGCATATGAAGTATATGTTAATTTGATCGGTGAAAATATTATTAAAGGCCCAAAAAGTTCTTTGATTTTGTAAATATCAAGCGTAAGACTCACCCTTCACCCATGTTTTTCAAGGATTCAGTTTCTTGTTTCCCAGAGCAAATTTGTGAGTTTTTTGCAAATTACTTTCAAGAAGTTTATTGTAACCCTGAGAACCCATTAAATCCCGTTTTGCAAATAGCTCCAATGACATTAATTAACGAAGTTTCAATTTCTGAGGAAGAAATTGCTCATGCGATTGCCAATTTGGATGCCAATAAGGGATCTGGCCCCGATCTTATTCCTCCTAGTTTTCTTATCCAATGCAAAGACCAATTAACCAGGCCATTCTCCATAATTTCAACAAATCACTCTCTAGTGGCGTCTTTCCTTCTTACTGGAAATCTTCTTACTTAATACCAATACATAAGAAGAATAATAAACGGTGTTTTCTAAATTATAGAGGTATTGCTATATTATCATCCATTCCAAAGCTTTTTGAACAAATACTTTGCAACAAGATCTCCCCTATTATAGAGCCGCGGCTTAATGGAGAGCAGCATGGGTTCAGAAAAAATAGATCTACTACCACCAATCTCCTCATCATGACATCAAGTATTCTGTGCGAGATGGAAAAGGGTCTCCAGATTGATGCAATGTATACAGATTTTAGCAAAGCATTTGATCGTGTAAATCATGAAGTTTTGATTTGTAAGCTCCGTAATTTTGGAATTATTGGTCGTTTACTCAGTTGGATCCATTCTTACCTTAAATACCGCACTCAAGTTGTCAAATTTCAAGGACAATTATCGAAACAAATTCATGTCCTCTCTGGGGTTCCTCAAGGAAGTCATCTTGGGCCTCTTCTATTTAATGTTTTCATATCTGATCTCTCAGCAGTTTTATATGACGTACCTCATCTTTTTATGCAGATGACCTTAAAGTTTACCAAGTCATATCATCTCTATCCGATATGATGTTTCTCCAGTCCAAGCTTAACATTCTCTCTGAATGGTGTTACAACAACCACCTCTCTTTAAACTTGGAAAAATGCCAGGTGATGAGTTTTTCAAGAAAACGGAGCTTTCTTCTGTTTGATTATCACATCAACAACACAACACTTAATAGAGTCGATAAAATTGCGGACCTTGGTGTTTTTCTGGACCAAACGTATCCAGAGCTAATAAAATGCTAGGATTCATCAAACGAAGAGCTAAAGAATTCAAGAATATTTGGGTTACTAAATCACCATACGTCTCATTAGTACGCCCTATTCTTGAATATGCCAGCCTGATTTGGAGCCCTATTTTAGATATTCACGCTGACAGGTTAGAATCGGTCCAGAAACAATTTCTTCTTTTTGCGCTCAGATCCCTTTACGACCCTAGGAACTTCAACAGCCTACCATCGTATAACTATCGGCTCGATGTGCTGAATATGGCATCACTAGATTCTGATGATGTCTGCATGTCTAGCATTCGATGTTCCCAGAGACAATATTAAGGTTCAGTATATAACAAAAAAAATTACTCTGAATAAACCCCTAAGAATCACAAGACTTTCACCAATGCTTACCGTAGGTTGCCATCACACTACTTATGCGGACAATGAGCCAATAAACGTATGTTGTAAGGCATTCAACAAGTTTAGTAAATATTACTCCCCGTCCATTTCCAAAGCCTCATATAAAAATAATATCCTAAAATCCTTTCATTTCTCAATATAATTTGTATAATTGTGCGTAAAAATTAAAGTATCATGAAAATGTAAGGTTTTTTTTGTGTAGTAATTTTAATATTATAAGGATATGTCTTGCTTGGCAAAATAAATAAATAAATAAATTTCAATTTACCTGACAATCCCTATGAAGATAGACTTTCCTTACTCTAATTACCAACGTTAAACTCTCGCCGTACATATCTAGGTGAGTATCTGCCTCATAAACTCGACTATAATCACATAGATTTGCAACTCGTTAATTGCATAGAGGCTCGGAATGCATTTAAACAAACTCGTTTGTCGGAGTAACATTTGCACGTACAGATGTAAGATTCAACTCACTCTCGGTTCACTTACCGAGAACGTACAATTCCTTGGAGCTTGGTCCTATTCCGCAATCCATTTTGAGATTCAAAAATGTGCTTAAATCTAAATTATAATAATAAACAGTAATAATACACAGTGTGTGTAATATTACTGTTTATTGACCTTATTGTTTTATATACACTTGTAATTGGGCATTCGCTTGTAAGGTATTGTTTGACAATAAATAAACCTGGGATCCAGGTGAACCTTTTCGCTAATGGCTTGTTAGTGTAGTCATCGGAATACAATTTTTACAGAGAAGGGGGGCCGAAAATACTTAGAATATCTTACGACATACTGCCAACAAGGGGGAACAAAGCTAAATTCAAAGAAAATTGAATCAATTGTGTTCAGGGAAACCCATTTTGCATTGCCATCTGTGACAACAGAATTAAGTTGAATGGACAGATTGTGCACTGCTCCAGACAAACGAATATTTGGGGGTCGTTTTCGATTGTAAGGCTACTATCAGTGCTCACTTCGAAAATGTTTTGAAAAAAGTTACTTATGCGTACCACCTCCTTACACCTCTTTTCAGGAAGCAGTCAACTGCAAACCAGTGGGTCAAGGTTTGGGTCTACAAAACTCTGATTTGTCTGATCACCAAATATTCGGTGATGATACCTATGGAGAGGAGCTCCGAAAATGATATGGGGCAGGATAGGATTGGCGAAAAACCCATCAGGTTTGCACAGACCAATACAAACGGGAAGACGGACGGTCCTACTCTAATGAGGCACCTTGTCGATCGACCCAATTAAGACATGTACCGAGAAGCTAGTGGCGTCAGCAGTAAAGAGAGCAATGGAGCAGATGGCTGAAGTAGTTAGAGCAGCGCTGGATAATCGTTCAATGGATGCAGTGAATCAGTGGTTTTAAGGTAGTTTTAAGCAAATAATGTACTTATTTATTTTTAGAATTTAAATTCTAAAACGTCGACTCTTTCAAACCAAATAATGTTGTGGGTGTCTACATTTAAAAGTTTTGTTTTTAATTACGATAACAAGATTGATATTGTGAGTTAAAGTAAAGTAAATTATAATCGAAATCCGGGAAAACTCTAAATTACAACCCGTATTAATGCTTTTACGCTGTTATTTATGAATTGTAAATACTGTAAAAAAAGGAAAACGCCCAGTTAAAAATTTCGAATCTTAAATCTTGTAAATTTGCTGAACTTTTACTAGAATATAATACATGGAAAAGTTTTAGTTTGGCTAATATTACATTATCACAGGGATTGCTAATTATTTATCTTTTCTTCTTAAATCTTTCCAAATTCAACTTCATACAATATAGAATAAACGTACCTTGAGCTTTAAAGATTTAGAGTTGAACATGCCACAACCCTTATGAAACTGATTAAACAAATATTCAAACTTTTAACTATGCCACTAATTAAAATTGCACAAAGTTAATGCAATATGGCTGAATACACTGTTGCACTTCGCTTTTCAATAATTCACCTAAATTTTTCTTTTGCCAATTCACTTATTCACTGGTGATGCACTTGTTGCACAAACTTGATCAATAACTAAATATATTTCAGGATTTTCCGACCGCAACGACAAAAACCGCAGAACCGCCAAGTCGAAACGTTTTCAAGAAACTGCAAAATTGGCGAAGAAGCCTCTTCGCTGGACACGCTATGATAATCTATTGTTTTCGTTTTCTATTCAATTATGCATCGAATGAACTTCTAAAAGCGAACCAATTGCTACTTTTTTTGAAGCACGTATAAAACATATCGCCAATCAGCCAACTCGTAGCCGCTAAACATCCACGACATGGCTATTATACCATCGATGCAGTTGAATAACAATTACTCTATTACGCACAGCCTGATGGCACTCTTGAATTATTTTTATTGTCCATCTAACCCTCAACATTCCATATTACACACAAATTTTATTTGATTCAATGATAACTAACTAAATCTGCTGCAACCACCAGCATACAAAAGTACTCGTGCATCAGCTCTGACGAAGAGTACGCATGGTATGCATTTTTGGAACACTTTCAACTGCTTTGCGATGATGCTTGCATGCGTGCATATTATTATGCGTAAGACAGTACGATTTGCTTTAATTCGTTCAATAACTTTTTCTGAGTAGCGGCAGTAAATTCGTCGTGTGAGTATCATATTCAACAAGTGGAAGCTACATAACTGCTAATCATCACGTTCAGAGAATTAATTATTTTCATCGCTGATTATTCAAGCATTTTTGAACTTGAATGTAAGTCAAGTTTAGAAGACTATCTTTAGAGACACGGGTTGGTCAATGGTTTGGCTTGAAACAATTAAAGAAAGTCAATGATTGACATCACCGGTAATTTGGTTAATGCATACCCATGAGCCAAGTAAATTGCGACGAATCAACAAAAATATAGAGACATAAGAATCACTACGCAATGTTCTATTCTATAGACTTGAGCATATATGTAGATGAAACACTCATCATCATCAAGCAACGCGAATATATCGGATAGCAGTGAGTCAGAAGCTTTGCCTACTTCCCGATGTACATCATCCATTATTACAAGAAGTATGGTATATATATATATATATATATATATATATATATATATATATATATATATATATAAGTCTGTGTGGTCTAGAGGTTAGAGCATGGACGCATAAGCCTAAGGCCCCAGGTTCAAATCTCGTTGGGACCAACGTGATTTAGTTCAGGGGATTTTTCGGACAGACTACGAGTGTTCACTCAGGGGTGATATATACTGATTTAATCAGATCATATCATAGCTGAGCATGCACACGGGAGCATAGTACTGACCAAACCAACTTCCGTAAAAATCAATACGGTCACGAAAAATGAGATACTCTAACTTTCTCCAAGCGAAGGCCCGAGAGGGGCTGTAGTGCTACTAAGAAGAAGAAGATGGTATATAGATAATCATCTCATCGGGGAGCTATTTCAAAAACCAACGAAATTCAGCATGTGCTTCAGTAATTACCGTCGCTCCAAGTAGTTATCCTGAGGGAAGAAATCTTCATTTTAAGGCATGCGCATTTGCCCAAAACATCGGAGCTACGTAAGTAAAAAATTCGGTTCAACTATCAAAATATTTACTTGCCGGAAATTGACCAGCAATGACACAATTAAAAGAGTAAGTAGCAGCTTCCTTTAAATTATGGGTTCCGGCATCCTGCGATATCATCTTGAACGCTAATTGCTAGCCACCTGGAGTACACTCCAAAATATCTAAGTTAGCATGAAACATTACCAGATTATCATGCTAATGCAGATCTAGACTCTAAAGGTAACTGGAGCATTGGACAATCCAGTAAATGCAGTAAATTCGCAGTTCACACGAAATCATTCTACTTTTGCCACATAAGCATTAAATGCACTTTATGATTTCATAAGTTCTCATCATTTTTTGCAATTTTATACTTTTTTCATTTAAGCATTTGAATAAAATTTTATTGTATAGAGTTTCCCATTAGGGACATAGCAATTTTGTATCTTTATATGAATGCATTCCTAAACTTTTTGAATGAACTGTCAAAAGCAAAACGTTGGTTTAAGTTAACATTTTCATCATAGTAAAGTTTACGAACCAGCAACGTTCGGAAATTTTCAAAAGATACTACCGGAATTCTGAATCGGTGGTCCCAACTTGAAGAGCACTTACTACAATTTTCGGCCATAATAATCGTCATACCCAACAGACTGTGCATGCTATAGTGGATAAGTTCAAATCCAAATTTTTCGGGGCCAAAAAGACGTCGTACTGTTCGAACCGAAGGAAATATCGCAGCCGTAAGTACATCACTTCAAAATGAGCCAATTTAGCCGATTCCATGTCGTTCTCAAGAATTGGGCATCGTTCAAACGACACTGTGGAAAGATCTTGGCCTACATGGTTACAAGATCAAATTGACCTAAAAATTAAAGCCACTTGATCATTTGAAACACTGAAACTTCTCCAATTAGGCTCTGGCAAAGCTTGAAGAAAATGAAGAATTTCATCGAAAAATCATTATCAGCAATGAAGGTAATTTTTGGCTCAATGGGTTAGTTGCATTATTGGTCAGCAACAAATCGTTGTGTTTGCAAAAAATTGCTGTAGGTGCAGTTTTCATGCCAGAGGTGTGACTGGGTCATATTTTTTCATGAATGAAAACAAAAGTCATGTTACATTCAATGGAGAGCACTATCGTGTTATGTTGGAAGATTATTTGGGGTCAGAATTGAATGAACTTGACATCACCGATATATGGTTCCAACAAGACGGTGCCACTAGCCACCCAGCATGCCTATGAATCGATTTATTGAAAGGCAAATTTGGTGAACGTGTTACTTCGAAAAATGGTCCGGTCGAATAGCCGCCTCGTTCATGTTGTCTAACACCATTCAATTTCTTTTTATGGTGCTAAATCAAATCACTGGTCCATGCCAATAAACCAGCAACTTCAGACGAGTTCAAAGACAATATCCAATGCGAAATTGCCAACAGGAATAATCTTGGAGGCTAGCATTCTTTGGGGCCATCATATCCACCAGCCCAAAGCATCACTTCCAGTTTGTTATCCAAAGCGTAGTCCACATTCAGACAGGATCGTTACCTGTCATCCCAGGAGGGAGCCTCACGGTGCCCCCATATCCTCGGCTTTCAAGAGTACTCCTGTGGACCAGCATGCCCCTTGTGGGAATTTCCTAGGGTACATGGCTTGTAAAGATGATATCGGTTCGTTCATCGTTAGGTAAATACTAAAGAATGTGGTCTCTGAGAACTGCACCCACACAAAACCAATCCTCCGTTCACCACTCCGAGGCCTGCCAAGGTTTTACAGAGAGAGTAACGCTAGGATAGCAATTCACGCACGAGTATCACATTCGCGCTAGCGTACAAAGTAACTAGATCCAAACCATCATATCCGCCAGCCCAAAGCATCGATTCCACTCCCTTGTCCAAAGCGTAGTGCATATTCATTCAGGGTCGTTACATATTATCTTAGGAGGAGCCTCACGTCGGCCTCCATATCGTCGGGTGCATTTGGGTGGCACTCCTCAAAAAATGCTAGCCTTTAAGGCTATTTCCATCGGCCGGCATTACCCCTGCGGGAAATTTCCTTGTATTACAATACTATGGAACAACATACACTGTGCTACTATAAAACCATATGGCTATGAAGCACTATACATTACCGGTTCGCCAGGATTTGCATAAACATTCCGAAAATGAAGGGTGTTTGAAACAAAACAAAAGAATAACTTTTGTACAGAAATAACTTATCATAGATTTCAAAATGATTTGTAATGCCTCTAATACAAAGTTTCAACTTGCCATGAGATTTTTTCGATTTTTAATGAAATGTAAAATTCATAATTTTTGACTGTTTATAAAAAACAATTGATTTGATTTTTTCTTATGTGAAGTGTCTGGATTTTCATTGAAATTTAACATTTGGTCCATCGAGTCAGATTATTGAGTTCGTAGATTGTTCTTTGAGCAAAGTTCTTAAATTTCATGAATATCCAGTTCTTGTGCATATTTTTTGAATACAATTATAGTGATGTAAATCTTTGTAAATTGGCCTAAAAAGTACGTCAGTACTGTATAAAACAGTTATTATGTTATGTGACTTTGTTAATTTACTTTGAAGGTGCATCAGTACTTAGACATATAGTTACTCTGGCTTGTAACTTCGTAAATTCACTCCTGAAAGTGCGTCGGTATTTTATCATACAGTTTCTCTGATGTATAACTTTATAAAAACAACCCTGAAAGTACGTCGGTACGTGTCAATAATTTCCATAAAGACACGATAAAGCATCGTAAACATGAAGGGACACTTATGCATTAAAATTCTGTTGCTTGGGTAGCTTATCAAAGTGCAAGTGGATTTCCGCAAGGAAGCGGAGACAAGGGGGACTATGTTGACGGTTAAAAATTCGTTGGATAGGCTCAAGAGGAGTTGACGCCTTCAAGTCAGGAAACGGCGCGATCATTCCATCGATAGATGGAAGCTCAGAGCAACTTGAACAACCATACTTTGCTGAAGGCATTGATCGGGTGGAGGAGGTTTTCTTCGAGACTCAACTAGATATGCAGGGATTGCTAGAAGAATTGATTGCCAATGTAGCACCAGAAAGAGATAAATAGGAAGTTGCAGCAAGTAGACATCGAGCTACGGAGGAAATAGATGTGAGATTGCCTAAAATATCTCCCCCCAAGCTTGCTGGTAATTACAAAAATTGACTGTCATTCCGGGATGTTTTTTGAATGCTCATACATGAGCGGTCTGCACTGTCAAATGTAGAGAGACTCCATTACCTGAAGTTTAGTGTAATTGGTGAAGCTGCAACATTAATCAAACAGTTCTCAGTCACAGACTCTAATTACGCAGCTGCATGGTCAATCTTATGCGTGCTTCTCCAGCGACTCTTTGCCATTACTCATGCACAGGAGACGTTCTCGGCTTTGCGAATGCTACTAGAAAAAACAACCGAGTGCATCCAGTCCATTGACAAATGGGAGTGAAATTTTTGTGGCAGTGCGTAGTGGTATACATGACTGTGAAAAAACTACTCATGAAACGCGGTAGATGTGGGAAAAAGAACATGTCGGTAAGCCGGATGTTCTTTTTCCCACAATCAATCAAGGATGTTTAAGTATTCCTGCAGGTACGATGACGGGCTTTGAAAGCATCAGGGAAGGAACGCATCAAGGTGCAGTCAACTACAGCATTGAATCGTAGCGTTCAAGCCTACCATATAGAAGCATTATAGGTATGCAACCCATTTTTGTAGCAAACCATGCAAAGGTGATAAATAATAATAACTCTTAAAAAGCAGTATGCGTGAAGCTTATTAAATATGGAAACAAGATTTTCATCCACTTGGAATGCAAAATATTGTAAAGTCGTCTCTTAATACCCCTTAACAACATAGCAATTATTTCATTTTTGTAACATCCAGGTACATTTCAAAATTAGAAACAAACAAGTTGAGTAAGCAGGAGAATGCTCCTACCAGAAGATCTTTGTCAACATGCTAGGGTTAGAAGCAAGTTTTCTAATGGCGTGAATCGATATTATATTAATTATTCATCCAATACTTAGATATGAAATCGTTCAAATTTATACAATTGATGCACAGTTTCTTTCGTAAGCACAGTGCAGCCGCTATTTTAATCTAGCTAAAATGATTTTTCTGAAAGCTCGGCCGATTGAACATGTTCAAGTTAAACACTATTCCTTAAATTTTCATGAAAATTGAAAGAAAATAAAAGTACCCAAGTCAATTTTATATATATATATAGGGTTTTCCAATAAGAGGTGTTATTTTGAATAGATCTTCTGATTTAACACCTTGCGACTTCTTCCTTTGGAGCTACGTGAAAGAGAAGGCCTATGCCAAAAGCCCAGCGCCGATTCAAGATCTCAAAGATGAAATTCGTGAGGCTATCGAGGACATAGGGCAGCCACTTTGCGATTTGGTTATGGAAAATTTCATGAAGAGGATATGGTCCTGTAAGCGTGTCGTAGTGGTTATTTGCCCAATGTTAGTTATTGCTATTAACGGCATATCTTCTGCTTTATAATGAAATAAAAATCTGATCATTTATATTAAAAAATGGCATTTTTCTTTTAATATCAAAATAACATCTCTTAATGGAAAACCCTATATCAAACATAAACACGTGTTATTGTCGTTGTAATTCCATATAATTGAAATGGTTATAACTCACTTGATTATGATTAGATCTCAATTAAATTTTGTAAACAAATATATCTTATATCAGTCTATATAATTGCCAAATTTCAAGAAGTTTGAAGGTACCGTTTTGATTTTATGGGCAAAAATGTAAAATCTACAAATCATACTATTATTAACAAAGTTGAGTGAATTTCGATTTCTAAGGTATTTGTTGCTCTTGTACTCATAAAGGTCCACGTTCGTGATAATTTTCAGATTTTTCGACTGAAAGGTGTCCAATCGCGAGGGGGGGTTATTTTGCCTTCCCCTGGATCCCCTTATTCATAAAATGATTTTTTTATTTCAGATTCTAAAAGTTCTAATCAAGACCTTTCATTTGATACCCCACTCGACTACCTTTGATGAAAAAAAATTTTTAAGGGCCAATTCGTTATAAGGTGGACCCCCCTTAAACATTTTTTAAATTTTTGTTAAGGCCTTAACTTTTGAGAGACCATCACTTGTTACCTTTCACTAGTGGTAAAGGGGGTTGGGTGCTCCGGTTGGGGTCTTTGGGTCCCGACCAGCCCGCGGAGACGGGGGTGGATGAGCGCCACTCGCCAACCCGTAAAATACCCCGGAAGCCAATTGGCGAGGTCAAGCCTCCCGAACAAACCAACGCTTTTCGCCTTCAACCCCTATATTGCTTTTGTCCCACTTAGGGCTCCGCCCCCACTCTCCAAGATCACTGCCTTGTTGCTTCGTGGTCGTCACTCTCCTTTCCTGGTGCACCCCTGGTTGTTCAGCACGAGGGAGGGCTACGTGCTCGGTCCTATCCCGTAGTCGAACAAAATTGCACCCACTCCCCGGAGCCACGTTCACAAATGGGGCGCCAAACCTAAAATATAAATATAAATGCGCCTCCTCGTCACCTCTCCAACCAAATGAATAGTCACGGAAAGAATTTAGGTTGGTCGGAATGAGGCTTTTAAGATAATTCATTGAGCAAAATTAATATTATTCATTGAGCAAATTCGTTAATTATCCCTAGTACAAATTCTTAATCATTTCACTTAACTCAACTACCTTGGGGCGTCACGAGGTCGAAAATCCTGTTCCTCGATCAACTTTGAGGTTCTTGGAATCGCCAATTCCGCTCGAATCGCTAATGCCGCACAAATTGAATCGCTGATGCCGCACAAATTGAATCGCTGATGCCACACAAATTGAATCGCTGATTTCCACTCCGATACAATGAATCAACATCCGCCAGTATGATCGGAGAACGTCCTCACCCCGCAAAGGTCACACCAAGAAGAAAACAAGCCACTTCTTCTTTCACTTCCGTTCACTTTCCCCCCAGTTCTCGGTAAGCATCGTTAACATTCCAGCGCATAAGCATTCCACCAAGCAACCTCTGCCCCATCTAGCTCTTCACACCAATTAACTTATATCGTTGTCTCTCGATTTTGTCTTCGATGTACAATTTGTTTGGTGGATATATTTCTCGAATTCAATATTGAATGTTTGTATTGATTGCATCATATTTTGTAAGTTGAAATTTAAATACACAGGGCTCGAATCATTGTCATCTTCTTGAGCATTACTAGTTGCCGATGCATTGTTATATGCCTTCTGATATAGCACTAACTCCGCGAAATTCTCGCAATATTTGGTCAATTGTAAATAAACGATGGGTTGGGTTGAAGTTATTATTGTGAGCCAGCACATTGGTGTTACATATAACGAAGATGCTTTGTTAGGAAAATTCACGCTTAAATCCTTTGTAGCCGGACCCGATGATGTTTTGAGTACTCGTGAATCGTTTGTTTCCAACGTTGAACTCAGTACTGGGTTGAGGTTTCTATCCTTTGCTTCTTAAGGATTTCTTCAAGCTGGGCGTGGGTGCGTTTGGGGCTCGTTTACTTCGCTGCGTTGTAATCCTTAGTTAATTAATTTAATTCTAAGCTTACAAGCTACCGTTTCTTTAATTGAATAATATTTACTTACATTTTATGTTCATATACTCTAGCACCCTGGCTCGGGGTGGCATTTAGTACTTTTCCGCGCAGTCTATCCGTATACCCGGGTGCAACAGGAAAGGAGTGTCGAGCCCTGGAGTCGTCCCAATTGTCCTTGACGGCCTCGCTGTAAATTTCCCGTGACACACTTCTGACCTTTTCACAAAGTTTGAGCATTCTAGCTTCTATAGTTTCTGAGGAAATCAACTGTGACGCACGGATGGACAGACGGACGAACGGACAGACGGATGGACAGACGGACAGACAGGTCGCGAAACTAGTAGGTCTTTGTAAAAAAAATTTTTACAAAGACCTAAAAACGATACTTAACTGATAAAAGTCGAATAAAAATTCGTGGTCTATTTCGACACATGAATCAAGTATCTAATTGTAATGATTTAGTTATTTTAGATCCGAACGCGGAACCGACCTCTCATCGGTTCTAGACGTTAAGTCTGAGTAGTGCCAACGCATGGTACCAACCGGTCAACCAATCCGTGCACCGTAACCCATTCACGCGGTGGCTGCTTGTCGGCCAGCTAGTTCGGAGAGGATTTCGGTCGCGGGTCTCCGAATGGGTTACGCTCATTTACATAATTCAGCCACCTATACACGCCCATTTTCAAACGCGTTACAAGCAAAACCATACGGAGAGGAAACCTATTCTACGTTACTCCGTATTTCTTCTCATAACCAGTCAAAAAGAACACAATCTAACTTTTATTTCGCGTTCCCGAATTCCCGACGCGGTACCGAAAAGTATACTACGTTAACTCAACCCGACGAATGCTACGTTAAGGAAAAACCAAAAACAACTAAGGTACCGCGTACCGCGCACGACGCTAAACCGACCTCAGCGGATTTTTTCCAAACCCTACCCTCGCGACGGCATACCTACCCTGCGCTTCACTTCCCGCTGAAAAAGAAGAACCACTGAAAAGGAAAATCCGTTTTTTGTTAGCAATTCATTTTAATTGTTTGTTCTATTGTATTTTATCATATACGTAATCAATTTACTAATATAGGATGTTTCTACGAACAGGATTCATTAAATGATTATAATTCTAATGCTTTCTTCTACTATATTCTAGAGGAAATTAATGGCGTTCTTGAAAATTAATTTTCCCATTGAAATTATAAGAAACATGTTATGATATACAAGTACATTTATGTGATATAAAAAAAAATAAATTTGAAACATCAACTTGGCTCGTTATACCTTAGTATTTGGAATGGAACTCATCAAAGTATTTTTCAGCATTCGAATAATTTGAACAAACATAAGTTTTCGTTTTAAACTTAATTTTAAAAAAAAATTTCCCCACTTTCCATTCAAGAGTCAATCGGCATATTCCCGAGGATATTTTATTAAGTATTTCTAGATCTGAATTCTCTCAGAGCCTTTTAACGAAGAAAGTTTTCTTATTCTAATCAGTCTCAGTTCTTTTTAGTAATTCCATCTTATTAATGTATATAATCTTCGGTTTAACATATCCCTGAAGCGTTTAAGACCTTTTTTTTTCCAGTCAGTGGTGCGGCTTTTACATGTTATAAAACGCGAATGAAAATAGTGATGAAATGGTTAAAATTCGTTTTAAACGCGAGATAACTTATGATTATCAACAGAGATTTCGGCCTTCATTTTTTTCTAGAGACTCTCTTTTATTATCCTCCTAGAGCTTAATGGATGAAATGAACTTAAATTTATGATAACCTTAGCGTAAAGCAGTCTTTTCCGAAAATCACTCTTTTCAACGATTCGTTTTATGTTATTTTTCTAACGCAAAAGCTTTTGTTTTCTTGAAAATACTTATTGTAGTTTCGTTTACATACTACAACGACATTTAGCAATTTTAAAACTTAATAGATCCCTTTCAATGGCCTACTTTTTCCTTTTCATAGACTATATCTAGCTCGATATGGGTTTTGGCTGAGGCAAACAAATTCCGATACAACATTTATAATGATTATTGGGGAAGGAATCACTCTTCATTTATATTGCATTGTAGTCTCAGCGAATTAAAATTTTTAAAATCATTTTGTTAGCACCGTTTATTTTATTCAGAAGCAAAAGAACTTTAGTAAATTTCTCACTGAACACCGAAGTATATTGTTAAAACTACATTTACTAAATTATTCAGAAAAGATCTGTTTTAAACTTATTGGAGCCAGGTTATTAGAAAAAAATTGTTTTTTTTCTATAAAATGTAAACATTTATAACGATATGAGCCCAAATTTGGATTTGTTCTACCTCATTAGCCGGAAGAAAACTACAATATTAAAAAGGTTAGTCACGATATTTTTAAATATTGAAAACTTCTTGCAACTTCAAAGGAGACTAAATATGTAATGAATAGTAAAGAAAACAGCCATTCTCGTTTTCACCCTATTTCGATTAAGTTTCGTACAACCAAAATTGAATCACATGCATGGATGCATATGCGCGTACATATGAATAAGACTATTAGATCATTGGGCCTTTGGTTGTTTAAATTTTTTTTTATTTCGGTTGGCAAATGTTTTCAAAACCTTTTGGTCATATTACTATGTCTCAACTTAACTGTTGGTTTTTGTCTTGTAACTCGAAGGGGACAAGAGGAAGGAAGTCTAAGGTTCTAGTTGGGATGGGGAGATATTGGTTGATTGTCTTCAATTTTTTTTGTATTTTAACTATGCGTTCCGTTTTGTTTGTAGTAAGTATGTAACTTCTTTTTAAAGCAATCTATTTTCTTTTTGTATTAATCAGTTCGTCTGATCCATATGC
The DNA here is from genome assembly GCA_963969285.1 of Odontomyia ornata. Classification (NCBI taxonomy): domain Eukaryota; kingdom Metazoa; phylum Arthropoda; class Insecta; order Diptera; family Stratiomyidae; genus Odontomyia; species Odontomyia ornata. The sequence goes on from OZ017741.1 coordinate 300,927,868, forward strand.
AATTTAATTTTGGCTTATCCTTCCAATCATTTTGATTTTATTATGCATAGTTATCCTAGGTTTTAATTGAGAACCTACATTTGTAAAATTCCAGTCAATATATTCGTCTACTAGAATGTTCCTTACAAAAAAATGCTTAATAGGAGTTCATAATTTTGCTCCAGGTTGTTTTGGAATTGTCTCTGTGGTCCATCAATTTTGAATTATTTTGGACACGATAAGGAAAGTAAAATGAACATACAAGTGAATAAATATTTGCTAAGTTGACGCGGATCTGCCTTTTGTAGGTATTAATGTTGTACTTTAATTTCTGTTGTTTTACAGGGACTTTCATTATTCTACTACTTTAAAACTGAACGTGGCAAAGCAAAAAAAAACAGACTGGCACGGATAATGTATCACAAGTTCCATAAAGTACTCACATTGGCACTGTATACCGCCCTGTTTCGCACGGCCCAACACGCCTGTTGTTTCATTTAGTTTTGTTGTCGCTTGCCCACGTAATTGTTGGATCTGTACCAACAACTATACAGTGAATAGTTAGCTTCTCGCCTTCCACATCAGCTGTATTTGACGGGACTCCCACAGCCACAACAGCGAAAACAATGAAAATAACACCTTGCTTCAAACTTTCTACTTTTTCATTTATGAATTTCCTTTCTTCAGCTATAAGAGTATGTTCCATTAAGCGATTTCACTCGATCGACGTCTGTTCCAGTCTTTCGCCACTTAAGTTCAGGAAAGCCAGGTCCCATGAAATTACAGCTTAGTGTAAGTGGAAACCAAATTGCAAAAGATTGAAGTTTATGTTCTGCGTTATCGTAGTGCCCAATGACATCGCCCGCCCACATACTCGTACTATCAAGCAACTTAGGCTTCAATCGAAAAGATGATGTCCTGCCGCCTAGAACACTTCGTCATAGTGTGGAATCGATAAAATTGATCCATCGGGCAAGTAGTGACGTGATCCAACGTACGTAGTGAAGGCATCGGTACACCTACTTCCAACATTATGGTCCAAACTCTTCAAAAAGGATTAGAAACATGCAATACCATTAAAGACTCATTAAAAGTAGATTTGATTGCTCCTACGTACCTTCATTAATTTTCATTAATTGTTCAAGTCGTGAAGACAGAAGAGGATCATTTGACTCAATGCTTGCTGTGTGTATAACATAAACAAGTGCAAAGTAACAGGTGTGTCAAATTACCGCTATGCGGCACAAGCTACAACCACATTTGCATAAGCCTTTTAACTGCACAAAAAATGGGAATCCTGAAGCAGGTTACGTGGAGCACGTAAAAACAATGCAAATGACACCGCACTATTTATTGTACCAAATCTCGCACTGAATTCAAAATCACACGGAACACTCGCCCCCGGTTGCTATTCCGAATTTCTCAGCTCGACTCTTTGAAGGTTATATCAAGAATAACACTTTCAACCAGTTTCCACGTTTCTGTCTATTCGACGTCTTGACGGCAACTGTGGGAGGCATTGCCAGATAGATATGCTTCGAAATGTATCGGTGTTTAATTAATATTATTTTTCAAATATTTATATCCACAGATATAAATATTTAAAAAAAAATATTTTCTGCGCAATGATATCCGCACGAAAGATGAAGTCTGCTTGCACTTCGAAGTCATACATATCTGGCCGGTCGCCAGGGTTCGGGATCGGAATCACTTCGATCCCCGGGCGTAGGCGTCACATTACATAATAATTTACTTATTTCTTATGGCTTAGGTAGATTTAAAATTGTTTGTTGTCTTATTTGTTATTAAATAACACGGGACAGTTTCGAATAATGGAGAAATGATATGCGGAGTTTAAAAACTAGACAAGCTACCAAAACCATATATAACTACATTCCCTCAAATAGTTATATCCGATACAATACAATGTATCAGAAAAACCACTAAACTTACATAATTAATGACTTAAAATCAAAAGATAAGGACAACTTTATAATTTCCTTCTGTAGCCTTGATCCAAAGTTTAGCATCGCACACTTAGGACGCTTAGTCAAACAATGATTATCTATTGTTTCATGTGTATTAAAGTAAATAATAATAAATTGGCCTATATGGCGCCAAGCAAACGGCACTTTCAGCTACAACCCTTCATTGAAAACTCTAAAGGCCGTTCAATATTTAATTCTGTGAGTTCCGATCATATCACATTGTAGCAGTTATGCAAAATCGACCTGCACATCATAATTAGAGTAATTAGTATACTTATCTACATTATTTCCACCCATTTCTACCACAGTTTGAAGTTGTTCGCAGTTGTTAAATGTGATTTTTTTAGTTGATTTACTCAATTGGATGCCATAAAACTCAATTTTCTTAGCAGGTCCATAGCCCCTACGATGGTATCAAGATGTTTTCACAGCGGCGGTGAAAAATGGCTAGTTCTGCAATTCATCTTTCGCTGAGTTTCTTTTTTTTTCCTTGATAACTTCCACCCGCTGGTCTCCTTAATCACAAGAAGGTTTTCATCCACTCGGCACCAAAGTTTTCCCGCTGTCAGTGCACAAGATACATGCAGAGTGAAAAATTCGAAAATCGTAAGTTTTTTTGCATATCTGTGACACTTACTAGTCTGATTACTCCACAACATGCAATAATCTTCAATGATCAATGCACCTAACCATTGATTGCCTTGTATTCGCTGAACATTCTAGCATGAAATCTGAACTACATGAGCTTAAGAGGCTGGAAGCGATCAATCTATTTTGTATGGCTTGTGAAGAAAAAGACGAAGAAACGAAGGAATCGTTTTTCAATCACCTGGGAAGACTAGTCGACTCATTGCCCACAAACGACACAAAAATTTCAACGCAAAGGTTGGCAATGAGTTATCTCATCTGGGAACGACTGGAGGATATAGCCCCCACAATGAAATAAATGACAAAGGCCAGCGCCTGATTGACTTTGCATGTAATAGAAATCTAGTCATACGTTCAACCAGCTTCCACATCGACGAGTCCATAAAATGACCTGGGTATCACCGGATGGCAATACACAAAATCGGATCAATTATGTTCTGATCCAACAACGTTGGGCCTCGAGTATACTTGGCGTCCATACATACCGAGGAGCCAATTGTAACTCAGATCATTACTTGATCAAATTAACCTATCGATGTCGTATGTCAAAGGCATATTCAGCGAAGACCAGCCCGCTACAAAAATTTGACATTGAAAGACTCCAAACGGCGTTAGTAGTCAAAAATTTCACGGAGACCCTCGAGACCCAGCTGGCTCCCATCTTATCAGACGCATCGTTAAAGACGAGCAACGAGCTCTGAATGGAAGTGAAAGCGGCTATCAGAACCGTGGCAGAACGGACGATCGGACATCAAGCCCGGCGCAAGAGGAATGATTGGTTCGATGAAGAGTGCAAGAATACGTTAGATAAAAAGAATCAGGCTACAAAGAATACGTGGGTAGGAAAACCAGCACGAAGAGAGAACACTGTGACAATCTCAGAAGAGTAGCGAATAAGATAATGAGGATTAAGAAAAGAAAATACTATGACGACCAATTGAGAAGTATAGTGAGCAATAACACAAGACAAGCATACAAAGTAGTGAAAAGCCCGAAACGTCGTTATCAGCCCAAAACCACGCTCTGTCGTGATTACAGCGGCAATATAACCGCTGATGAAATCAAGATTTAGGAAAGATGGGCATCACATTTCAAGAACCTCCTTAATCCTCCTATAGATGTCTGCGGAGAGCTTCCGTTGGTCCCACCAACTCTGGATGAAGTTTGTTCCATCATCAAAGCCCAAAAGAATAATAAAGCGCCGGGCATTGATGAAATTCCGGTGGAGCTCATCAAATATGGTGGTAGTAGTGTTCATCAAGCTATTCACAAAGTCATCCTGTACATTTAGCACCAAGAACATATGCGGAAAGAGTGGAGCCAATGAATTATATTCCCTATCGACAAAAAAGTCGACAAGCTACAGTGCGAAAATTACAGAAGCATATCACTACTTTGTACGGCGTACAAAATATTTTCAAAAATCATAGAAAATAAAATCGGGTCATACGCCAACAGTACTATTGGGGAGTATCAAGATGATCTTAGGGCAGGTAGATCAACATCAGACCAATTGTTCACAGTCAAGCAGGTACTTGAAAAATAATGGCAGTTCAACATAGACGTACACCAAATTTTCGTTGACTTCTAGCAAGCATACGACAGTATTGATCGTAACGTACTGTACCATATAATACTTGGTTTTGGCATCCCAGCCAAATTAGTTCGTCTTACCAAAATGACAATGACTTCAACGACCTCCCAAGTCCGCATCAGTAACCAACTCACCGATGCTTTTGACAGAAATATTGGACTAAAGCAGGGAAATGGGCTGGCCCCATTGTTATTCAATTTGGCTCTGGAGTGCGTCATACGGAAGCTACCTGTCGATACGTGAGGTACATTACTATACAAGTTGAGCCAGGTAGTGGCCTATGCGGACGACATCAACATTCTGTCATGGTCACTAACAACTGCCAAAGAACTCTTCCTGAAACTCGACAGCGAAGCAAAACTAGTAGGGCTACAAATCAACGAAAATAAAAGAAAGCTCATGATGCAGTCGAGGAAAAGTACCTCAAATGCACAAAATATCATACTTGGCGAATACAGTATCGAAAATGTTAGCGAATTTGTGTATTTAGGTGCCAAAATAATGAAAACGGGCAATGAAAGAGGCGAAATATGCCGAAGAATACAGCTCGCAAATAAAATATTTTATTCAGTATTGAAGATCTTGAAGACCAGCTGCATACACAGGAAAACAAAGCTCCAAGTATACAAATCTGTGATAAGACCTGTGTTATGCTATGGGCGTGAAACATGGACCCTAACCCAAGCATCCGCAAATATATTGAACGCCTTTGAGTAACGGGTCCTGAGGCGAATAATTGGAGCGAAGCTAGACGGGGACCAATGGCGAATTCGATACAACCATGAGCTGTATGAAATTTTTGACGAGCCGAAGGTCTCAAGGATCGTAAGGCTGCGGAAGCTGCAATGGGCTGGACACATGAATCGTATGGACGAACAACGGATACCCAAGAGAACTGAAGGCCGGTGGCCAGTGGGGAACCGAGAAAACGTTGTTCTGACTCGGTCGACGAAGACAGTTCATCGCTACTCGGGTTTCAGAATTGGATGACGCGGTCAATGGACCGAGACAGGAAGCGAAGGCCCGAAATGGCCTTAAGTGCTAAGAAGAAGAAGAAGAAGTAGTTACTTATGAAAAATATGACATTTTTCTTCTATTTCACGAATAATAACACAAGAGTCTTTTCTAATGCGAATTCACCACGTGTATGAAAATTTTATTTGACAAGAACGCAAATCCAGACGCGGACGACCTAATACGCCAATCCACCCACACGAACCAACGACCGGCCCTGTTCCGATGCAGTTGCCGCGAACTGTCAGTTTTCTTTTGAGTTCGATCAACACCAGTTGACGTCAGTGGCGTAGGGTGTAGAGATTTGTTGGTTTTCGTTTCGTTTGCTCTACACTCGTCGACGTCAGTGGCGTAGGGTGTAGAGCTGGTTGAGACATTTAAATATAGGGGTGACAGATGTCGGCGGAATATTGATCCATGGGATCAAGGCTATCACAAATACTAAGCGGACTAAAATTGCAACAACCGATGCAGACATTTCGATTCGGCGCGCTCCTTTTCGTGAAGGTCCCTCGAGCTGTTTGCCTAGATGAACTGCTCGATTACTACAAATACTTTAAAATATTTTATTTGTACTGCAACTTTTGAGAGGGCATTACTTTTGACCTTTATACAAAGTTTTATCACTCTAGCTTACGTGGGTTGCGAGAAAACTTGCTGTAATGCATGGACGGACGGATAGACAGGTTAAGATATTAGTAGCGTATTATAAAATTTTTTTACAATACCCTAAAAATGGTGAAGTTTCCATAAATATTGAGTTACTTTTACTTATATACATTTTGGTTGGTTATGGTGCTCTTGTAACGGTTTCCTACCTCCGTCTCGTTCGATCGCAATAAGAACCGACCTCTCATCGGTTCGAGACGTGCAGTCTTGGAAGTGACAATGGACTGTACCCTTCAGGTCAACAAGTCCGGTCACACTTAGTCTACTCCGTGGTGGCTGCTTGTAGGCTAGCTAGTTCGGAGAGGAGTTTTGGTCGCGGATCTTACGCGAGCAGACTAAGTCCGAGTTACGTAACTCAGCCACCGATTCACATGCCCGATTTACAAACGTATCAACAACTACTCATCCAGAACAGGAAACCTACGTTACGTTAGTTCTGGATGTGATCTCTCCACAGATCTCAATTCAAAATACTACAAAATCTAAAACCATAGGCGCGTTACCGAATCACCGACGCGGTACCAGAAAACAAGCTAAACTACCTCAAGTCCAAAATAACCTACTCTAATAAAAAAAGACGAGTGCAAACAAGGGTACCGCGGACCGTAACCGACTCGAAATCAATCATCAGCAGATTATAAAAACCTAACCCTCTTCAAGACATACTTACCTTCGGTCATCACTTCCGCTGTAAAAGAAAGAGCATGCGGAACGGAAAGGCTTATGGCTCCTTTAGTACTTCATTTTATTACTCCTTCCTTAAACAATGTTTATAGGTTTTACTTTAATTTTATATAGCCTATTTGGTTTAAATTATTTTAAGTTACTTTTCTACCCCTGTATATCTATGGAATCTGTATTAACATCCATTTGAATTATTGATAATAATAACTAATAGGCTAAATATTGTAATATATAAGCACAATTCACTCATTCCACAAAAATTATAATTTATAGGACTTGCCTAGGTTCCGCAAAGAATGTTTAACCCAAACTCTAGTTTTTAACAAAATAATTTCAGAAAATGACGAAATACTACGAAACGTTTCAAATACCTTTGTTCAAAGCATCTTAATTTAAGAAGATCAGTTAAAATTTAAAAAAAAGGAAAAGGTTTGAAACAAAAGTGCTTTAATTACGCATATAAATCCAGGGTAGCGTTTAAACGCACTCGGTTTGAAATTAAAATCTAAGTATTATAAGCCTTTACTGGAATAATGTGCATTACAATCTAGTATAGACGGTTAAACATGGAACGTCTCATTTTGAACAAAAAGGAAATTATAGAAGGATGCATCGAAATAGAGCTTCTTTCTCAAACATTGTTCCCTTTACTCCATTAGTACCGATAGAAATAAAATTGGTTGATATGCTCTGACAATTATTAAAAATTGAACCTCCAAACGAAACGGTGAAAACATTAGGAAGGAATCCATATAGCACGTGAATATTACTAGCAAAATAAGAGCCTTTCCATGGTTAGAAACAAGATGTCTTAATCGATTTATCGAATTTATTTTAGCTTAGTTTAACTTGTTTTTATTTATTGGAATAAGTTTTAATTTCGTTTTTTTTTTTTTTTTGATGCTGTTGATTAATGATGATTCATTTGAATTTTATTTCATTTACTCTATTTATTCTTAAATAATTTTTGATAATGGTAACCCATTTTTTTTTATATACGATAAATTATTTTAACCACGGTTTTATTTATTTATCTTAAATTGTTTCAATCAGCTTTAACCTCGTTTAGTTTATTTTTGATTGATGAATGTCCATTTTAACTTCTGTATATCTGGACGTCTCATCTTGCACATCAACCTTCCTCTCGCTCTCTCAAATTATCAATTAATCAATATATCATTATCTTTTTGTTTCGTTCTTTTTCTTATTTCCTCAAAATACACCTACTATATTTTAGAATTTTTCCTTTTTTTTTCATAAAGTTTTCGAATGTTTCAAACAAGTACTCGTATATTTGCAGTAGTATAGAGAACAAGTTTGTACAACTAAGTATTCAACAGGATTCCGTTCTTCCAATAGACAACCTTCAGGAACTGAAACCGTCTTATGTCAGTGTAAATAACATGTCCTGACTGATCGAATTGATGAAACCATGAAAATTTAAAAAGCCTGAGGATCCTACTAATATTTTACCTATTTTAATATATGTTTATTTAATCTAAAAGCCTAAGTCGAATATCTTTTGCTGTTTCTTAAGGATGTTCCATATGACTAACATGGATAAGTGCAATAACAGTTCATTGAAAGGTTTCTCAGCGGTAGATTTAGAATTAATTAGGCGCTATTGTATGTTTGCGAGCAATACTTCACCCCTACAAAATTCATCGTTTCTAATTGACAACATTACGATGATCAAACCGGTTTTATTCTATTCGGTATTTGGTGTAAGTGGCGTGATATGAAATATCATTACATGCTATTCGTAATTATGAAATCATTAATGGAAAATTCTATGGTAATATAAATTGTTTGACATTTTCTAAGGCCATCAGCAGGATCTATTGTGGAAGTTTCTTTGTTGTCCACATCATTACTCACTACGAATTTTATCAAAGAAAGCGCAAATACCGCTCAAAACATTGTCAATGCATTTTCCTTCTAAAATTTATCCCTTGTTGTACATTATTTATTTACAACACTGGAGTTATCTAGTGTTAGTTGTTAGGTGAGAATTTGTTAGCTTTGGTGTATATTAAACGGGAATCCCGGTTCGATCTTTAATTTTGCCGAGTACATTAACTTGCACCTTGCTGTAACCTGGTTTTTTTACCCTCAGTAGGCTCTAAATATATATATATATATATATATATATATATATATATATATATATATATATATATATATATATATATATATATATATATATATATCATGAAAATCGTATAATGTACATATATTAACAAAGTTTTTCTTTCTTCAAGCCAGATTTTTGTTTCTCCTTCTGGATGTTTGCATGGATTCGGTTGCAAATGAGCTGTATCAACGGCCTTTGGTATCACTGAAACTTGATTCTTCAGAACGAGGGCATGCAGAACTGTATTTTCTTTTCCTATATGTGATACTTATATACAGTGGTTGCAGGTAGATAAGCTTATTTTTAAAAACTTATACGTAACCACTGCAGCGAGATCTGCAAATCCAACTAGAAGGTGATCGGTGAAAACGGTCTATAATCCGAATTTCCATGAACAATTTGGATCTCCTCCCACAGCAATATATACCGAAAAGAATGAAATGCTCGCAATCAGTGTGGGCAGGACAAATTCACTGTAGAACACTTTAATTGACTTTGATAGCGTTTATCATGCAGTGTGCATCACGCCGATCACCATACACATGTGTTGTAACAATTACCTGATGACCGCGTATTAATAGGCATTGCGGTAGATTGGAAATGTGTTTCTCCAAGCCGCTCGCTATGTTTTTTTTTCTGTCCAGTGCAGCTTGACTCCCAAAACAAGGTTCATATGCTCGCCAAGTCACCCATTTGCTACCTCCTCCTGTGGATAAATTTAGATTGCGTTATATGCACGCCACGCTAATTTTTTTCGGACTTAAATTTTAATTCGACGGACAGCTAACCGGCGAACACGTTCTGCCTGTTTGACATTTGGATGGCAACTCGTGGGAGGCATTGCCAGATAGATATGCTTCGAAATGTATCAGAGTTTTACTTCAGCGGCTCACATTGACAGAAAATATTTTTCCACAAATATAAATATTTGAAGAAAAATATTTTCGGCGCAATGATGGCTGCACGAAAGATAAAGTCTGTTTGCATTTCGAAGTCATACGTATCTGGCCGGGTGCCAGGGTTCGGGATCGGAATCACTCCGACTCCCGGGCGTAGGCGTCACACTCTCTTGGTTGGAATGAAGGAGTTTCAAGAATTTTGATTGGAGATTGGTTTTTTTTCAATTTACGTCCTTTAAACTTAAATATTGTGGTTCGGAGTGTACGTTTAGTTGGAGTGGTGGAGGAACATATTTGTGGTTTCTTCTCCTTGTTGCACGATATAGTTTAGTTTGCAGTAAGGCAGTGAAGTAAAGAGTAAAAGTCGTTGATCGCTTGGAATCCAATTGCAAGTGACTTGCTAATGGCGGTAATATAAATTTAACTCACGAAGAGTACTCGCAGACTAGGTAGGATTCAGTGAATTACTCTGGTGAGCCGCAATCTCGTTTGGTGGTCATTAGAGAAAACGACTGGCGCACACATCCGTCTGGAGACGAACTTGTTGGGACCCGGAAGCCCCAGCCGGAGTGTTAGGAAAAATTCTTAACAGACTGAGTCTCTCCATTTTTATCTTATTCCTCATAGGGCATGAAGATGAAAAGTCCTTCTGGTCAAGTAAATAGGAAGCATTGCATCTGATCAAGGCATCCCCCATTTTATACAAATACTTTGAGTTATAAATCTTCGCGTATATTATTTCGCGTAAATTTTTACACACTTCTTTAAACTTTGTTATAATTAATGGAGAGAAGAAATTATAATTAACTGATTGATGAAAATAAAGAATACTTAGCTTAGAATGGAAATAGTGGTGTTTCAATTAATCGCTCAGATCGCAAGGTATTTGTGATTCGGCGAGCCGGACATGCCAGGAATTGAAATTTGAAACGCAACATCGCCATAAAGTTGAAACAAAGTACTTCTTTTTATCAGTATTGTGAACGATCACTTAAAAGTATAAGATATTCTTATAAAACAGGAAGGCTTCCAAGAAACTCAACCTTCAATAAAATACTCATCTTCCTTATGAGCCATTTCAATTGATGATGTTCAAAAGTTTTATCTACAAAGGAAGCTTCAAGAACTTCTAACAATCAATTGAACAAAAGAAGACACATCAACTATTTTAAATGCCATTTCCACAGCGAGCAATCACGTTCTCTTACGTATACCTGAGCCGCTGATAATTTCTTTAATAGTTCAATTTTTTCTCACCAACTGCCAAATGACAAAAAACTCCTCTAAGCTCAGAATTTACTGAAGCTGCTTGCCAAGAATGATGACTACTGCATTTCTTCTCCATTCATTCACTGTTAAGAGCCGAGGCTATCACATAACCATGCGTTTGGCTCGTAATTTCCTTCCGCAATGTGCAACGTAACGTTGGCTATTCCGCGAATTTTTTCGCGATGGCTTGAAGACACCGCAGATTACGAGTACAAGAGCTCAATTGTAATACATGCACGTCCGATGACCGTGAAATGAACACCTCATCGTGGTTGGTCAGCCTGTTGGTGATTATTCATTGATGATTTCGCTCAGTCGTACTCATGATTAGTTCCAATATAATTATATTTGGTTACTTAGATGTCTAAATAGCTGCACGTCCAACGCCGTGTAGTTGCCAGGCTATTCATTGCATTCATACTACAATGAATTAGAAAAAGTATTCAAGGTCGTCTGTTGAGTTAGCGGCCAAATGATGTCCTTCGGCTAAACGATGGAGGAAAAACTTTACTTCTAAATGGATGGCATTATGTTTCAGGCCGGTTGGTAAAATGATCGCTGCAATGGTAATTATGATCTGCTTTAAAGTAAATTTCCATGCTGTTGGGGAATCGCTTGAAGATGGCGCGAAGCATTGAAATTCGCCAAGAACACCTTTCAAACTAATTTAAATGGGTGTTTTGAGGTAGCGGAAAATGAACTTGGTAGTAGTATAAAACCTTACCTTGCTAGACTTTTTGAATATGCAGGATAAAATACATAAGTAATCAATTGAGTTGGCTCAGATAAATTGAGTTTGAGTTTTTACTATGCATTTCAACTAATCTTAATTGAAAGAAAGAATGGCACAAACCTGAGGAGAACAACTTTACTTGAAAATATTCACACTGATATAAGCTAGTTTTATTTAAACTCGTTCAAAAATGCAGCTTAAAAGTTCAAATGTGCTCGATAAAGCTAGGGTACAAAATAACCTTTTGGAATAAATTACTTCTTATTACCCGATTGAGCTCCTGCAAAAATAATGAATAAGAAACGAACGATTCAGTCCCCATAAATGAATTGCCCAATTTCGCAATTTTAATTCATTCCAAACGATTTTGCGATTAAAATTCCAATCCGCGCCTGATCGAAACAATTTCAATAATACACCTAAAACCCGTGTTATGTTATTTCAATGCTTTGCCAAGTTATTAATTAAAAAGATCAACAGTTTGGTGTGGTCCAAATGTTATCTGGCTCTTAGCTTTATCATGCGGATATATCGTTCCTACGAGAGACCTCAGCAAATTTTTAGGTCTCGTTCAATTTCTTACACGGTTGGAAACTTGGACTCGTTACGGTCAATGCGTTTCTAGTACATTAACAGCGTGGACAGGTCTCGTGCCTAAGCAATTATTGGGAAGGTGAATAATGAAATACCTTACAATTGAGTCAATTGCAAATAAAACAGAAAATGCTTGGTAAAATTTTGCAATCCAAATTTTAGCTATAAGTGGAAATATGTATCTAACTCTGTGACTATATTTTATTTGTGTGTCATGTTTTATAGCACCATCATTGCATCAACGAGACTTAGCAGCAAATGAGATATTATTCTAGTTGTTAGTGGTGGTGATATTATTTTGAAATAATTCGAGTTATCAGCAAAAGGATCTGGTAATAGCTTTGGCAAGGTTTTGGGGGCCAACATTTTAAATTGACGCGTTTGATTTTGACTTACATATTATTTAAAAAAATATTGTTCTTAGATTCTCATCAACAACTCTGCTAAATCTCGTTCAATTCAAAGTTTCACTTTTTTTGTGGTTGGGATATGAATGCCTTTTATGCACTGAGTATGAGGCTTCCATGCTCATGAGCAACAGAACCATATTCCATTCACATAGTATCCAGACCTTCCATTTACCCTGTGTTACACACTTTCTGAATTTTCCTAGGGGCCGGGCAACTGAGCCGGGGCACATCAACTGAGCCGAGGCGTGTCGTATTCAAAAAACAAAACAAAAAGCACATAAAATTTCCGACGCACGTGTTCTTTTACACATTTCAGAACACAGAAGTGCTGCCAGATTCTAATAAAAAACTAAAAGATTGCAAAGAACGAATTTGTTTTTCTGCAAAGTTATCCCTCATCGAAGCACATGTTTATATTCGCACCAAACCTCGCGTCAGCATTTACCTATCTACCTGCTACTGAAGATTTATGGTTCGCTCTTCGGCTTGTGTTCAGATTTTTCTGGAGGCTATATGCATATATATGTTATACTATGGACTGGACTACCCACTAAACTGCTCCCCTGTCAGCCGAAGAACCTAGCCACAAACCGTTTGACACATTACTTCGGGCCAGGTCTCATTTTGCTACGCTGTGAGGCGCCTTCAAGCTGGGGGATGCCTTTTCTAGTGGAAAGGGAGGAAGGAAGAGGAATCGCCAGACAAGCTATTCCCAAGCCCCGACGTCCCCAGCTGCTGTGAGTCCCTTTTATCTTTTAGGACTGCTCGAACACAATGTTTTACGTGGTTTCATTCGTCAACCCATCCAAGCATCACCGTGACTATACTGTCCTGGGTAGGCAACCCGTTTCCCTGTAGACATCCCTTCCCAGTTTGTCCCACTTTTTGAACGCACAAACTGTGTGGCAGGTATCATCTTCCTCTCGTGGGTAAAATCGACAATCAGGTGGCAGTCACCTACAAAACCTTGTGCAGGTAAGACTGAAAGTACCCATGCCCGCTTAAGGCTGGATCAGATAGAAGTCAGTCTCACCATGTCTTGAATTTAGCCATGGCCTCAGATCCAGAACGAGGCACGTGGTCCACCCTCTTTTCGTGCAGTTCATTCAAGACTGCTACCAATCGTTGAGTGAACGCTATCTCTTCTCCCAGGTGATCATCTTACTTGACTTCTCACTTTGATGCAGCTAAATAGTGTGGTGATCTCTTGTAAGGAGAGTAACATGTATCATGCCTGCAACAACTATCATTACCCAATCAAGGAGTACCGGATATGAAAGTTAGGGTGGTCCAGTGGGGCTTGTGGGCCTGGGTAGGTTTGTCCGGAGATGAGCGTGAGAGGGCCATTCGTGAAAGTTTGGTTCGCCAGTACAAGTTTACTCGCCTCCCGAAAAATTTAAATTTCAACAACTTGGAGACAGTTAAAACCCCGTTAGTAGGAGTACTCGTCACCAGTCTTTGCGCACGATTGTACTATACTATCGGGGAGGGGAAAACTGTTTCAAAGGTGGTTCAGACCACCTCAATAAATTATCTAATCCTTTATCACTCTACTCAGATACCGCGCTGCCTATGCCAGGCTATTGTTACGAACAACACCTTCTTCCACATTGATAAATCTCTTACACTTTTGCTTTTTTTCCGGGTTCAGACACCAAAACACTGCCTGATTTCTCACTATTTATTTACCGTTACTATTTGGTCTAACCTTCCGAGCACCACCTTACCGTTATTACCACGCGGGGATTCAACATCCAAAGCGACCTGTACAGACTCTGTTCTAAGAAGTAAGTTAACAATTTGTTTAATCTTTACCAACGTTACAATTCAAGCAATCAAATCCACATTCATATTCAGTAAGTTTCATAAAATTATAAAATAATACTCGTACCAAATTTAGCAAAGTCAACTCAAATGCAGTTTTTACTGACAATCGAAAAAAATCTACAATTCTTGCTGATTTGCTCGTAAGGGATGTCCACTATTGAAAATATCATTCCTGGATATCCTCTTTGAGCCTTACGACTCTTTACGATTTTACCCCTCTTTTTGTCCTTGATTGTATGCTTTCATCGGCGTCTCGTTAATTTTCCGCGTCTCATCTTCGCATCAATTTCAATTCGTAGATTCTACTTCCGCAGTCGTACACACCTCGTAGTCTTTCTTCTATAATTCCTATGTAAACTTCTACAATATGTGGATAAATAGAATGATTTAATTCAAGAAAAACTTTTATGAAATGCACAACAAATATATTGTATTTCTCCATTTCAATCACCCAACACTTTGTTCCAATATTGTTAAAATCGTTGACCTGACTACAACCCCTCTCGTTCCTTCGCTTCCAAAAATAGCGCCTCCAACAGTCTCTGTCCATTGGCCGCGCTCTCCAATTTCAAAATACGATGAACTGTCTTCGTCGACCGATTCAGACCAGCGTTTCCTCGGTTTCTCCACTGGTCTCCAGCCTTCAGTTCTCCCAACGAATACCTTTCTAGCTATCCGTTGTTCGTCCATACGATTTGTCTGGCCAGCCGATTGCAGTGTCCGCAGTCTTACAACCGTTGAGACTTCTGGCTCGTCAAAAATTTCATATAGCTCATGGTTGTATCGAATTACCCATTGGTCCCGCCTAGCTTCCCCCCGATTATTTGCCTCAGGACCCGTCGCTCAAAGGCGTTCAATATATTTACGGATGCTTGGGTTAGGGTCCATGTTTCACACGCATAGCATAACACAGGTCTTATTACAGATTTGCATACTTGGAGCTTTGTTGTTCTGTGTATGCAGCTGGTCTTCAAGATCGTCAGTACTGAATAAAATATTTGATTTGCGAGCTGTATTCTTCGGCATATTTCGTCTCTTTCATTGCCCGTTTTCGTTATTTTGGCGCCTCAATACACAAATTTCCCAAGATTTTCGATACTATATTCACCAAGTGCAATCTTTTGTATATTTGAGGTATTTTTCCTCGACTGGGTCATGAGTTTTGTTATATTTTCATTGATTTATTGCCTTACTAGTTTTGCTTCGATGTCGAGTTTCAGGAAAAGTTCTTTGGCAGTTGTTAATGACCGTGGCAGAATATTGATGTCGTCCGCATAGGCCACTACTTGGCTCGACTTGAATAGTAATGTACCTCGCGTATCCTTTTATGACGTACTCCAGAGCCAAATTGAATAGCGATGGGGCCAGCCCATCTCCCTGCTTTAGTCCGATATTTGTGTCAAAGGCATCAGTGAGTTGGCTATCGATGCGGACCTGGGAGGTCATCGACGTCATTGTCATTTTAGTAAGACGAACTAAATAGGCTGGAATGCCAAAGCAAAGCATTATTTGGTACAGTACATTATGATCAATATTGTCGTATGCTCGCTTAAAGTCAACGAAAATTCGGTATGAGTCTACGTTAAACTCCCAGAATTTTTCAAGCTCTAAAACCACCTTGATACTCTCCAATTATACTGTTGGCGTATGATTCGATTTTATTTTCTAAGAACTTTGAAAATATTTTTTATGCCGTACAAAGTATGCCTCTATAATTTTCGCACTGTTGTTTGTCACCTTTTTTGTGAATAGGGAATATTATCGTTTGGCTCCACTCTTTCGGCATATGTTCTTGTTGCCAAATGTGCTGAATGACTTTGTGAATAGCTTGATGAACACTACTGCCACCATATTTGATGAGCTCCACTGGAATCTCATCCATGCCCGGCGCTTTATTATTCTTTTGGGCTTTGATAGCGGAACAAACTTCATCCAAAGTTGGTGGGGCCAATGAACGCTCTCCCTGGACATCTATGGGCTCCGAAGTTCTGGAGTTGTGCGGAGGATTAAGAAGGTTCTTGAAATATGATGCCCATCTTTCCTCAATCTTGGTTTCATCAGGGATGATATTGCCGATGTCATCACAACAGAGCGTGGTTTTTGGCAGGTAACCACGTTTCAGGCTTTTCACTATTTTGTATGCCTGTTTTGTGTTGTTGCTCGCTAAATTACATCTATACTTCTCAATTGGTCGTCATAGTATTTTCTTTTCCTAATCCTCATTATCTTATTAGCTACTCTTCTGAGATTTTCAAAGTGTGCTCTTTTCTTCCTAGTTTTCCCACCGACGTATTCTTTGTAGCCTGATTCTTTGTGTATAACGCATTCTGGCACTCATCATCGAACCAATCATTCCTCTTGCACCGGGCTTGATGTCCGATCGTCTGTTCTGCCACGGTCTTAATAGCCGCACACCGACGCCGCTGCCTACGTTAATGAACCAAAAAACGATAGTGATATAACTGACGATGAAACGAACAGCACTATCAGCGCAATTAATCTGGTAACTGTTGCTTTTACTTATGGTAGGGGACAATACACAGAAATGGCAAAACTTTTGTCTCTTTTCAACACCGGTAGTTCAATCAATTTTGTTAAATGATCTACAGTTCCTCTACTCATTAGCAATAGAACCTTCGATACGAGACTCTACGGCTTAGGAACTGCAATGATAAAAACGCATGTTAAAGTCGATGCCTATATTAAATTTCGTAGACAACGTAGAAAGATTCCTTTTTTAGTGATTCTAGATGAAACAGTATCACTACCCATAATCTTAGACTGGAATTTTCTAAAAGAATTTAATATTTATATTCATGAATTCACAGCTATTAATACCCAGATGTATAGTCATAAAAGCGTTTGAGACAGACCAAAGTTATTTTTGTGCCTTCAAACCAACAAATAATAAAAGATTGACTGGTCTATGTGTTAAATACGAGCCCCCTCAGGAAGCCACCAATGAACTTAAGTACATTAAAACTACTGATAAAAATTCGGCCAACGACTGTGCAATCGTTAATAGTCAGACCAGCAATAACTTTAGAACTTTATCCGACCTTATTACATTACCCCCATATGACACAGAAACCCTAGAAATAAATATGCCCCCGAGCAAAAACCACACTGAAGCCCTTAGAAAGACCATTTACGAAAACTATTTGAACCCGATGAATCTCATTGTAGTGCCCCACCACTATCAGATGGAAGTTCACCTAAATAATAACACTCCGTTTTACTGCACGACACGAAGGTTATCTTACCATGAGCGAACAGAAGTTCAGAAGATCACAGAAGAGCTACTAGAGAAGGGGATAATTAGACCCAGTAATTCACCATACGCTTCTGCCATAGTCTTAGTTAGGAAGAAAAGTGGTGAACTGAAAATGTGTGTGGACTACAGAGCCCTGAACAAATAGGTCATATGACACAATTTTATGCTGCCAGTTAAAGAAGACTGTATCGATTATTTGGCAGGAATGAAATTCTTTTCAATTTTAGATCTGCTTAATGGATTCCATCAAGTTAGAATGTCACCTGAATCTGTAAAATACACCGCATTCGTAAATCCAAATGGCCAGCCCTTCATATGCGAAATATTTAGAGATATTGTCAAAGTATCTCCCCAATTAGACTATATGGGGAATGCTCTTCTGTTTCTTGCAAATATTCCGGTAAAGCCTCTCCCATCTTACTCATGCAAAAAAAGTGTGGTAGATATTGTCTTACGCTCTTGTGCAAAACCTATAGTCGGGGGACCGTGACTTAACAATCTTGTGCAAGTAAACCTAAAAGCTGTAATGCCTGCGCAAGAGCTAAGTCAGGTAGAAGTCAGTCTGATAATGCGTTTGATTGAGTCACGGCTACATATTGGGGATATGCATGCAGTTATCTTCCTTTTGCGCTGTTTACTCAGGACTGATGATAATTATTGTGTGAGAGCTGTCTCTCCTCGTGGGCAACTGTCTCCTTTGTAGGCGCGTTTCGATATAGGTTAATAGCGTGGTGCTCTCTAGCAACAAGGGTGATAGGTATCATGGCCACGATGGCTAACACTGCCGAATCAAAGACTTTTGGATATGAAGACGCAATTCTAAGCGTTGCTTTACTGTGTACCTGAGCACTGCGTTTTTGGTATAGCTCCTTACTAAGAGTGTCACTCCATATTTCTGCTCCTTGGGCCATATACCTGTATATTATAGACTAAAAATCGATAGGCGTCAGGCGTCTTGTTCAGGGAAACCCATCTTTGAGCCGATCAGAACCCCCAGTATTTTATTGATGGTTTTGTCTCAACAAATACTTCCCTAATGCTAGGCATCCATACTCTGAGGACTTTCTTCTTTGTCAAGATAATAGTTTCAGTTTTCTTCAGTGCCAGACTGAACCAGTGAGCAGTCATCCATTCTCTCACCCAGAGTGCTAGCATACTTGTTCTAAGTTGTACATATTTGACTGTGCCTCCTGTAACTAGTGCCGCAACACCATCAGCATAGCCAATCAGGGGCAGCTCTTCGACAGCTTTAGTTTCAGTAGCTCGTCGTTAGATATATTTCACAGGTCTGCACCAAAGAAAGATCCTTGAAAAACGTCCAATATAATCCTTTAATCCATCGTTCGTCGGCCCTGCATCATATCATTAAGCAGGTTTTAGTCCTTTAGGTAGTGTTTCAAAAGCCGCATTAGATACACTGGAACTTAAAAATGGCTTTTTAGCGTGTCCAGACTATCCACCCAACCAGCGGGGTTAAAGACGATCCAAATATCCGTTGGTCCCGACAAGACCACCCATCACTTGGTAGGGCTATGTATCTCCACCTTTTGGATCACGCTTACCACTTCTACTATTGCAACAATGGTTGAGCGTCCTGCTTTAAAGCCGAACTGCCAGCATGAGTGGCGTCAATGAGTTTTCCCTTGATAAGTTTGTCTAGCATATTCCCCGCCATGCCTAGCAAGCATAACGCACGGGATGCAAACGTTGAACCAAAACTCCCCTTTGTCTTGTTGATCAGTGCAAGCCTCACAAACTTCTAACCCATTCCCGCAGGGAAGCGTTGAGAGTGCCAAGTTGCAAGTCAGGACAATGATAAAAGATGAGATGCAAAACCTCAACTGGGATGACATTTGGACTTGAATTTAATTAAAAGACTGCATCTTCCAGTTCCAGTAACGTGAAGAGTAGTCATTTGACTGCTATTTTATCGTGAACAGTGTCTGCACAGACGAGAAGGCTAAAGAAGCGCTGAGGGTTAAGTCTAAAGGGTACACGCAGATAGCTCCTCCATCAAACATCAATAGAAGAATGGCGTCAAGCCCAATAGAAGGAGATCGGGATGATAGAAGGAAAAAAGAATCTCGGAGGAGGGGCGCAAAATAAAAGAACAGGATTCCAGACAGTACTAACAAAAGAAACGACGAAATCCACAAAGAAACTCCTTCAAAAAGTACCGGAAAATAAATTTTGTACGGACACCCAACAAGAAATAAGGCCTGAAGCGGAATAGGAGAAAAAAGCCGCAACAAAGATCCCGGCAGCAAGCACTGCTCATAAAACTTCAGGATGGCTTACCTCAAGCAGAATTCCAGTGGGATATTAGGGAAAACGTCAAGCCCAAACACCCCAGCACTGCTATCAAAGCAGTACAACCAACGTGGTTGTTCCACATACGGGTCAAATTTAGAGCAGAGACTGACAATAAGGAAGGATTCTACGACGCAGTAAAAAAAAGTCCTCGGGTAGAGTGCAACTGTAACCTCGCTCGAGCCGATAGCAATGATCAAAATAAAAGGCATTGACTGCATCACCGACATATCCGAAGTAGAAAAGACCGTGAAAAGAGAGCTCTCTAGCGTTGGAATTATCAAAGTGAGGCTGAGATCAGAAAATCATAGGGAATAACGCATGGCCGTAATCGGCTTGACCGCAAAGGATGCCGAACAATTTTGAATAAATGTAAAATAAAAATAGGCTGGATTGTTTGCAAAATACGGCATAGAGCAGTGCCTGTTCAATGCTTCCAATCCCTGGGCTGTGGTAGCACCACACAAATATGTAGTTTTCTTTGCTACCAATGTGGTGAAAGGGTATATAAAAGAAAAGAGTGTACACAGGAGGCACACTGTATCCTCTGAAGAGAAAATGATCCAAGCCTGGATCTTGGGTATGACGTAGTATCAGGAAAGGGTCGGGGTTTTCTGGAAGCCTTAGCCAAGGCAAAACGAAAACTTCGATAAACCGTATCCTGCAGTTAAACCTACATATCAGCTCAACCAGCCAAAACCTGCTTGAGTACCATACGAGGGGCATGAAAATCAACTTTTTGCTGCTGAGTGAGCAACACCATGATGAAAGTTCTACCATGGTATCCTGATGAAACTGGTACTATTGCCATTTGTGCTCAGAACAGTGACTTCCATGTGGATAATCTATCTTTTTTAGTGTGTACCTAACGCTGAACGAACCGACATCGGCTTTGGAGGACACTGTCTCGAATGCGGACTTCAACGTGCTCAGGGGGGAAATTTCAACGCTAAAGGAATCGAATGAGGTTTGTCTTAAACAAATCCGCGGGGAAAACGAATCTTAGGAATGGTGGCCAGGACGGCGTTTATTGTACTAAATACCGGAAACACACTGACCCTCCACCGTATTGGCTACGAAGGAACCATACTGAACGTGACATTCACCTCGAGGTTCTTAGTACGGAGGATACATAATTAGAGAGTGTTATAGGACTACTCAGCCGGTGATCACCAGAGCATTCTACTGGAGATTAGTGATGTTATCTCCCGACATCCGTGTGTTTGACTTTCAACAAATGGATGGAACATCGGAAGGATAGACGTTGAAAGGTACATCAAGGTGCTTACGGCAGGTGCTCTACTGCAAGAAAATTTGCAGGGGACGGAAGAAATGGCAGCAAAAGATGAGATGAATTAAACTATGAGCATCATCACGACTGCTTGCAACGCATCTTTGCCCCGTCGAAGACCCCACCACAACAAGCTCCCGGTACTGGTGGTGGACTGAAATCACTGACAAGTGAAGGAAGTATCACAAACTCCAGCATGAGAGTCAACGGATGACTATGCAACCGAGTAGCAGCATCTAAGTTAGTGAGGAAATGTCTTCGAAAATTGAATTAAAATAGCAAGGCGCGCAGTTTAGGGTTCAATGTGAACAAGGATCCGTGGGCCTTGGCTACAAGCTAGTTATGTGGAAGCTTAGTGCCCTACGGACACCTTGCATACATGATGCGGAATAGATGGACGAGATAGTGCGAGCACCCTTCCCTACCCCTTCCGTCTATATTGACACTTTCCACGGTGAAACAGCAATCGAGTGTTCACTCTTTACACAGCCGGAACCAGAGGAAGCAGTCCTTTCACTGAAAGCGAGGAAGCCTTCCAGCTGAGGTATTGCAATTCATCTTTCACCGTTATCCTGACTTGCTGCTCAGAACATTCAACCCTTGTCTACGGGACGGGGTTTTTCCGGTAGGGGGGAAGGTGGCTAAACTCGTTTTGGTCAGCAAGGGAAAAGTAAATCTCGGACTATCATCTGTATATCGCCCGTCATGTATGCTGGACACCGCTGGGAAACTGCTAGAGAAACTTATCAACGGCAGACTACAGTAAGACTGATCAGTATTGGAGACGTACTAAACGAATCGAAGCCAGCGATGAAGCTCCTAGGGCTACTCTTCGACTCGAAAATGAGTTTCTTTGAGCAAATCAGGGCAACGGCTGAAAAGGCTGCGTAGGGAGTATCGCCTTAGAGTCAACTTATAGTCAACATAGAGGGACCCAATCCATGAAGAACACGTCTCTTGATGAGTGCTGTAGGGTCAGTGCTACTATATAAAGCAGAAATATGGGGTGACACCCTCAGTAAGGAGATATACCGAAAACGCTTGGTACAGGTACATAAGAGAGGAGCGCTGAGTTTTCATATCCGACACTCTCTAATTTGGCGTTGAGAGTTATTGCAGGCGTGATACCTTTTATCATCTTTGCATGAGAGCGCCACGCTATTTAAATGTATCAAAACGAGGACACGGGGGAGCCGGCTGCCCTTGAAGAGAAAAACCGCCCACCCAACGATTGACAGCAGTCTTGGGTGAATTTTAAGAAGGAAAAGCGGAAAGCGCATCTTACCCTGGGTGTGAGACCGTGGCTTAACCGATGATATGGCCAGACTGCCTTCTATCCGACCCAGCTTTTGAGCGGGCATGGGTGTTTTCAGTCTTACCTGCACAAGATTGGTAAGTCACCGGACCCGGGTTGACGATTTTGTCCAGTAGAGGAAGTCAATGCCTCCTACACATTCTCCGTGTGCACAAAACGGAGCAAGCTACAAAGAGACCTCTACAGGGAGACGGAAGAGCTCAACCCGGATAGTATAGGTGTGGTAATGCATGAATCGGTTGACATATGGAACCACGTGGATCATTATACTGGGGATGTCCTTTAAGATACAAGGGACTCACAGCAGCCGGGGACGATGGGGCTGGGGGATCACTCGTCTGGCAATCACTGTTCTTTCGTCCCACTAGAAGAGGGATCCACCAACATGAAAGCGTCTCATGGCATGACAAAACGAGTAATGTGTCAAACGGTTTTAGGCAAGGTTCTCTGGCTGACAGGGGGTAGTCCAGTCAAATAGGGGTCCCACACTCAATACATTAATGACATTCACCTCCCGACTACACAAAAAAATCCTATGAACTTGACAAATGCCGATAAACAAATAACATGGCTAGAATTAAACGATTTTTCTATTAAACAAATAAAATATACAAAACAAACAAGTTGAGTAAGCAGGAGAGCGCTCCTACCAGAAGGTCTTTGTAAACATCCTAGGGTTAGAAACAAGTTTTCTAATGGCGTGAATCGATAACTTGAATTATTCATCCAATACTTGGATATGAAATCGTTCAAATTTATACAAAAGATGCACAATTTCTCTCATAAGCACAGTGCAACCGCCATTTTAATCTAGCTTAAGTGATTTTTCTGAATGTTCGGCCGATTGAACATGTTCAAGTTAAACACTATTCCTGAAATTCTCATGAAAATTGAAAGAAAATAAAAGTGTCTTAGTCAATTTTAAATATATATAGGGTTTTCCAATAAGAGGTGCTATTTTGAATAGATCTTGTGATTTAACACCTTGCGACTTCTTTCTTTGGAGCCACGTGTTAGAGAAGGCCTACGCCAATAGCTCAGCGTCGATTCAAGATCTCAAAGATGAAATTCGTGAGGCTACCGAGGACATAGGGCAGCCACTTTGCGATTTGGTTATGGAAAATTTCATGAAAAGGATATGGTCCTGTAAGCGTGTCATAGTAGTTATTTGCCTGATGTTATTTTTTGCCATTAACAACATATCTTCTTCTTTATAATGAAATAAACATGCGATCATTTATATTCAAAAATGGCATTTTTCTTTTAATATCAAATTAACACCTCTTATTGGAAAACCCTATATCAACCATAAACACGTGTTATTGTTGTTGTAATTCCATATAATTGAAATGGCTATAACTCACTTGATTATGATTCGATCTCAATTAAATTTTGTGGCCATATATATCTTATATCAGTCTATATAATTGCAAAATTTCAAGAAGCTTAAAGGTACCGTTTTGATTTTATGTGCAAATATGTAAAATCTACAAATCATACTATTATTAACAAAGTTGAGTGAATTTCGATTTCCAAGGTATTTGTTGCCCTTGTACTCATAAAGGTCCACGTTCGTGATAATTTTCAGATTTTTCGGCTGAAAGGTGTCCAATCGCGAGGGGGGGAGGGACACAAATTTTTGGTACATTTTGCCTTCCCCTGGACCCCCTAATTCATAAAATGGCTTTTTTATTTCAGATTCTAAAAGCTCTAATCAAGACCTTTCATTTGATACCCCACTCGACTACCTTTGATCAAAAAAAAATTTTCAACGGCCAATTCGTTATTAGGGGGGACCCCCCTTAAAATTTTTTAAAATTTTTGTTAAGGCCTTAACTTTTGAGAGACCATCACTTCTGACCTTTTCACAAAGTTTGAGCATTCTAGCTTTTATAGTTTCTGAGGAAATTAGCTGTGACGCACGGACAGACGGACGGACAGACGGACAGACAGGTCGCGAAACTAGTAGGTCTTTGTAAAAAAATTTTACAAAGACCTAAAAACGAAATAAAGTTATACTGTCAGAAGCATTAAGCAAGAAATTAATTAGAGATGTCCACGTTACTTACTGCAACATTGGAAGAACGCAGATGATAAATAAAATAACACCATTCTACACGGCACATCCTCCGTGTGCACAAAACGGAGCAAGCTACGAAGAGACCTCTACAGGAAGACGGAAGAGCTCACCCGGATAGTATAGGCGTGGTAATGCATGAATCGGTTGACAAATGGAACCAGGTGGTACATTATACGGGGGATGTCCTATAAGATACAAGGGACTCACAGCAGCCGGGGACGATGGGGCTGGGGGATCACTTGTCTGGCAATTACTGTTCTTCTCTTCCGTCCCGCTAGAAGAGGGATCCACCAACTTGAAAGCGTCTCATGGCGTAACAAAACGATTTGCCAAATGTCGATAAATAAATTACATGGCAAGAATTAAACGCTTTTTATATTAAACAAATAAAATATACAAAACAAAAAATAGTATGTCAAATGTCATAACCAAAACAATTATTGTAATCTTTCAGATTTTCTTGTTTATATACTTGTATTGTAAAAGAAATAATCTTGACATTAAATTTAATAGAAAAAATAAATTCGAGGATGAATTTGAACTTAAGGGGGGAGGTGTTATGTCAAAGCTTAAGCTGCTGACTCAAATGATAAGGATAATAAGAAACAGATCGCATTTCGTTTCAAAACAATAGTTTGGGCCAAATCTCAATTGTGTTTATATTAAGATGATTTTAAGGAATATTGAACTTCTAAATTTGCCGACTAATATTTTCAGATTCATTTTCATTGGGAAGATCAATTTACTTTCCGATCAGTATCAGAAAAATATTATGTCTGAAACATAGAGATTACGCTAATCAGAGAATTATCGGTGGTAAAAACGAAACAAACTGTAACACCTGCTGGTTAATAAAGTCAATTATTAAAAGTTATCCTGTGATTGATATAATCAATAAATCCAATAATTTTTTTGAACGTGTTTAAGTATAATGGTGCCAGTCTCCTAAGTGAAAGAACCACTTATTCTTCACCCGAGCCATCATTGGCTATCAACATGATAACGCATTTTCTTGGCCCGATGGAGACCAGCGTTTCCTGCATAGGGCTGGTGCCAGCAAAACTGCGGTTTCGTTGTGGATAACGGACACTCCTCAGGAGCTGCCACACGCCATCATCCACAGGGCAGCTCGACCCAAGGTGGTTATTGGACCCTTTATATGCATGTGGGAGCACCCTGTGGATGATTGCGTGTGACAGCTCCTGAGGAGTGTCCGTCATCTACAACGAAACCGAATTTTTTTTAGTTACAGTGTATTTGAAAAACATAAGTAACGTCCAAACAGAGAATATACGAGTATGTATACTATTTTGGCACTAAAAATTAAACATATATTAAAAGTTCGATAAATATGTCTTTTCTTTGGAAAATTAAAATCATATTATGATGATGAATACCGCATCAAAACATTATCTAAATATCCCATTTATCCGATTGTTTTTATGAGGATTTAATATTGACTGTTACTTCAAAGTACTAATTTAATCTTTATCTTCACATGCTTTACCATGTCCTCCTCAAAAAAAAAAACGCCACCCATTCAAGCACTCAAAACCAGCGTCATCCACTTCAGAAGTTACTTCTCAATTATGCCCGGTTCATGACATGTCAAGGAGCTTCAAAACCATATAATGATCAATTTCATAATTGTTATATGACATAACAATTTTTTAACCAATTCATCTTTATACACAGAATAAAAAATTTCAAGTCCGGCTCATCTTTGGCTGAGATCCGCGTTGCCTGTCAACCCATTTCGCTACACTCAAGTATTTTTCTTATTCATGTTCAATTCCGATACGTGACACAAAAGAATGAGTCCAAACATCAATTTTCATTTCTTTGATCTTCTCACATGTTTGCTCCAAGAATGCTTGGAATCTTAGTCATGAGTCAAAATAGTTACCAGTGATCCATAAACTTTCCCTTAGCTGCTCATATATTTTGAATTTGTGGAAAAATCTAAATTGAATATTTAAGATTCTTATTCGTATTCTCACGCCGATTTTCATACTCGAAATGTTTTACCAAGCAACTCTAATTCCGATATCAAATAGTTCATTTAAATTGTAACGAGCATACTCATTTACGTATATGGAATACACCACATTCAGCATCTTAACAAGCTAACTCTTAAACCTCTGACCGACCTCAACACAAAAAATTCTTAAGTTCTAACGGAACCATCCAGCAGATCTGGTGGTACGTTCTCTTGGGAATTCCATCGGTTCCGGCTTCATTCCACCTGGTAAAAAGCACTAAATTTCCACGGTGCTAAATTTATTCGTTTCGGTGCTTAACCAAGCGGATGCGAGTTTCAGAGCAAAGCTTACGAGCATTACTATCTCCTCAGTGGTTTTATGGGGGCAAACGTTGCGTCAGAGTTAACCAGACATAAAAGCGACCGTAAATTTCGCGCCTCGCCGCAGGCTACAAATTCTTAGCCATTCTAAAAATAAAATGAGCTTGCGGTTCGTAGTATTTTAGGGTTCTGATTGTTTGGATCTAAATTTAGATTTAAGCTTTATTCTATGCATGCATGAGGATTTAAGCTTGATTTTCACTAAAGTATCGAAGCTTGACTGCTGTGAGATTTTTGAAAGGCGTATGAGGCTGTATTGTATCCGCACGCCCACATGATGATTCATGGATTTGCACGCGTATAGTATGCGCATTCCCGCACAGATAAAGCTTGCGGTTGAGCTTAATTGAAAATGAAATTGAGAGTGTTATTCAACTAAGTCAAGGCCGTTCAAGGTCGTTTGGTTGATTTTAAGATTTTAACCCTAGAGGGAGCATACCTGCATTTTATATAAGAATATTAAATTGGTAATTGTCACACATATCCTTGTGATCAACAAAGTATGCTATGTTTATATTTGCGAAAAAAAGTGTTGGTGGATGGCCAATGAAAGAAATGAATTCAATTTTGTGGGAAATACGGGTATACTCGTATAATTGAAATACGTTAATGCTTTGCATAAGTTATTCTTTTTCACTTTGTTTTTTGGAATGTGAACGCAATTTTTGCGAATGCGTTCTGTATAAGCTACGGAGAATAGAAGTATCTATTGACACCTGACTTCCTCCGAGAAAATTTTTCGCGTACATACGTACGTATGCAATGAAATCGTAGCATAATGAGTTCCAACGATATTTTCGGGAAACTGCATTCTAAAGAAATTCACGCCAACAGATATTAGGGACGTAAATAGACATAGAACAGTGAAAGTTCCGCCTGAATTTTATAAATTGCCAGTTGTTATATGTTTTTATTTTAAAAAAAAATGGGCTGTAAAGCTTCGGAAGCTGCTCCAGACACAAGGAGAATAATTACAAGGTTGAGAAAACAAGGAAAAACATTTGTTAGTATATTCAAGGTTCTAATAAGGAGTGAAGTCCCGGAAGGGGATTGCCGGTCGACAGATATACTCTTGAAGGCTAGCATTTACCACTCAACGTGCCCAAGAGAATTCCCACAGGGGTAGTAACGCTCGACAGGAATACTCTTAGAGGCTAGCATTCTTCACAGACTCGAGGATATGGAGGGCACCGTGAGGCTCCTTCTAAGATGACTGGTAACGACCCTAACTAAATATGGACTACGCCTTGGACAACGAACTGGAATTGATGCTTTTGGCTGGCAAATTTGATGGTTTGGATGTAATTCTTCGCTGAGGCGACACTCGTGCGTGAACGGCTCCAATTCAACTATCATACCATCACCGTCTCGGTAAAATCTTGGCAGGCCTCGGATTATGTTCGAAGTTCGTACCATTGGGTTGGTGATGTAGGTTTGGTTGAAACGGACTCCTGATTAGCGCTGGTTTCGCTCTGAGCACATGTCCCCATAAGGGCTTATGCCAACCCTTACATGGCCTCTCTGCGCTGCAAACGTAACCATGGAACCAAAAAGACGACTACACACACGAACGGAGATAGCGGCTCCGAGGGAGGACCCAATAAAACGTCAGCGATTTCAATTAAAACCCTAAAAACGTATCAAAAATTCCCAAAAAAAACAACAACGATGACGCAACCTGCGGCTGCAGCCACGATGTTTGCAGCACATTGGGAGCGGTGCTAACAGTGAAAAAAACGGCGACGAATAGAATGACAGTGAAGACGGACGAAAAAATGGAGTTCAATAGAGAGTCTTGTCCAGACTGAGATTTCTGCGACGTTCGCACACAGCAAAAATATGATGCAAACGCCAGAACGTCCTTAAAAGGAAGAGCGGGAAACTCTGCTGGACACGCCAGATGTTCGATGGGTGGGGGGAATAAAGTATATCGCGAATTTGACCACAGTGACTACAGCAAAGGTCTCAAATTACGAAATAATAACGAACCCTCATGAAGTGCACAAAGTGATCACGGCAGGAAAAGAAAGGAGTGACCAGACAAATAAAGCACCATTGTATGATTTCATTGCCATCATTGAAAATGTGACGGGAGTGCATTTCTCGGAAACGGAAGCCAATAACCTCTCCCAAGAAAGGAGGTCAAAAATTACAATTGCTATCCAACGACATGAAGAAGAAAGACTAACACGAAAATTGGGAGATTTTTTAAAAAGAATAAAATCTGCATGCCACTCGCCAAAAATCAGCAAAGACCCAACAAATGTGCTCCTTGAATTAGAGGAGCTCCTAGAACGCACAGAACATTACCGGAGGAGTTGATTAAGGGCCACAACACCAAAGAAGAGTAGAAGGCTAAAGAAGCGCTGAGGGCTAAATCTAAAGGACACGCGAAAATAGCTTCATCGTCAAACATCAATAAAAGAAAAGCGTCCAGTTCAATCGAAGGAGGCATTTGATGGGCATGGAGTCCAAGATCATAGGTTCCAAACAGTGCTGAAAAAAGGAGCGAAAAGAGCCCCCTTCAAAAAGTGCCAGATAATAAAGTACGCACGAACGCCCAACCAAACAATTTTTTGTGAAGTAGGAGAGAAAAAAGCCCCAGTAAAGGCCCCAGTAGCAGGCACTGGTTGTAAAATTCCAAGATGGCCAATCTTACGCAGAAGTAGTGCGGGATGTTAGGGGCAGTGTAAGGCCCAAAGACACCAGCACTCCTATTAAAGCAGTACCACCAACGCGGTCGGGCCATACACTCGATTTCGAGCAGAAACCGACAATAAAGAAGCATTTTGCGATGCAGTAAAGAAAATCTTTGCTAAAAGCGCAACTATAGCCTCACTTGAGCCAATAGGAATGAACGAAATAGGAGATATTGACTGCGTCACGGACCTGGCCTAGGCAGAAGTGGCCATCAGAAGGCTGAGTACGATCAATAGGGCGCCGAAAAGGTTGCCGAACAATTTCTGAATACGGGCAAAGTAAGAATAGGGTGGGTTGTCTGTAGGATATGGCGAAGAGTAGTGCCTCTTCAATGTTACAAATGACTTGGCTATGGTCACACCACGCAAGTCTGCAAAGAGCCCGATAGGAGTTCCCTATGTTAAAAATGTGGTGAAATGAGACATAAAAGAAAAGAGAAAGAGGCACACCGTATTCTTTATAAGACGGGATCTAGAGCACATCTTGGGATCAGGGCAACGTTATGTTTTCCAAAAAGCTCTAACCAAGGGAAAGTCAGAACTTTAATGGCCCCTATCCTGCAGCTGAACCACCCAAAACGTGCTTGAGCGGTTTCAGAGGGGCAAGAAACCTGACTTTTTGCTGCTGAGTGAGCAACACCACGATAAAAGTACTGCATCATGATACCCTTATGAAACTGGCACTGCCCCCATTTGGGTTCGGAACCGTGATTTTCAGGAGGGGAGCTGTGACGGGGGACAATTTCGTGTAGATTCAGTGCTCAGGAGTCACCTTTTTTAGTGCGTACCTTACGCCCCACGAACCGATATCATCTTTCCAAACCAAGCTTAACGCTATGGAGGGCACTGTCATAGACTCAGATGGCAACGTACTCATTGGGGAAGGCTTCAATGCTAAAGCAATCAACTGGAGCATGCTTTAAACAGATCTGCGGGGAAAATGAATCCTAAAAATGGCGGCCAAGATGGCGCTTGTCGTACCAAATACTGGAAATATGCGGATTTTTCGCCGTATTGGCTGCGATAAAACTATACCGGATGTAAGATTCGCCTCGGAAGCCGTAGCATGGAGGGTACACAATTGGAGAGTATTAGAGGACTACTCAGACTACTCAGTGATGATCAGTACATTCTGTTTGACATCTGTGATGTTATCTACCGTCGTTCGTGCTTATTTCCTTCTACAATTGGGCCGAACATTATAAGGATGGACGTCGAGAGAGTTTTCAAAGTGCTGACTGCAGGTGCGCCACTGCAGAGGAGTCCAAACTTGACTTTTCTTCCTCGTTTAAGTCAGGAATCTAGTTTTTGTTTCATGAACTCTCCATTCATGGTAAGGGTGCTCTGGTTGGGGCACCTTGGAATGAGTCAACTCGATGGAACAAGCGTGGTGCCACTCATTCACCATGCCTTGCTTAGAGTCGTCAAGCGAGATTACGACTCAACGGATGTTTTTCCTTACGTTAATTCCCTAATTCAGCTGTTCTTTAACTATTCTAAAATGTGGTCCGAAAGGGAAAGAAAACACAATCTTCACCTACCAGCTACGTGTGCTTCCAGATTTTTCCCATCAAATTATTGAAAAGTTTGTTTCGCCAACTCGTCTCTAGATTTTTTCCACCAGCTTGTAGTAAAGTTTGACTCGCCAACTCATTGCTTGATTTTTCCCACCAACTTGTCACAAAGTTTGGCTTGCCAACTCGCCGCTGACTTTTTTCTCTCCAATACCTCGTGCTCTGCTCACTATCAATGCCAGTGTTGACCTTGCTGCCTGTTCAGCTTATACCAAAAAGTTGGCCTAAATTAATCTCAGATCCATCGATGATTGTGGCAGTAAATAAGTGCTGGGCTTCCCGTCAGTTTGCTTCAGGTTCTAGGCTCAAAAATGCTCCTTTGGCATCTAATATTGAATGTGCCATAATATTAATGTCATCAGCGTACGCTACCAATTATGTGGGCTTGAACATAAGTGTACCAGAGGTTTCAGCTGATGTCTTCCTGATGACGTGTTCTAGCGCAATATCAAATAGCATTAGCGCAACCATATCTTTATGTATTAAGCCTGACATTGTGAAGCTATCCTCTGTATTTGTGGGGGGGGGTTGAGTATCATTTAAATACTAAGTGTGGGGTTCCTTGCGCTCATGAACAACTGGATTATTCACCCAACAAGAGAACCTAGCCTGAAACCGTTTGATACATTACTTCGGGCCAGGTCCCGTTTTGTTACGCCGTAAGGCGCCTTTAAACTGGAGAATCCTTCCTCTAGCGGGAGAGGAGAAAGAAAGAAACGCTAGGCAAGTGATTCTCCAGTCTTGGCGTCATCAGCTGCTGTAAGTTCTATTCATCAATTAGGATTAACATAATGTGCCACCTGGTTCTATTTGTCAACCAATTCAAGCATCATTATGACTATGCTATTCAGGTCGAGTATCCTGTCTGCCTATATAGGTCCCATCACAGCTTGTCCCTATTTTTGTACGCAAAAAATACGTGGCCGGTATTGTCTTTCTCTCCTGGGCAAAACCGACAATCGGAGGATCGTAAGTTACCAGTATTGTACAAGTAAGGCTTAAAACACCTAGCTGAATTATAGAGATATCAGTTTCATCATGCCTTCAATTCAGCCACAGTCTCAAATCTGGGATGAAGTACGCAGTCCACCTTCCTCTCATGTAATTCGGGTAGCCATTTTCCTCACATCCTCACTCAGACGCAAGTAAATAGTATGGCAGTAATATCTCTCACCACTGAATCAGAGACTGTTGGGTATGGAGATGCAATCCTCAGTGCTCCTCTTTT
The DNA here is from genome assembly GCA_963969285.1 of Odontomyia ornata. Lineage (NCBI taxonomy): Eukaryota > Metazoa > Arthropoda > Insecta > Diptera > Stratiomyidae > Odontomyia > Odontomyia ornata. Next base: position 300,960,443 of record OZ017741.1, read on the forward strand.
CTGTATCTGTTACTGAAAGCATCACACTATATTTCTTCAGCGTAGAGTCACGATGACCCTATGGCCTTCATCAAGGGGCATCTTCTTGATAGTTTGGGTCCTCCTACATTGGCCATAAGTCGACTTAGAGCCGATACTCACGAAGGAGCCATTTCAGCCGTTGCCGTGATTTGCTCAGAAACATTGACCTTCAAGTCAATCACTAGGCCCAGGTACTTCACCACTTGCTTCAATTCAATTTGTATGTCTCCAATACTGATCATCTTACATTAAAAATTCTCTTTTTTGTCAAGAGGACCACTTCGGCTTTCTCTAGTACTAGACTAAACCCACGAGCAGTCATCTAGTCTCTCACTCAGTGCATTAGCATACCTAACCTCGGTTTCACTTGTTCGACGGTGCGTCCAGTAATTATTGCCACAACATCATCTGCATAGCTGATTTGGCGCAACCCATCTTGCATCCTTAGTCCCAGCAGCACATCGTAAGACACGTTCCACAGATCTAGACCAAAGACAGACTCTTGCGAGACACCCGACGCTACTTCCATCCTTCGTTGCCTTCGTGTCGTAAGGCAGGCTTCGATCCTTCAGGTAAACCCTCAAAAGCTACATCAGAAACTATGGAACTTGAAAAATATTTTCCAGCTAATCCAAAACGTCCTCCCATCTAGCGGAGTTGGAGACGTTCCCAACGTCAAGTGTCACCAACAGAATGATCCGTTACCTGGTTTGGTTATGTGCCTCTGCTTTTTGGACTACACTCATCACCTCTGCAATTGCATCAATGGTCAGGCAACTCGTTATAAAACAGTACTGCCGAGGAAATAGGTCCTCAAAAGGATGAATTGCATCAGTGAGTCTACCCTTGATGAGTTTCTCTAGCACTTTCCCAGCCGTGTCTAGCATGCATAACGGGTGGTATGCAGACGGCGATCCAGAATTTCACTTTCGATTGCTGATCAGCACAAGCCTTACCACCTTCCATCATACCGAGAAACCCCTATTCCGTAGGTAAGCGCTGAATGTTCTGAATAGCAAATTGGGACAATTGTGATAGACAAGTTGCAATTACTCAGCTGGAATACCATCTGGACCTGAAACGTTCCTTGCTGTCAATTGTAGGACTGCCTCTTCCAGTTCAGTTGTGTGGAAGATGGGCACTCGATTGGGACAGCATCAACACGTGGACTGTATCGACACAGACGGAGTGGACGAAGAATAGTGCCCGCAAAGCATTCCGAAGCACCAATATTCGGCATAACTAGCTTGTAACTAAGGCCCCATAGATCCTTGTTCTTATTGATCACTAGATCTTGCCAGCAACAAATCTTGCTATTGTTAATCAATTCGCAAAGGCATTTCCTGACCGACTTACATGCCGCTACCCAGTTGTAATTCCGGCCATTGTCTCATGCTCGTCAAGCCTTACGCTGGAGGTTGTGACGCTCCTTTAGCTTTTAGTACCAGTAAACTGGGGGCTTACCGTGTCAAGGTTTTTACTGGGGTATGGAGGCACTACAAGCAGTTATGAAGTTTTCCTGCCCCCTGTGAATCCTCCTGCAGTGGAGCACCTGTCGTAAATGCCTCGATGAACCGCTAGTTGTCCATCCATCCTGCCATTTCTACCATTCGCTTTCCTCACGGATCCGTTAAAGTCATGCCCTACTCGATTGCTTTAACTTGAAGTCCCCCCAAGGAACACGTTATCATATGCATTCGAAACTGCATTTAGCTTGGCTTTGAAAGGTGATATTGGCTCGTTTGACGTTAGGTACACACTAAAGAAGGTGATCCCTGGACACTAAACCCACAGGAAACCATCCCTCTGTCCACACTTCTTCTCCTGAATATCACTGTTTTGAAGCCAAATGGCGGCAGTATCAGTTTTATCAGGATACCATGATGCAGAGCTCTTATCGTGGTGTTGCTAACTCTGCAGCAAAAAATTGGCATTCAAAACCCTGACAAACTGCTCAAGCAGTTTTTGGGACTAATTTTTTTAGGACTCCAAAATTAAGCATTACTTTGTACAGCGTATTTCTGTCGACACTGTCATATGCTTGCTCAAAGTCTACAATGAGTCAGTGCGCATTGATTTTATACTCCCAGCACTTTTCGAGCACCTGATTAACAGATAATATTTGATCTACTGTATACCATCGACTTCAAAAGCCTCCCCGAAACTTTCCTGGAACACTATCATAGTACGGCTTTAATTTTCTTTCTATGATTATGAAGAGTACTTTGTAAGACGCATACAGTAGAGCGATAGCTCTATAAATTCACAAATTAACTTGTCCCTCTTTTGTACACAGGACGTATTATACTTTTTCGCTAGTCTTCTGGTAAATGATCCTCTGACCATATTCAATGCAGGAGGTTACTTAGATGGCAACCACCACTCTGGAGCAGTTTGCTGGTATTAAACCCATTCCAGGAGCCTTATTTTTCTGAAGTCTCGTACTGCTGCCTGTACTACGTTTCTGGTTGTTAGTGAAACTATGACCTCTGGCTCTGCTTTTCGAAAGTTCGCAGCTATAGACGTTGTTGGGGTGCTGTGAATTGCTTCTGAAAATATTGCAGCTATCTGTTTTTAATTTCAAATGAGTTGCCTATGATTGCTTGTAGTAATCGAGCAGTCATACAAACAAACTGCTTGGAAACCTTCCTATCTCCTACCCATGTAAAAACAAATGAGTTGCCTATGATTGCTTGTAGTAATCGAGCAGTCATACAAACAAAATGCTCGAAAACCTTCCTATCTCCTATCCATGTAAAAACAGGCATAAAATGACAATTTTACCCAGTTTTATAGGGCATTGTAGTATTTTACATTTAGGGACCCCGTATCTTGACACCGACAGTTGGGTTAATATTGAGCTGTATCATGCTCTCGATAGAAATAATCCAGATGAATTTATATTCCGTGGTAATATTTCGATTCCAACAATAAATATGGGTGTAGCAAATACATTGAAACAATCATGATTATGATGAGCGCTCAAGCCCAAAATTTGAATTAAAACCTCATAATTTAAACTGGCAATGATCGAGACATGTCTGGGAATACTGCTCCAAACACTTCCAGCACGGAGCTAAAACACCGAACGCGTCATCTTCTGATCTTCCTTCAATGGATGTCTGCACGCCCGACTCCACAACAAATTCCGTGCACAGCTTTCATCAATATGAACAATGTGACATTGTCGTGGCTCAATTAGGGCTTGAATCACCTGCAAGTATTTCAAGCGACATTACATCTCAAAACTCTGTGGAGACTGTCCGGCCTCCAAGCGTTCAAATCCAGCATCAGTTTAATGACTGCTCGATGCATCAAAACCGGTCGAATGCTTCAATGCATATGAGTATGCAAAGTCAACAGAAAATAACAGCCATAACCGTTTGCAATGTTAATAGATATGTAACGACAGGTTTTTGTAAATTAATTTCACTTGCTGTTTAAAAATACTAAAAATACTTAATTTTTTTTTTGAATTAACATAGTGCAAATAAATACAATGCATAATTTTCATAATCCAGATCAACGTAAAAATTACTCTGAAAATGAATGCTCATACCCAAGAAAAATGCCTGTTCACATAATCCAAAACACAGAACTACATTCGTATCCAACATGTTAGCAACATAAATGTGCCCACTTCATCCGCATCACAATTGCAGCAGCAACAATAAATGCAATTTAAAGCAGGTGAGCAGGGGGCTCGTCTTCATCTACCGTAACCGCGTGACGCTACGGTGGACGACGGACAAGCAAGAAGAAAAACTTGCTTGGGCACGAAAAAACCGCCGTTGTGACTGGGAGACTCAGCTGAGAAAGGAATAAGAAGGGAGTCTGGTGGAGAATGCGAGACTGCGTGGACGATGACAAGAGCAAAGTGGACAGATACGTCGCCTCTGTTTAGTTATTTCAATTTTTCAATTAATTCGCTAATGAAAATTAAAACGCAGAATATGAAAATCGGTAGCGGTGTCGTGTAACAGAATGTTCGAATTTTGTACGCAAGATTTGGAGTGATCACCTAGTGAAAATGATCCGATAAAAATTTGAACCAATCCCGCTCGAATTGGAAGCACCGCTAATTATATGCGGTGATACACATGGACAGTAAACTGGGGCGAAAAGTAGATTATAAAGATGCATCAATGTCGTCGGCGGTTATTGAGCAAATACAAAAAAACAGAGGAGATTGGATGGTATGCAGTGCAAATGGTTGGACGCTGTGCGGTGTGTTTTTCGTATCTCCCACGAATTACTTCTAAATACAAACATACTAATTTGTGGAAGTTACTTTGGTGCATTCAAGTGAAAAGGATCTAAATTATGAGTGCAATTCCTTTGATTCCTGATTTGAAATCGCGAAGGTGGTCGCTGTTCGTTGCTTCCACTAAAGAAGTTTTTGTTTGAATTCAAGAACGTAATCGAATCATCACCGTGCGTTTGCGCTTGTGTTTCACCTTCCCAAACTAATCGACTTGAGTGGGTGCGCGGTTTGTTCGATTCTGATTCATTTCGCTATTTGTCTGAGCCTTTTTTATGTCATCATCGCGAGATGACGACGTCGTTTTCTCGTTTTTCAAGTGCTTGGTGGTCGATAATGGCTCGCGCCCGCGACCACTGGATTGCGCCGCATCAACTGATTGCTTCCAATTGGAGGAATTGTGATGTGTAAGAATGTTTCTTGGATTAATCGCAACGACAGAGAATAGTTTTGTTGCAGTTTTCTTTGAATTGATGCGCGAGTGTGTAAGCCTTGGAACGTGTCCAGTGAATAACGATTTGCAAATTTTTATAAAAATCGTTCTATTTGACCGCTCACGCAAAACACGATCGCATCCAAGTCGGCGGAATTAAACGGCGAAGGAGTGTTTGTGTGACAGCAAGCTGGAATACATTCAAACGCCAGGGGATGAACCGATGTCGAGTGGAATATGACTGGCATATTAATGATTTTAAGTGGAAGAAATTAATAGTGTACGACTTTTAATTTTGTAATTCTATTGCGTTGCTGAACAGTGGCGCCTATGTGAATATTGCCCTCTATCATTGCGTCTTTTCGTCTTCTGCTTATTGTAAATCTGAACAGTTATCTTTTTGTGTTCTACTGTGTCAAGAAAAACAGCGAATTCAAGATTCAAATTTTGTAGTCAACCTCTTTCAATGATTGTTTATAAATCGATGATTTACATATCCTGGAATTGTGCAAAATAGACAGTGTCTGAAGAATTAAGCCCTTATCACATTTTTGTCTGAAAACAGTGATTGGTTTATGGCTTTTGTGCTCTTGATTTAAAGTGATGAGGCAAGTTTTGGATCAAGTATAGACCAATGAAAATGTGACTAAGCCGATTGATAGTAAAGACCAAAGCATAATCTTACCCGATGCCAAAAGGGAATTACGGTTTAAATAAATTTTTAATGGACGCATCCCAAATATTCAGTGACTTCTCAATTTGCCTGCCTATTAGCTATAATGGAGTGACCAGAAAATGCTTGAAACCCAAACCGTGTTACAGAAAACGATATAACGTTGTTAAAATTTTAAAGCCGAAAAAAAAAATTAACGTTTTCAGGCCCACCCCATCTACGAGCGCTCGTCAAGGAGGATGAGGTACCCGTTTCTTTTATATTGCTTAAATAATTGTATAGTATATTTTTTATAAATTTTCATGGTTGTTGAAATTGTCGAATTAAGACGCGATCTGGATAAGAGACTTACCCTTCTCTTTATTTTAAAATACATAGGAATCATCCCATATTGTATTGTATTGAGCGTTGAATATATATATTCCACTATATCTACTTTTATATACAACTGCATATATATCGTGCACAACAATTTGAATTTTTTTTTTAAAGAATCTGAAAAGAAAAAATACAAATAAACCACTGCATAAATATTGAAGTATATAATAAAGCAGATTGTCTGGAAAGAAAAATTAGTTTCATTACGTGTTGTTATATAGAAAGGAAAATACAATGAATAGATCATTTATCTAAACTCGGTCTTTCCATTCTGTCCCATCTGACCGGGTATAGGACCCGCAACGAGGGTAGGCGGCTCAAGAAAATGGGCTAGCCACCGAGGGTGCTCCACTTATTTGTAGTTTTCAGGGGCTCTTGCCGGGTTGAGTGGCCTTCCGCTCGCGTGCCCTTCTGTGGTATAGGGTTATGTGATCCGATCACATAATTCTATAATATAATTTCGGTCACGTCTATATTTCTCTTTTGATGGGAAAGCTCATGCAAAGTATGTTTGTATAAGTTTTCCACTCAAAAGGGAAATATATGGCCACGTCAACATTTGGATCTTGATCCGGTTGGGCGGGTGCGAGGGGGCAACACCTCCATCCGGATGCCCCACTCGTATTTGTGGGCCATAAGAATCGTCGGGTAACGACGAAGTCTCCACAAATCCTTTTGTTTTTACCCGTTTCAACTTGTTCTCTGAACAAGTAATTTCCACGCTCAGTTAGTTACCTCCATTTTTCGACTTCGATCGACATTTTCTGAGACCCGAGAATTCGTGAATGCGAAATTTTGTTGTAGTGGGTCCTTGTGCTAAGGGGAAAGAACCCGCCCCACCACACCGCAACGCTAGCCTGCCAGCGCATTCACGCGTCCCCAGACAAGGCCAATCTCGGCGGGTCTTACCATCCTCCTTCACTGAGGCAGCAGGCCATCGCTGCAGTCCTTTACGGATATTCTTAAACCTACTTTTCACTACATGCTCCTTGCACACTTTTGGAGTGACATGTTTGTGGATTGAAGTCATCCCTTGGTTTTTTAATACAAGCATATGCCGATCTGATTTCATACAGGGTCATATAGTCGTTAATCTGTTGGACCTTGTAGTTGATGGTCAGTCATTTCTTTCTTCAGTTTTTAGATTGTCATCGGGTGGCTTTATATTGTTTTTCTGTGGTTGGTAAATTTATTCTTTATACGCCTGCTCTCTTTTTTAACAACTTCCTTCCATTCTTCTTTATACCAGTCTTTCCTACTTTTCTTTACCTGGTGCCTAAAATCTCTTATTATCTTCAATATGATTTTCATGTCATCATTATTCTTTCCCGCCTACGGAGATCTCGCATGTTGATGTGATTTACTAGCGCTGACATGTATGTGGACGTTACTGAGCTATCATTTAGCTTATATATCTGGTACCTTGGGGTAACTAAGGTTCTTTGTTCGCAGCTCTTGGAGATGCAGAATAGGAATTTCACCCTTACAAGGTAGTGGTCCGAATCAAAGACAGTGTCACGGAACGAGCACATGTCGAGAATGCTGCTGGTCGCTCGTTTTTGTGTGAGAACATGGTCGATCTGGTTGAACGTACTACCATGTGGGGATGCTCACATTTTCTTATGGATGTCTCGATGCAGGAAGCGTGTGGAGCTTACTATGAAGCTGCATGGAGGTTGTGCTCTCCGATTGTTCCTCTCTGTGCCATTGGCCGGTTGTTACTCTATGTGCCATTGACGGTAATGCATCGATAATACATTCCAAGGTGTTGTGAAATTCGTCCTTGAATGCCTCCTCCGTGTCTTATGTGAGCATGTGGTAGTTTACCAACTAGATTTCAAGGAATTTGGTCGTAATACGAATTTACACAGAGCCTTACGTTAACAGGGTTGAAGTTGGTGATATTTTGCTTAAATGTGCAATGAAACTTACGACTTCCTTGCAACTTTCTGCTTTTTTACACGGTGTGCATTCGCATGTCAAATATGTCTTCACCATGCCTTCAGGTTTCTCAAATTGCGAGGTTGTTGATTCTATGCTTCTTTGTTTTATATGGAACTTTCAAAGGACAGTTCTTTATACAGTTGTTGCTATTTATCAAATCCGATCCTGTTGTCCTGGTTCTATGACAAGTGAATATTAAGTGGAGAATCTCCAAATAAATTTTCCTCCAACTTTTCCAGAAAAACGCAAATATTGTAAATTTTATGTTAAACAAATATATATTTCGGAGGTAAGAGTTCCTCCTTCTTCAGTGTTTTTGTTATGGATTAGTTCCAAATAGTATCCGCTTTTTATATCCCTTGCATTACTTACATTTTACCTGGTTTTGTCTCAATTAACCTATATCCTTAATTACATTTTATTATCCCTGCTTAAGGGGTATCATTTATTGCTTTTCCCTTATTGAGTATTTGTTTTTATTACTGCCATTATAATTTGTTTATTATATTTTAAATATTATTCAGATTTAGTTTGAATAAGATCTAGTATCCTTGAGTAACCGTTGCCCATATCTTCATTGAGCCGTGCGTTGTCCGGTTGTCGAATAATCCAAAGGCTCTCGTATACGTCCAATTTCCGATTGTTGCTCACGTCTAGAGATAAGATCATCCCAATTGATTGCGTGATTAGTTTCTACAATATGCTTGGTGACAACGGACTTGGCTGTATCACCAGGTGCTTTCCTTGACTTTAGCTTCTCTGCTTCCTTGATATGTTCGCTGAACCTTGTTTTGGCTGATCGCGTAGTTTGTCCGATGTACGACATCTGGCATGGCTGGCAGGTAATTTTATATATGCCACATTTTTCACCCTTTTGCTTCCTATTCTTCGGTGTGTCTAGTCTGGATCCTATTTTGAATTTTCGGCTCGTGGGTATTGCTGTTATGTCGACTTTCTTCAAGATTTTCCCGATCTTTCCAAAGATCTTTGAATACGTTACTGATGCTCTTTGATTTTGTCCTAGGTTCCGATTTTGTTCATGGAGAGTGGTTAGCGATGCCGCTTTTAGTCTTGTTTTCATTTTCTTTTGTATTGACAAGATTTCGTTTTCCTTGTATCCGTTCATCTTCGCTGTACTCAAAATAAACGTCTTCTCTCGCTCATATCGGTGTTTCGTTAACGGAGTCGTCAGCATTCGGTACATCCAATTGTTGATCGTTGCCATCTTTGTTTGGTACGAGTGGTGTGATGTGCCTGGTATCGTCCTCTGTGTATTCGTGCATTTCGTGAAAATATCAAACTTTAAAACATTATTTTTTATTATGTTAATGTCTAGAAAAGGTATTTCGTTATTGTTCTCCACTTCTATTGTGAAGGTGATATTTTTATGTGTTTCATTCATTTTCTTTAATGTCTCTTCAATTTAATCCGTCTTCACTATCGCGAGAACGTCGTCAACATAACGGATCCACATCCTTGGGAAGACGCCCTTGAAATCACTCTGGCTAGTTAGCCAATCCTCGAACAACGCCAACGCCTGTTTTACTGGGACACTTGCGAAAAGTGCTTTCACGTCAAAAGACACTAGTATTTCGCCTGCTTCGATACACTTTGCTGTCATAAACTTCTCGATCAATTCCCCTCTGTTTTTTTAGGGTTTTGCAGAATAATTTTACAAAACCCTTCTAAAATCGCGTCCTGTCTGTCCGTCTGTCTGTCCGTCCGTCCGTGTGTCACAGCATTTTTTCTCGGAAACTACTTGAGCTAGAAACATCAAATTTTGTAGGTAGATGTAAAAAGGTGTTCTCTTCAAAGTTCAACTACAAAAATATTTTATAAGGTATTTAAGGGGGGTCTCCCCATATGGGGAAGTGTCCCCCCGAAAAAAAATTTCATTGAAGGTAGTCGATATGGGTATCAAATGAGAGGTCTTAATGAGAGCTTTTCAAAACAGGTCTTAGTTTGGCAAAATTTGCTTCGAGTGCGCACAGGGAGGGGAAATACACGAAAAATTTGTGTCCCCCCCCTCGCGATTGGACACCTGTGATCCGAAAAATCTTAACCAATTAGGGATGTAGACCTTGGTGAGTACAACAACAACAAATACGTGAGAAGTCGCAATTCACTCAACTTTGTTAGTAATAGTATGATTTATCGATTTTATGTTTTCTTGAATAAAATCTTAACGATACCCTTAAATTCAATGAAATTCAGTGCTCTTTATAAAATTGATCTATTCTGAAAGTTTCATAAAGATTGAATCATATTTAGCGAAGTTATGGTGGTTTGAATTTTCCTGTATTACTATGGAATAATATGCGCTGCATTTATTACTATGGCAACATATGGCTATGGAACAACACACTACAGTTTTGCTAGGATTTGCATGAAAATTTCAGGAATGATAAGTGTCATGAATATCTTTGAGAATCGGTTCAGCTAGTGGTAAGAAGATTGAATAATTTTGAGTTATTTTTTCCCAACTTCAGCGTTTAAGGTGCATGCTTTGAACACTTGATTCAATCTAATGAATGACTGAAGGTGAGTACCTACAATTAATGCTCATAAGTGAAACAAGTCAAGAAGGCAAGAGAGAGCTCCTAGCAAAAGGGCTTTGTAACAATTCTAGGATTCGAAAAAATTGGCCATTAATCGATGATAATAGTACAGGAGAATGGTCCCTGAAAAAAAAAATTCTTCAAACGTAGCCGATATGAGTATGAAATGAAAGTTTTCATGGGAGCTTTTCAAAACAGTTCTTAAACTGATAGTTTTTGCTTCAGTGGGGGCACAGGGGGAAAATACATGAAAAATGTGTTTCCTCCCTCGCGAATGGACATCTGAAATAATTATCAAGGGAGAGATTTATGAGTATAACAATAACAAAAACCTCAGAAGTCGAAATTCGTTCAACTTTGTTAATAATAGTATGATCTTCGAAATTCATATTTTCTCCAATGAAATCGTCTTTGACATGTTTCTGGATTTGATTCGATCTGGTGACTGCATTTTGTAAATTGAATACAAAACCCTTCTGACATGAGCGTAGGTCTGTTTACCCAACTTGTTACTGACTAGTTACTTGGAGGCTGTTCACATTTTTTGCATTCCTGCACCAGCCATGTCGCGATTTTGCTTGTGGGGGCGTCCCTGCAGGTTATGATTTCACGCATCTCGTCACTTGCTTTGTGTATCTTTGGCAGGCATTTAATTCGTGGAAGTACTGGATTCGTCACCCCTAACGCAATTTTGCTAGGTATCACTTCCTGGCAATCCGTCAGGGCTTTCCCTATTTTTTTGATTGAGTCCGGCAATGGGTTTTTCCTCAATTCATGGTATTCTCCACTATTCAGCTTCTCGAAAACCAGTTGGTCATATTTTGGTTTGTCCATTATAACAATCATTCCCTTTGTCGGCTTTAAGGTAGAACACTGGCTTTTCCTTCAATTCCTTCACAACGCTGTACTCATTGTTCCTTATGTTCAAATTGGTTGCTGTCACGGCTTTTATTGTTTCCTCCCTTACTACTTGTTTCTTTTCTGTCGGCAGATATTTGATGGCGGATTCTACGTCTATCACAATGTCTTCCTTCGGTAGATGTTGGTCACTAATTGTGAAATTCAAGCCCTTGTTTAGTAGTTCCAGTTGTTTCTCCGTGAATGACTCCGATGATAAATTAACTACGAAGTCTTTTATTGTTTCTACGCTTCGTCGGGGTATGCTGTTTTGCTGGTTTATTAGGTGTTGTAGTTTCTTGCTCAAATTTTTTCTTTTTTTATCTTTTTCGCATTCAAACGCCCTTTGTACTTTGTCTAGCCATTCCTCAGTTGTTCCTTTTCTTTCTATTGTTTGTTTTATAAGCTTTAGGTGGAGATTGTATGCTCTCATTTGCAATCCTGATGATTTAGCGTAGAGATGGTTTATGCTGTCGGATATCAGATTCCATTGTAATTCCTGCTTGTATTTTTCTACTTCAGGCAAATGCGACTTCAATTCTACTATATGGCTCCTTGAAACAACTTTTGATTTTCTACGAGTCTTCAAAAATTTTATGTCTTCACTTAATCCTCCAATACTTTTTTTCAGTTTCACTAAACCATAAAAATCCGAGTGAGACCAGGTCGTTATTTCAAATTCCTCAAAAACTCAATAAGGGAAAAGCAATAAATGATACCTCTTAAGCAGGGATAATAAAATCTAATTAAGGATATAGGTTAATTGATAGGTCTCAAAGACAAAAACAAGTAAAATGTAAGTAATGTAAGGGATATAAAAAGCGGATACTATTTGGAATGAAACCATAACAAAAAACACTGAAGAAGGAGGAACTCTTACCTCCGAAATATATATGTATTTGTTTAACATTAAATTTACAATATTTGCATTTTTCTGGAAAAGTTGGAGGAACATTTATTTAGAGAATTTTTTAAATGGCGCAAAAAACGGAGATAACGAAGAATTAAGTGGAGCTTTGTCAGTCCTTCGACTTAGTGGGTTTTTGGGTATACGAGTGATATTTTATATTCCTACACACTCGCCGGTTAGGGAACCCTTTATCCGCCCTCTGAGGACGTGATTAATGGGAAACCGAAAGCCCCACATGCTATGAATAACTTAAAGTATGAGTTGAATTATTAGAAGTTGGACAGAAAATTTATTGATTGTCTTCTCTCTAAACTTAAACCTCCATACACTCTACTCCATATATGGTAAATACCTCAAGCTGCTTGCACCGTTTCCAATAGTATAGCTTCATTGTTGGGAGTAAAATTCTAACTGAACATAATTTGGTACAGGATTCATGGACGCTTAAATTTAAAATGGCAGCCCTCTCTGTTTCAGAAAATAAAGAAATTCATTGTCTTAGTATCTTCGTCGCAACTAAAGTGTTGAATATACGTATCTTTATTGAAATAGGTTGAAATGACTTACATTAGAAGCATTTATAGAACAGGGAATTGTAACAGCGTATGACTTTCAAAATATTAATTATTTATTAAAGCATACTTGTATGGTTGCGACGAGATATGCTCCTTGCTGGCTGGTGGCGCTAACAGGGATTTTTCAAATCCGCGTAATTACTAACCATAATAAATATACTGTCTTGATCAAGAATATATTTTGGATGGTTGATAATTTAAATTGCTTAGATTTCTGCTATAAAAATTAATTCATCATTGGTAACGATAAGGCCAACTGTTGAAATTAAATCAAGTTACACAAGTAGGAATATGCTATGGCACTGTTTTCATTATTCAGCACGGTATTTCATCATCTCAAAATAAAGCATTACTTCTGAATACTTTCAAGTTATTATCTCTCCAATATCACATTGTTACGCGTTTCAAAGGCCTTGGTTTTTAAATTTATGTGTTATGTTGCTTCATGATTACAAACATAAAAATCATAACTAGTTACACAGTCAACGTGCAAAATATTTCATAATTTCATCTGTAAATTTCAAAGAACCAATAGCCCTGGCATTAGTTGGTGGCCTTAACTAGGGCCATTTTCAAAAATTCATTTAGTCACACGCTCAAAAGCCTATTAAACTTTCCTCAACAAATAATAATAAAATGAGTTGGATTCATTGTCTAGCATGTGGTCTTCCCCGTTAGACCAACGAGCATATGTACGCCATAAACATAGCGGTTGCACAAAGGTTTATCACCTGTCCATCTTAAGCCAAATTCAATTGCCAGCAATCTAATTGTGCGTCTAGTTTAGTTGCTACTGCGCGTCGTGCTACTGTGCTTAACCGCAAAGTGTGGGGTAGTCCCAAAACAGATTTCCATATGTGTCAGTATTGTAATAAATTAGAATACGTAATGAAATTGCATGAATAGATAGATATATGTAAGTATAAATTTTTGGATGCTTCTTCTTCTCTTTGTACCCAATCAAAATTGATGTATGCGCAACTATGCTAAGGGATGTGCGGAAAATTATGTTTTAACGCATGTACGTTGTGCAATATTCACACCATGAATAAGTAGCTCTGAATTTTACAAGGTAGGTAAAACAATCGTTCAAAATCACTTCCATGCCCTATAATCAAACGATTGGCTTTAATCAATTAATCAAAGGTTCGCACCGTTTCAAGAATCATTTATATTTTCAACTTAAAGATTTCTTAATCCGTTATCAATGGTATACACTTGCAACGCCTTTACGGTCCTAATAAAACGTTACGCGTTTTTTCATTGCCACGCTAAGTTTTTTCGTTCAATTCTTAGTTAGCTTTATCTAGAAAATCATGTGAATTCGCACCGGACAGGTCAGCCGGTACATACAAATTCCAAAAAGCCGTAAACAATTACATAAATCACAGCGCGCACATATTGTCTTGGCTATTGTATTTCGCCATACACAAGTGCACCCTTGAAAAATTTATTCGGATTCCCCGCAGCTCAAGGCAGTTTTCAAAATCCGATACACCACACCATACTTAGTACTCACTCGATCCATTCATTTGGACTTCGTCTGGTTTTTGATATCCACTTAATCCGCGAATATAGGTGAACTAGTCCTTCTTTCCTCATTCCTGACTCGTTCACCTGCTTGTTAGTGACTGTAAGCTGAGTTCCAAAAATAGTCTTGTTCCGACTATTTGTCAATGTTTGCTGCTAATTACCCATGTACCTTGAGCATGTGACTGACAACAATAATGTGAACAAAAAGTTCCCGTGAACCGGAAGAACACAACAATTTTCAAGCACTCAAGACATTTGCATCAAATAGTTTAATTAGTGTGGATTTATTTTAATGATTACACAAAGGCTTTTATAATCTTGTGTGGATGGCAATTGATATGGCTCATTGGGTGCACATGGAAGTGAACATGACATTCTGGCAGTATTAAAATGTAAGTAGCGCAGTTTACCTTCAGTTCTAAACACTAACAAGATATTCGGATTTCGGAAATTTTTGATAATAATAATACGAGTACGCGTATATGAGAATGAGCGCTCAATGATTTCGTGGAATTGTATGAGCATGCAAACTTGTGGGGTTAAATTCTATCATGACAATATGACCACCTAAAAAAATTAATGGTCAACTTGAATTTATCACACGTCAAAGTAGCAGGAGCAGAGTTTTGTAAAATAATTAGCAAATCAAAACACTAGCAAAACCTGACATACATAAATTCCATGAATTGAACTCGAAATACGGGCGTGAACGCCACTCGTTTTCTCCAATGAGCCAGTTAACTAACTTCCCTGTAATCATGGCGGGACTCTGCACTTGCACGCCACCAACCTGATTGTTAAAAAATGATGAATAGTACATGGAAAATGAAGCGCATCGTTAAATAAACGTCTAATTTATTATGTGGTCACAACTTATGTTTTTATTATCCACAGTTTACAAAAAATAAATTTTCAGAGCTTCCGCGCTCTGTTTAATTCAAACACAGGGTTTTATTCTTTGGTTAACTGTTTTTATTTACCAGCACTAATGTTTTTAATTTTTAATATCGCTCGCGACCGATCAAACTCTAACTAACTCTCTTTTCTCTCGTTCAGATTCTTTTATAACATATTATGCTGACTTATTGTTTTCTGTAATTGATATGAAAGTAAATTCATCTTGCTGATTAGATGGATCAGAAAATATTTCTTGGCAAATTTGAAATTCAATATTCTTTAAAATTGTTCTCAATATAAACACAACTATGAATTCTTCTATTGCAAACGAAATCCAATCTGTTTCTTATCTTTCTTTATACCTGAGTCAGCAGTTCTAGGCTTAGTTTCTGACATAACATCTCTCCCCTTAAGTTCAAATTCGTCCTCGAATTTATTTTTTCTATTGAATTTAATGTTAATATTATTTCTTTTGCAATATAGATATATAAACAAAAAGATGAGTACGATCACAATAATTAGTGTGGTTATTATATTTGATACAATATGTTTCTGCTTTGTATATTTTATTTCATTAATTTCTTTTAAGTTGTTAATGTAAAAGTCGTTTAATTCTTGCCATGTAATTTGTTTATCAAAATTTGTCAAATTCATAGGAATAGAATTTGGAATAATTACTCTTGTACGGTATTCTGGAAATTTGTTATTAAAAGTTATATTATTTATGGTTACTGAGCAATCATTGAAAACAAATATGTAATTTCTTTCCATGTCATGATTTCTTTCATCGCAAGTGACCCCCCGAAAAAAAAAATTTCATTGAAGGTGGCCGATATGGGTATCAAATGAAAGGTCTTGATGGGAACTTTTCAAAACAGGTCTTAGTTTGGTAAAGTTTGCTTCGAGGGGCGCACAGGGAGGGGAAATACACGAAAAATTTGTGTCCCCCCCCTCGCGATTGGACACCTGTGATCCGAAAAATCTGAAAAAAATCACGAATATAGGCCTTGGTGAGTACAACAACAACAAATACGTTAGAAGTCGCAATTCACTCAACTTTGTTAGTAATAGTATGATTTATCGATTTTATGTTTTCTTGAATAAAATCTTAACGGTACCCTTAAATTCTATGAAATTCAGTACATAGATGACTATTCATAAGGTTGATCTATCCTGAAAGTTTCATAAAGATTGAATCATATTTAGCGAAGTTATAGCGGTTTGAATTTTCCTGTATTACTATGGAACAATATGCGCTGCATTTATTACTATGCCAACATATGGCTATGGAACAACATGCGCTTTTTACCGACTCAGACACTACAGTTTTGCTAGGATTTGTATGAAAATTTCAGGAATGATAGGTGTCATGAATATCTTTGCGAATCGGTTCAGCTAGTGGTAAAACAAAATGGTGGCTGTTTTAAATGCGAAGATTGAATAATTTTGAGTTATTTTTTCCCAACTTCAACGTTTAAGGTGCATGCTTTGAACACTTGATTCAATTTGATGAATGACTGAAGATGAGTACCTACAATTAATACTCATAAGCGAAGCAAGTCAAAGAGGCCGGAGAGAGCTCCTAGCAAAAGGGCTTTGTAACCATTCTAGGATTCGAAAAAATTGGCCATTAATCGATGATAACAGTACTGGAGAGTGGCTCCTGAAAATAAAAATTCATCAAACGTAGCCGGTATGAGTATGAAATGAAAGTTTTCATGGGAGCTTTTCAAAACAGTTGTTAAACTGTCAGTTTTTGCTTCAGTGGGGGCACAGGGGGGAAATACATGAAAAATGTGTTTCCTCCCTAGTGAATGGATATCTGAAATAATTATCAAGGGAGATATTTATGGGTATAACAACAACAAAAATCTCAGAACACGAAATTCGTTCAACTTTGTTAATAATAGTATGATCTTCGAATTTTATATTTTCTCCAATAAAATCGTTTCTGGATTTTATTCGATCTGGTGACTGCATTTTGTAAATTGAATACAAAACCCTTCTGACATGACCGTAGGTCTGTTCACCCAACTTGTTTAACAATTGTTTCTTGTTTAAAATTAATTTGATAATGATTGCTGTCTGGAATTGGCATTACAATATATTTAAAAAGTGTTATAATTTCATGGGGGATTTTTATAACAAATAGTAATTCTTTTGTGTTTTTATTAGGAAGGAACCTCAACTTTTCTATACCGATTTTATAGTCAATTTTTCCTGCTTTGTTAACATATTTCTACTCATTATTCCTGTTCTAGCTGATACGAGATTGTCCTGAACAATTTCTAATTCATCCTTAATTATGTGTATGTTTATGATGGATGCCAAGTATGAAAATTCTGTTTTCCACCTATTATTGCTGTCATTTACTGATTTTTCGAGGATTACTCTATCTATTTTTATGGTTTCTATAACTTTTTTAATTTCTTTTTCTAACCTATCATTAATAACTATCTGCTGGTTTATCTTCTCTATAGTTTCGTGATTATTTTTATCTATAGTTTTAAGGTGATCTTCAATATCTTGCCTGTTATTTGCGTCCATAACTCCAAATAACCATTTATATATGCTACCTATAGGATCTATTAATCCTCTTTTATTAATCAATCTTTTCTTAGTTCTTTCTTCACAGACTTCCCTAAATCCTGATTTTGCTGCCAAAACGGAGCTACAAAGGTCCTTTAATTTATCTGTTGTTGTTGGGTTTCTTATTGTAGTTGTTTCTATAATATCTTTATTTAACTTATTTTTTAGTTTGATCATAGTAAATTGCTCGTTATTCAATAAATTTTCGTTTTGTCGATGCTGGTGTTCATGTGGAAGTAGTGTATACAGTTGATGTTCCAAATCGTCAATTTCTTGAGCTAAGGTCCATTGTCTATGGTCATGTATACCTAAAGAATTTGTCTTTTTAATTTCATTTAAAGCAGTTTCTATGTATGTCAAGTCAATTTTATGTATTATAAATTTCTTTGTGTTAACTAGTTGTACTGGATCCATTTTTATCTCCGTGTATCCTATGTTTGTATTTACTTCCTCAATGGTCAAGGTCGCCGATATTAGCACGGGTTGAAATATTAGATAAATTATCGTCGTGATGATCATGATTAAGTGTTGTCTGCGACGATTCTTTTTCAGCAATTAAACTTGAACTAGCTTGTTGTCCTTTACCTGTAATAATAACGTTCTTTTTAGGTCTCTTAATGTTGACCTTGGCTTTATTGTTATTATATAGTTGTTTCTTAAATTTGGGTTCTAGCTTATGTCTATTGGCTTTGGGGTTTTTTACAAAAATTTCTTTTCTTTCTTCTGTATATGGTTCTCTTTTATTATTTTCTTTCTCCAGCATTTTTTCTTTGGCTTGTATTATGCATTTAAAGACAGTTTCTTTATCTATTTTACCGGTTTGGATATCTATTGGCCTTTGCTTTGTTGTTGAATGAATTTGCCTGTTATAGAATTCTATTGCCTCAAAAAATTTTTCTTTTGTAGTTTGGTTTACTATTTGGTTACAGCCGACTCTCATTTTTTCTTGAATTGTCTCATGAAACCTTTCAATATCTCCGTTTCATGTATGTGAATGGGGTTTTGTTATATGAACTTCTATGTTCTTAGCGGCATAAATTTCCTTCAACAAAACCGAATCAAAGTCTCCATCTCCTATGATTAGTTTTGGTCTTCCTATCAATGCAAGTATACTCAATAGTCCTTCTCTCATGTCTGTCATGTTTTTGGAACTAAGGATGACTCCTGTTGCAAATTTTGAAAATTTATCTATTGCTGTAAGAATGGTGAGGCCATTAACAAAGAATAAATCCATATGTACGATCTCGGTTACATCTTTTGGAGTTTGAGAAAGTTCTAACAGAGGTCTTATTGGTTTCCGATCCACCTTCATACGATTGCATTGGTTGCATACATTAATAAATCTGTTTATGTATTGTTTCAGATTTGGGTAATATATTTTTCTCTTGAGACCTTCATAGTTTTCATTGATTCCCGAATATCCTGTTTCTTTTTCATGGTAATTTTTAATTATTTCAAATAGCTCTGTTTCGTTTCCGATTTCTTTAACCATTTTATCAACTTTAATGAATCTTATTTTACTTTTATCAAACAATTCAATCAACAATTGCTGTAAGTCATTATATTGTGAGTCCGTAACTTCGCTGTATATAAGAAAATTTTGTTTGAGGATTGCTGATTGTCCTAAGTGAAAGAACTACATTGTTCTTTCACCCGAGCATTTTAGCTATCAACATAATAGCATTAGCACTGCCATGCTGCAACATATATATATGGGTTCGTGGTCATCTGGAACCCCGCAGTCGAGCTGCCCCGAGGTGACTGATGTGGCAGCTCCTGAGGAGTATTTCGGTCACCTCGTATGAAACTGCGAGATTCGCTGTATATTCCAACTTTTCCAGCTCTTAGCCTTCCTTTTAATTGTTCTATTTGATCATTAAGAGAGCCCCATGAGATGATAATTTGTTTTCGATTAAATGTTTTGATTTTATGTCTTTCTTCTATTTTTTCCACTAAAAGTATTTGCTGCTTGTATTTATTAATGATGTCCTCTTTTATCGGGATGTGATCACCAAAATTTTCGTTTTGAGAATGGATTGTTATAGAAGGATTGAGAGGGTTTTTATTTTCTTTTTTTCTTTTTATAATTTTAACTTCAGGTACTAATTGTATTTCTTGTTCCTCATCTGAAGAATTACTGGGTAGTGGTATTCCTTGAACTCTATTAGGTAATTTTTGAATGGATATTATTTCAATGTTCCTTTTCTTTTTATGTTTGTCAAGGATAACATTGATTTCTCCTGATTCTTTAAGTCTAGATAAGAAGTCTGCAGGAATATTGTCTTTACCCTTTATATAGTCCAGTTTTATGTCGTATTCTCCCAACTTTAATATCCACCTTTGAAGTCTAGGTGTTATGTCTTTACCCTTAAATTTCTGGTATAACCATTTAATTTGTTGATGGTCTGTGTGTAAATCAGATTCCCTTCCATACAAGTAGGGTCTCAAATAATTTACTGCCCAGACTATTGCTAGGATTTTTTTTTTCTATAACTGCATACCTTCGCTCATGTTCATTTAATGTTCTACTTATGTAACATATTGGGTGGCCATTTTGGCTCAATACAGCTCCCAGGGCATAGTTGCTTGCATCCGTTGTCACTTTGAATTTCTGGGAAAAATTCGGATGTTTGAGAACGGGTGCTGAGGTTAACAGGATTTTTAATTTTTCGAAAGCTCCGACATATTCGTTGTCGTTAAGGTTGATCTTTTTATCCTTTTTTAGATACTTTGTCATCGACTGGGCAACCTTGGCATAGTCTTTAATAAACTTTCGATAGTAGCCCGTCAACCCAAGAAAAGATTTAATTTCTTTTGCAGTTTTAGGAATTTGAACCTTAAGAACTTTTTCGATTTTATCGGAATTTGGTTTTATACCTTCCGTTCCGATTGTGTGACCTAGAAATTGGGTTTCCTTTTTTAGAAAATTGCATTTATCCATTTGTACCTTGAGATTGGCATTTTTCAATCGATTAAATACTCTTTGTAAATTTTGTAAGTGTTCCACCAGGGATGTACCAAAAACCAAAATATCATCCAAGTAGACGACACATGTTTTATTAATTAAATCCTTTAATACTTGATTTATAAGTCTTTGAAAGGTCGCAGGGGCATTTTTTAACCCGAATGGCATTCTTGTATACTCATAATGACCACTTGACGTTGAAAAGGCTGTCTTTTTTATGTCAGATCTCCGCATTGGAATCTGGTGAAAACCCTTTGCCAAATCCAAAGTAGAAAAATATTGAGCTCTTCCCAATTTTTCCAAAATACCGTCAATATTTGGTATTGGGAACCTATCATCAACCGTTACTGAATTCAATTTTCGATAGTCTACTGCTAATCTCCATTTAGCCTTTCCCGAATTATCAGGCTTTTTTGCTACTACCACAATTGGTGAGTTGTACGGTGATGTACTCTCCCTAATTATCCCCTGTGATAGCATTTCGCCGATCTGTCGTTTAATTTCATCGTCGTGTATTTGTGGAGTCCTGTACATTTTTGAGTAAATAGGCTCGTCAGTAGTCGTTTTTATTTCATGTTCTACTAAAGTAGTGGCTGATAAGCAATCACCCTCCATGTAGAACACACTCCTATTTTGTTTAACAAGTTTTTCTAGTTCTCTTTTTTCTTCAGTATTTAAATCAGTCATATCGATATTTATATTATTAGTTGGTTGCATCATATGAATTTCATTATAATTGTAGCTGTAGGGGATTTCACCTTTTGTTATAAATGGGATAGTATTATTTCCAAATTGAACCACTTGATTCTTAAAATCTATCTTCGCACCAGTATTAATTAAAATATTTGTTCCAATTATTGCGTCAAATCTATTGTTGTTTAAGTTTGCTAATTTCCATATGATAAACTTCCTTATTCCTATTTCTGGTGGTGTTTTCGTAATTGTTTCATACTGAATAGCTTGAGTTCCCATAATTGTTCTGTACTGTTGATTATTTACTTTTGTCACAGGGTGGTTACCTAATTTGTTTAAATTCAAAACTGATATTGTTGATCCTGAATCTATGAGGGCCTTAATTTTAATTTTATTAGTATGAATATAAATTATTGGAAGATTGTATCCGAGGCTGGTTCCTGAAAATTTTGTTCTTGAATGTTTGATTCTTGAAAATTTGATTCCTGAAAATTTGATTCCTGAAAATTTGATTCTGCACTTATAGGATTAGTATCCATAGGTTCTGGCTCGTTTCTGTTTTGATAATAATTATTCCTATTATTTCCGAATCGATTTGGTTGATATTGGTTATAGTTATTATGGTTGTAATATTGATTTTGGTTGCCTTCACGACGTTGATATCTAAAGGAATTATTATTCTGCCTATATCTATGACTATCCCTATTTCCTTGCTGTTGGTTATTTCCTTGCTGTTGGTTATATCCTTGATGTGGGATTTCTTCTCTATTTTCTGTCCTATTTTGATTATTCCTTTGATTTCTATTTCTGTTTTGTTTTTTAGTATTGTTTGAGGAATAGTTCTCATCATATCCTGTCTGTATAAGTGCGTTGTATGCTTCGTCCAAAGTTGAGACTCCTTTCGTTCACAGGTACATAGCATCTGATCTGTGTATTTTATATAAAAATTTCTCTAAAATACTTGCTTCATTATTTTCTGGTTTGTACTCATCTGGGTTCTCTTCATCTAATGTATATTTTAAATTTAACTTATCTAAAATGTCTGTTAAGTAATTGTATAATTTTGCATAATTTCTTTCATAATAACGATCTGCTAGCTCCTTCAGCCGTTGGTATGATTCCTGTACTCCAAATGCTGAGATAAGTGCTGCTTTCACGTTTCCCCAAGTTCTGTTTGCCACTCTCCTGGCTGTGATTGCTGCACGACCTTGTAGCTTTGAGAAGAGAATTTCGGTGATATATTCCATTCCTTCGTCCTCCGGGACCAATCGTAAAAGTGTTTCGACTTCCATTATATAATTTTTTAATTGAAATGTGTTGTCACCCACGAATGGAGGCATAGACCTTGCTTCCCTTAGTAACTCGTGGAACGGGATCATTTTTTTGCTCGCTTTTTAGTGCTTCTGGTTATCAACAATTACCTGATTAGCAGTTCTGGGTCTCCAGCCTCTGGCGGCCGTTGTTGAAGGTAGCTACCTAACTCAGCCACCCCCTGAACTGTTATGACTGCTCACCGCCTTCTGTGATTAGTTGAACAGGGGCAACTCTTCCTGTCAACTGTTATTAGCCTTGTCTGTTTGTTACAGCAAGGAGGCGAATTCTCTTATAATTCAGCCTACGGGGCAATGCAAACCCTTGATATTTTATGTTTGTTCATTAATTGTCACTGTGTTTTATTAATTTTATTTATTGTTCGATTTTCGTTCGAACGTCAACCGATTCGCGGTTAGATTCTTTTATTTTTAATAATTATAAGTCACTCGGAGATCTATGAATACTTTCTCCCTCCGCGAGACACCGACTGCGCCACTTATGTTTTTATTATCCACAGTTTACAAAAAATAAATTTTCAGAGCTTCCGCGCTCTGTTTGATTCAAACACAGGGTTTTATTCTTTGGTTAACTGTTTTTATTTACCAGCACTAATGTTTTTAATTTTTAATATCGCTCGCGACCGATCAAACTCTAACTAACTCTCTTTTCTCTCGTTCAGATTCTTTTATAACATATTTATGCTGACTTATTGTTTTCTGTAATTGATATGAAAGTAAATTCATCTTGCTGATTAGATGGATCAGAAAATATTTCTTGGCAAATTTGAAATTCAATATTCTTTAAAATTGTTCTCAATATAAACACAACTATGAATTCTTCTATAGCAAACGAAATCCAATCTGTTTCTTATCTTTCTTTATACCTGAGTCAGCAGTTCTGAGCTTAGTTTCTGACATAACACACATCTAAAACAAAAACTTAAGTATAATTTAATGCATGTCATAGTATGTGTATGTGGCGAGTAGAGAAGGAAGAGTTAGCCTTTATCTTCAACATCCTCCGCCCACGGCTTGCCTTGTGTATAAATCATCTCTAGCCTCTAGTATATAAGTTAAAATACTATTTTTGTTTTGTACTAAAAAAAAATGCTCCACGAGCTTTATTTGACTAAATTTACAATTGAAGTGAAACTTATTCTAGTATCGATTAATGTTTTTATTCGATATTTCTGCTGATGCAGCGTCTACCTTGTAGTTCATTGATTGTTGGTCGATGCATTTCTACCTGGAGTTCATTGATTGTTGGTCGATGCATTTCTACCTGGCACGTGTTCTGCTAAGTTTGCGGGAACGTGTTGGTAACTCTTCCCCCTCTAAGAACGATAGTCCACTATAGTTAGAAATAAGGAAGGTTATTAAACGTGGGCTGCGCTTGGCCTACTATTGTTGATGGATAGCTTGTTGTTGATGGCATCGGAGATGGTACGACTCTGACCTCTGCTATAGGCGAGGTCACCGTTGATGAGGTGTTGCTTTGCTGGAGACAGATCTTTAATATCAGGTAGGTTGATGTTACGGTTACCATGAGGATGATTATACCATACGTCGTATACTTGTGAATTTCGTGACTCGATTTTAGCAATTCTATCTTCTCGGTGTTATTGATTTTAATTTCGTCCAACATTTCGAGAGATAAATGTCCGCCATATAGTTTTCCCTCGGGAGTAGGCTGGAGTATTGCAGGTAAAGCGTTGACCGTTGATATTTCATGCGCTTCATATTTTTGGCCGTTTATTCCGATAGAAGTATTGTGGAATTTGATTAAGTATGTTCCGTTAAGGAGGTGCGTAGTGTTTTCTACTTCAACTTGACCATGGAACGCATTTAGCAGTAGGTTGCCAGGTGAAATTTCCTCGATGTTAGGTACTTGTAGACCGCTGATTCTATTACAGGTGGCGTTTGAGCTTTGCAGCAGTTTTGGCAAACAATCGGTTGAACTAATATCTACTAAATCTGATTTCTTACAAATGAACAAATTGTTGTAATACTTACAATTATCATTTTTTATACCATATAATTTCTTTTTATTTCTTAATATTTTCTCAAAAGGTATTTCTGTTATCACATTTCTTTTTTTTATAGGTTTAATTAATACAGTTTCATATGTTTCCTGTCTTGTGGTTGGAATATTGATTATGTAAAGTATAGTTTCATGATTGCAAATGATTTTGATGTCAGCTAATTCTAATGCTTCTTCTATAGTTGAAAAAGGTAACAATTCTTTGTTTAATATATTAGTAGCTAGATTTATTTCTTTTTTTGATAGGATGAGGGAGTTTATGACTCCCATTTTTGCCCAATGTATAGCATAATTAATGTTTTTGAGTTCTTCTTTAATAATCTTCATTTTGTATTTCAATTCGGAAAAGATACTATTGTTCGTCTTTTTTTCTTCATTTAATATTTTTTGTATGTCGTTCGTGACTTTCGTAATCTTGTTAATTTGTTGATTATATAATTCGTTTATTACAACTTGTTTATTATTATTATTTAGGACGTTGGTTATCTTTTCTCTTATTGTTATTAAATCTTCGTGATCAGGACTTCCGGCAATCCATTTCCATGCCAAGCCTAGAAAGTCTAGTGATCTCTTCATCTTCGGGGTTTTAGGTTCTGAATTAAGGTTTCAATTTGGTGGAATTCGTGCATTAGGTATTTTGAGAGTGGGTTGTGTTGAACTATCGATAAATTTAAGATAGAATGAGCGTCAGGGACAAATCGTTCGTACTGGTCTAGGTTGATAATGCGAATTATCTTGAGGTTTCCGTCCTTGATCTTTGTCTGTCCCAGGTAGAAGGAAATAATTTGTGAATTGGTATAGTCCAGAATTTGTACGTTTGCGTCCGTCACGTGGGCGAAGAGCCTGAAAGAAATTAATTTCGAATTTTATCCTTATGTACTATTTTGCCAGATTCAGTTAGTATGGTCGTATTTCTGTTCTCTTTAACAATCTCTTGTCGATATCTAGGGGTTAGTTTAGTTCCAATTCGTTTATTCTGTCTGACGTAAACAACCTGTCCTGTGTCGTAAGTCTTTATGGGTTGTCGTGTTTTGTTGTGGTTGGTCATGTCGGTCATCTGTTTGCGTTTGATCTTCTCTATATTACTCAGACGTGCATTTTCTAGTTCTTCGGGGGTGAGGTTAGGTATTCGGCCGAGATACAATTCTACTGGCTTCTTACCCGTTGTTGAGTGAATGGTAAAATTATACTCATTCACTGCACGTTTAGGAGTTCGTCGAAAGGTCTAGGAGGTCCGTCACATTTCAGACATCTCATTATCTCTATCAGAGTGGAGTGCCAGCGCTCGATTTGGCCGTTGACCTCACTCTTATACAGTGGAGTGCGAAAGAGTTTAATTTTAAGCTCGTCTTCTATCATCGACTCTAAGGACGCGGATCTAAGAGCTCCTTCGTTGTCGATAACCACTATTTTGGGGATACAGTAGAAGAACAGTATGTCCCGTAGAGGTCTTTTAACGTCCTCAGCGGATTTTGTTGGTATGACTTTGGCTTGAACAAATTTAGTGAATTTGTCAATAGCAGTGAGTACGCGTTTCTTCTCAGTCATGAATATGTCAATGTGTACGATATGTCCAGAGTATTGGGGAATGGGTGTCGGTTCTAAGTATGGTTTGTTCGGGTGTCTGTCGTATTTATTCTCTTTGCATGTGGTACACAGTTTAACCAGTTGCCTAACTTTTGAAGCCATTTTCGGGAAATAGAAATTCTCTAAAAGTTGTTTGCGGTTTTCTTCCGCATTACGGTGTGCTCTTTTATGGATTCGAAGGATTCGTTCTTCTTGCTCCGCCTCGTTGGCAATATCTTCTACTAGTTTTTGAGTGAAACAAATCCTGTAGTCTTTGAAGTGGTGGGGATATATAGTTTGGATGAGACCAATTGTAGGTTCGTCAGTCAGGAGTCCATTAATAAGGTGTGGATTCAGATATCTTTTAAAAATATTTATTATGTCGCTTTCGGAGTAACTTCTTTGGATAATGATGTGCCTTGTATAGTTTTCAAAGGGATTTATAATCTGATAGCTGTTCTCTTCTCCTATTTTAAGAAGGAGTTGATTCTTAAATACGTTGACTGGGGATTCTATAGAAGGGATTAAATTTTGTGCTGAACTGTCGTCACTGTGTTCCGTAGGTGTCATAGAGTTTATTTCGTTTGTGTCGTGCGTCACGGTGGTCATTGTTTTTATTGTTTGAGGAGGTCTGGAAAGGGAATCAGCAACAACATTTGCCTTACCCGGTTTATAACGTAACTCGTAATCATATTCCTCGAGAATAGCTTTCCAGCGTTTAAGTTTGCTGTTGGTATTTTTTGAACTGAGTGCGTATGTGAGGGGCTGATGATCGGTAAAAATTCGTACATGACTAGAGCCATATAGATAATTTCGGAGGGAGTTTAGTGACCAAATAATTGCTAACATCTCCTTTTCATTCGTTGCGTAGTTCTCCTCAGTTTTACTGAGAGTTCTTGACAAGAATGAGATTGGTTTGTTATTTTGGGACAAGACGGCACCGATCGCATAATTAGACGCATCGGTTGTTAGCTCAAATGGTTTTGTAAAGTCTGGGTGTGAAAGTACGACGTCTTGGGATATGAGAATGTTTTTGAGTTTGTCATACGCTGCTGTTGCCTCTTTATCGAGGGAGATTGGTTTATTTTTGGATGAGTTTTTTGAGACTCGTCCATCCTCCCCTCTTAAAAGGGATGTCAGGGGCTTAGCGATTTTTGCATAATCCTGAATAAATCGTCGATAGTATCCTGACATGCCTAGGAAAGAACGTAAGTCTTTGAGTGTTTTTGGAAGTGGGAATGAAGCGATTGCTTCGACTTTCTTGTAGTTTGTCTTGATGCCATCTACACTAACTATGAAGCCTAAAAATTCAACTTCTTTCTTGAGGAATTCACATTTATCCAGGTTGATTTTCATGTTGGCATCTTTGAGGGTCTTGAGGACTATGTCTAGATTTTCGAAGTGCTCTTTTTTGGTCTTACCGAAAACTATAATATCATCTATGTAGATGCGGCAACGTTTTCCAATATGCTCTCGAAGAATATCGTCGAGTGCTCTTTGGAAGATTGCTGGACCATTTTTCAGGCCAAATGGAAGGCGGACAAACTCATATTTGCCGTTATTAATTGAGAAAGCTGTTTTCTCAATGTCGCGCTCTCTTAGGGGGATCTGATGAAACCCGCTTTTTAGATCGATGGTCGAAAAATATTGATTTTCTCCAAGATTGGAGAGGACATCGTTGATGTCGGGAATGGGATAGGCATCGGTTACTGTGATGGAGTTCAATTTTCGATAGTCAATTACCATTCGAAATTTTCTCTCTCCTGATGCATCCTGTTTTTTATTTACTATCCAGACTGGTGCATTATAGGGGGACTTCGAAGGACGTATAATGTTGTCCTTTAAGAGCTGTCGAATTTCTTTTTCAACTTCGTCCTTCAGAGCCATCGGGTACGGGTAGGACTTCGCATAGACAGGGTCGTTTGTTGTCGTGCGAATTTCTCCTTTAACGGTGGTTATAAAGGTCAGACTTCTGTTTGGTTCCGATGATATGTTGGGATACCTTTCAAGGATATGTTTAAGATTTGATTTACGTTTTGGTCATGTGTTCGGTTCTTAGATTCAAGTGATTCACGGTTTGGGAAGCATGTTGCCTAAGAGGAATGCGGATATCGCCCTTAATAATCATGAAGTTGTTGTCAGTGTGGATAACTGCCTGGAGGGATTTTAGACTGTCATTGCCAATTATACCTGCAAATGTCTTTAAGGGTGGTAAGATGAAGAATTTGATTTTCTCGATATTGGGTCCAAATAAGGGGATAAAGGCGTGGTGTGTTATGTTGATTGATCCACCAACAGAATTTACGTTAAAGGGTTTTTCATTTTCTATGGGATACCGTATAAATCTAGGCTGAATATAGTTCTTATTCGAGCCTGTGTCAATAAGGAATTTTAGCTTTTCTCCGCTCTTCGCAGCGTATTCCATATATGGGAGCGAAGAGCTCAACAATCTAAAAAATGAACGTTGTCCTGTTCGTTTTCGGTATTCTGGTCAGTAACGTCTGTAGTTGCGTTAGTATTATCGTATTCAGTAGGTGGGTCTTCGTAATCAACTGTTTTGTCGTAGTAATATTGTTGTTCGTATTGTGCATTATCGTAGTTTTCGTCAGGGGCAACGCTACTTTGCTCTAAATTAAATATCCTTTGCTGCTTGTTAGGTACATGGGCCGTTTGAGATGTTGGTCGTTTTTGGGCAGTGTGCTGATATTGATTTTGGGGCCGATTTTGGTAGTTTATGGCCCTTGATCTGATAGTCTGATCAATGTCCATCGGCTCGTACTGCCTGGGTTTTGGAGGTAGTTGCCTAAAGTTTGGATTGGGTGTAAATGGTCGATGGTTTGGGGAAAATTGGTTAAATTGCGGATTCGAGCGACGAAAATGTGGAGGCTGTGGTACGCTAGGGTTGTGTATTAATTCAGGGTGAAAATCCCTTCTTGGAATGTGGCCTTGTACTGGCGGATGATGTGCATTATTCCTCCTTGGTGGTAGTGGAGGTGGTGTGTTTGAGTAGGTCCTTCTACTTGGATTTTGTGAGCTCAAGGCATGTTGAGCCCTAAAATCGACATTTTGTAGTTTCAAACAAAGATGCAGAGCCTGTTGGAGATCTACAGGTTCTCGAATGCTTAGAAGACGTGGGAGATCACCTTTGAGACCACGCACAAATGTGTCTAACGTTTTGTCCCTGTAGCATTGCGTCATAGTCCTCATTGATTCATCTCCCATGGCCATAGAAGATAGTTTGTTGAGGATGAGTGACAAATGATGGTAAACAATATGGCAAAATTCATGTATAGTACTATTTCCTTGTACCAAGGTCGTCAATTGATACTCTAGAGTACCAAGATCGCGTTTATCCGCGTAATGCAGCGTTAAGCACTTCGATATTTTCGGCCAATTCAAGAGTGTATTGTAGGACTCGAGAGCGATGTCTGCTTGTCCTACAATTTTGTTGCGTATAACGGAAAGGATACCGTAGTATTTCGGTGTCCCTTGAAGGTGTCTATAAACCGTTAGAATTCTTTCCACACTTTTTCTCCACGAACAAAATTCACTTGGGTCGCCGGAGAAGGTTCGTAGACTTTTCACGACGTCTGGGATTTTATCCATGTCGCATAAATCCCTTTCGGCGTCTATGTTTATGGGCACGTCCTGATCCTGGTTTGGATCAGAGGCAGGATTCATAAATGAATCAAATATCTGTCTCCCTTGAATGTGAAGCGTTTCTGACACTAGTTGGGTTATTAACCGAACGAGATCGCCATGATTCTGGATATTTTGCGGAGGATTTGGGGGGTTTGCTGCTGCACCCTCTTCCTCCATTACGGGTGGAAGTTCAGTGTGGTTTAGGCGTGGAGGCCTGATTAGGTTATTTCGGTTGGCCATTATTCTCACAAAAGAAAATTTTACGCAAGGCGGGAGGTCTCACATAAAAAGGAAGGGCTTTGGCACACAATAAAACACCGTTGATTTTAGCGAAAAACAAGGGAAAGGATAACAATAAATTTTTGGAATGGAGGATTTCTGCACGAGCAAAAAATTTTGTAGGGCGAGAACGACACAGAATAACACTATGTATTAAATCGAGAGATCACTAGCGTCCTATAGTTTCCTTAGGACAAAATAAAAAAATAACCGAATTCACTTTCAGATAGGAAAAGATAACCAATTTCACTTTTCACAATTTCACTGGCTGAAAAAATTTATTCGCAATAAAATGTAAAAAAAGGTTTTTTTGATGAAAATTATCGTTTGCAATAAAAATTTTTTTATATTTTGCTTGTAAAGTAATATAAAATATGATAGTCCTAATAACTTTCATTAATTTTGTTTTTGAATGTATTTCTTTTCACAATTTTCAATAAGTTTCTTTTGCTTTTCAATTTAATTATTTCACTTGATTTTTTATTGATCTAGTTTCAAACTTACAATATTATTGCTGCAAAGCTCAAATGCATATTCGGTGACTCCGTTGATTCCTTCGCAATTCTATGTTGCTTTCCTTCCAGGATATCTTTTTCGTCGTCACGTTGGGTTGGCTACTAAATCGATGCTGAGGGCGGCTGTTAAATCCTTAACGTCCTTTTGCCTTGTGCTTGGCTACTTTGGGGGCCTCTTTCCCTCAGACGAACACCGCTGTTGCTATTTCGTAACACTTGTTCACAATTCGCGTTTACTTTTACGGTACTTTTTATCTTCCCGCGATTCCGAAGGATATTTTTTTGGCTCACTTTCCCAGTCTCAGGAAGCGATTTAACGATCTATTTACAGGCTTGTTGATCGACAAATATCCTTACGCGAACATTTACTGTGTTTTACTTAGCGAAATTTGCGGTGTCACGATTAGTAGCCCCACGTTGGGCGCCAGTTAAAATACTATTTTTGTTTTGTACTAAAAAATGCTCCACGAGCTTTATTTGACTAAATTTACAATTGAAGTGAAACTTATTCTAGTATCGATTAATGTTTTTATTCGATATTTCTGCTGATGCAGCGTCTACCTTGTAGTTCATTGATTGTTGGTCGATGCATTTCTACCCGGAGTTCATTGATTGTTGGTCGATGCATTTCTACCTGGCACGTGTTCTGCTGAGTTTGCGGGAACGTGTTGGTAACTTATAAATCATCTGCATCGGACGACGGATTGTTGAGCCATCAGCCAGTTTTAGCGAACATGTGCGGACTCGTTCGTCCCGGATACATGCTTTCAATTCTAGCAAGTCTCCAGTACGGCAGGATCGCATAAAAGGACATCGGGAAAGGCTGATACGAGACTGACTGTCAAAGGAACGGCACAAAGAAAATAACGATTCACAATAGTCTCCCCCACTTAACAAAACATATAGAAATATAATTTTAATTCTATTATTCGGTGACATAGTCTTTCAAGAAGTTTGGAGGACATCGTTGACGAGCAGATCTGCGTGGTGGTAGCGTCGGGTTGTTTGTGTTCCCGTCTGCTGGTGTCTGTTGGTCAGGAGTGCCAGTAAGTGTTTCTGGCTGATTGACACCTGGCGCAGTCAATGGCATAGGCTGTGTGTCCATTGGTGGTAACTCATCAGCTGGCATGTGTCAATATGAAACACCTGGGCTTGGGGCTGGTCTTTGCTGAGATGAAAAGGTGACTTGTTTCTTCGTGACCATTGTTGAAATTAGTTGGTCGATGTGCCTTTTTATAGTTCGGCCTTAGTCTAAGTCAATGATATAATGGTACTGACCCAGTTTTTGTTCGACAGTCCCAAATTGCCAGCTATCTTGATTGTTCAGGTGCATTCTTGCCTGAACTCTCTCTCCCATTCGGAATGAGTGGATGTGACAGCTGCTTCGGCTCGCTGGCATTACTGCTTTTCTGTTAGGCAGGAGAGCATCAAGGCGTATTCTAATTTTCCTTTTCAGGTTAAGTTCTGCTGGTGACCGTCCGGAGGCTAATGGTGTGGCACGGTATCGAAAAAGGATATTTTGTACTTTTGTGGCTATTGGTGATGAGTCTTCAGCTGCAGCTTTCAATCTTCTTTTCAGGGTTTGTATATTTCTTCCTGCAAGGCCATTAGTTGATGGGTGACCTGGCGCAATAAACTTCTAAAACATTCCCCTTTCTTTACAGTGTGTCTGGAACTCTTCACTTTTAAATATGGCAGCATTATCTGATACTAGGACAGATGGGTAGCCATGCACAGAGAATATGGTTTCTAGGAGTGTGATAGTTGATTCTGATGCTTCTTTGAGTATTCGAATTTCAGCCCACTTGGATTTTGCATCGACACACATTAAGAAATAATGGTTCTCGAGGGGGCCTGCATAGTCAATATGTACCCTCTCCCAGTTGTCATCTGGTGGGTCCCATGGATGAATAGCGGCTTTCTGTGGATTGCGTTGGACTTGGGCACAGGTTTTAACAATTTGCTCGATGTCCTTGTCTAAACGTTCCCAATATACATATCGTCTGGAGAGTTGTTTCATTTTTGTAATGCCCAAGTGTGAGGCATGCAGTTCTTCCAGGATTTGGCGTTGTAGAGATTTTGGTATGACTAGGCGGTCCAATCTGAAAAGCATACCGTTAAAGATGGTGAATGGTTCATCTCTTTGACTGGTTCTGAGGCTGGTCACCAGGGTTTGAAGGTTTTCATCTTTGGCTGTTTCTTCAATAATAGTTTCTGAAGTTATAGCTGGGCTGGAGATTTGAAGTATAGTTTCAGCATACAACGCATTGACATCTTCATTCATTGATGTTTCAGATGTTCTGAGCAGTTGGGGAATTGGAGCCCGAGAAAGACAATCTACGTTCTCGTTGTGTTTTCCTTTGTTACAGCGTACCGTGAAGTCCAATCCACTTAGAAAGGAGGCATAGCGTGAAAGACGGACAGATGTCATCTGAAGTAATGCTCGATGTGGATGAAAGATACGAGACAGCGG
The DNA here is from genome assembly GCA_963969285.1 of Odontomyia ornata. Taxonomy (NCBI): domain Eukaryota; kingdom Metazoa; phylum Arthropoda; class Insecta; order Diptera; family Stratiomyidae; genus Odontomyia; species Odontomyia ornata. The sequence continues at coordinate 300,993,599 of OZ017741.1, forward strand.
CTCGTTATCGGTGACAAAGTTGAAGTTTCTGGCATAAACATAGTTGTAGAAGTGTGTGGCTGCGTAAATGATAGCCAAGGCTTCTCTATCGAGTTGACTATAATTGCATTCAGCTTGGGTCAAAGCTCGAGAGGCATAAGCAATAGGCTTTTCATGACGTTTCACTTCATGACTCAAAACAGCTGCAATACCGGTCGGGCTGGCGTCTGTTGTGAGGATCAAGGGTTTTGCTGGATCAAAAGGTGTTAATAACCTTTCGCTACACAACTCCGACTTTAGGTTTGAGAAAGCAGCTTCAGTGGAGGCTGACCAAACGAATTTTCCATCTTTTTTGAGTAGGCGTCGTAGATGAAAAGATTTTGTGGAGAAATCAGGAATGAATTTTGCATAATATGTCAGCATACCCAAGAATCGTCTTAATTCCTCTACATTTTTAGGACGTGGCATGTTCTAGACGGCTTGAATTTTCACAGGTGACATTTCAACTTTATTAAATGAGACTATGTGACCAAGATAGCTGATACTTTCTTTGAAGAAGGAACACTTATTTTTATTTAGATGGAGATCGTTTTCCTTGAGTCGTTCTAAACAAGCAATCAGGTTTCTTGTACATTCTTCCATTGATGAGCCATGGCAGATAATGTCATCAAAATATGCTTCAACGTTTGATAGGCCATTGAGAATTTGTGAGAGTATTCTATTGAATTCAGATGGTGCTGTTTTGATACCAAAACTGAGACGATTCATTTGAAATGTGCCCTTGTGTGTCGTGATTATTTGGATTTTCTGTACTTCCGCATCCACTTTGAAGTGTAAATATGCCTTGTACAGGTCGAGTTTGCAGAAGTACTTTGAATTTCTGAGGCTGTGCAAGACTTCATCAATGCGATGAATTGGGTGATTAGCTGAGTTGATTACAAATGTGGAGTCAACACATTTGTAATCAACACATAAACGAACTCCTCCATCAGGTTTAGGTATTACGACGAGTGGTGATCCCCAGTCGCTTGAGGATACTGGAGTAATAATACCTTGTGACTCAAGAGTTGCAAGTTCTTCCTCAACTCGCTGGCGCAGTGCAAAAGGGACATCGCGTTCCCTAGTAAAGATGGGTTTTACTCCTTCCCTGAGTTGAAGTTTTATTTCTAGGTTTGGCACACAACCTATGCGTTCTTTGAAAATAGTTGCGTATTGTCTGAGTATGTCTTCAAGAGGAGTGACAGCGTTGATTGTAACTACATGATCCGAAGTGAGCCGTTCTTTATCGATTTCTTTGAGATCAATTCCGAGAGTGCGAATCCATATTCGACCCAGAAGTGCATCAAATCCTGCAGGAACAATGAATAGGTCCGCATCAATTTCTCTTATTTTTATATTTTACCGACAGTGAGACTTTCCCTAAGGGCTTTATTATATGAACTGAGTAAGAGCGGAATGATACCTGTGTTGGTTGTAGTGTAGCATTGAGACCAAGACGTTTGAATGCTGTCTCCGATAGAAGTGAGAATTTGGCTCCTGAATCGACTTCAAATGCCTGTGGCCTGCCATTGAGAAACACTTTGACGATAAATTTATCAGAACCTGGGCTGAGCTCGTATCAGTCTTCAGTGCGGTGAATGTGACCAATACCATATTCTGAGTCAGAGTTTTGATCATTCTGAGAAGACTGTGTTGCGATGGCATGTGTCTTTGAATTTCGAAGAATGGTGTTGATACAGACCTTGGACACATGACCAATTTTCTTGCAGGAAGTGCATTTAAGCGCGTTATGGTCGATTTTGCATTGATTTGCCTTGTGGTTTGCCCTACCACATTTGAGACAGAGTCCATCAACGCCCAAAGAACGATAGTCAACCCGTGTCATGTGTTGGGACTGTGAGCGTTGGTGTGAACTAGGACTTGTATTTCGACTTTGGTTGGGTTGTGACTTCCTATGTGACCTGTTGGCCCTTGAGACATTGTTTGTGTCACTACTGAGATTGGTGAAATTATCTGGGATTTTGGTAAACTGGTTGCTTTCAAAACGTGATGCTTCCAATGCATAGTGTTGTAAGAGCTGTTCTCGAATCCAGTTGTCTTTTACTCCTCTAACAAATTGGGCACATAAAAAGGTGTCAGCAATGGAAATCACTGATTTGCATTTACATTCAACATAAAAATTACAATCTTTCAATTTCTCCTTCAGGGATGCAACGAATTCTGAGATTGATTGTGTTGGCTGCTGAGTAACATTTAGGAAATAATGCTGAGCGACTACAGTTGAGACAGGCGGTGGCAACATATTTTTAAAAAGTTTGATTAGCTCAACAAATGGAATATCTTTCATGGGTTTCTCAGGACCCAATAATGCAGCTAAGTTGTTATAATGCGTAGAGCCAATCGATGCACACAACAATTGAGACATTGCGATAGGGGGATCCACATTTTCTAAATAAGAAGTAAATCTTTCCTTCTTGGCGTCATATGATTTGAATGGTGAGACTTGGGGAGCTGAACCGGATCCACTTGTCCCCAATGCGGCAGTGAAGACTGAGAGAAATTGTTCGAATTGTTGTTGATCCATTTTCCCAGCTGGAGCTGTCTCGGAAACGACACGAAAATAATGGCGGCTGAAAACGTGGCGGCTACGCGGCGGAATCTAACTGTTTCACTGTGTCACACTGGTTTTCACTGGCAGTTGCAAACGCTTTAATCCTCGTCGCCAACTTATTGTGACTGGGTGATGAAAGTGACTAGTTGGTATAATGAGACAATAATAATACACACGTTAATTGATACATATTTGTATTGAACACAATAGACATGTTACATCGAGAAAGGCCGATACGAGACTGACTGTCAAAGGAACGGCACATAGAAAATAAAGATTCACAATAACTTCCATATTGCTTGTATCTCCTCACTCGTTGCATTTGTGATTTCACTGCTTTCGTTGCTAGACCTAACTGGCGATGAATAACATTTTAGGAATGAATTAGGTGTTAGTGGTGTCATATCGAGGGGAATTACAAGTAGCGACGTAAAAGTCCTAAACTTGTTCCTTAAATAAAATAGAAAATCAAAGATTAGTTCCTTGTTAGAATATTAATATATTTTCTCCTCCAAAGTTGAATTCTTACTGAACTAGATACAAATGAGTGTTTTGTATTGATACTGAACTTACTTTCTATATTCTATTTTACATATGAATAGCGGAAGGCTTTAATTCAATACACAAACCGACAGAAGCAAAATTTATATTTCATATGTTCTAACATATTCAAAGACTACAATATCATTCGTGTCACATAGAATTTTTTTGAAGCCGGTCACGGAAAAGGGGCCGCCGATGGAGTGCTCAAACGCACCGCAGATGAAAAAGTAGCTGCTGGTTCGAATATTTCTGACGCAGAAACCTTTTTTCACACCCTGAAGAAGTTGAGCAAGATCTGCCTTAGTGACTGACAGTGACATTCAAAATATTGAAAAAATCTATTCCTAAAAAACAAGTGCCTCTCCATGTTACTACGCAAGTGCATCAAGTTTTGACTGATATTTCAGGTGAACTTCAATACAGAGAACTTAGCTGCTTTTGCCGAAGAGGTTTTTGCACTTGCATGAATCCAAAAATATACAAACCAATTCCTGTTCCAGCCGTTGACACAATTAATGAGAAAAAACATTCAGATGGATTGAATGAGAAAGATGTACTAGCGAATGTATCTAATATCATTCTGTACCTCATCTTCTAGCTCTGAAGACGAGCCCCTTGCAAACTTTGCCCAACCATCAGTTTCTAATATAAAAGAAAAACAGCTGGGAAAGGAAAACGTTCATCCATTAAAGATATCAACCCGCTGTTCAGGTTTTATTAAAAATTTCTTCTGTCAAAGCCAAACATTATACTTATGTAGGTGTCGCTAAAAGTGAAGTTGATGAAGAGGGGGAAGTCGAAATTATGTTTTATTAGACTGTACTGGCAAAAGGTTTAAGGCAGTAGAGACAGATATTTCTTACGAACCTCATAATAACATTTTGGAAATTCTTCCTAATCCCAAAATTATTGTGAAAGGCAAACGTGTATACTTTGATTTTGATAAACCATTAAACGTTTCGAAAAATAAGACTGAATTCTCAAAGTTTCTTATTAGTTTTTAAGATTAATTTAATTTTGTTAATTTGTTTTTGTGCAACTGCTTCAAAGAAACTTATGAGAAGGAATATGTTTTTTTCTTTTAAATTAGCTATTGATACCAGACTTGTTAGTTGAAAGTATAGTGCTAAGTAATAAGAAGTTTATTTTTTGTTCTAATCTTATCGATATTCTTTAGAAAGCAAAAAATTATGATGTAATACACTACTGTGTTACTAAGATTACTTCTGCGTTACCTTTTTGTCTCCAGTTATGTTCAGTTGAAGCTTCTACCGCTAGTTTCTATTAAATTTGATTTATTAGAAAAGTTCGTTTTTTAATAAGAATTTGGTAACACAGACGTAGACGTTAAACTATTAAGAATATTTAATGGAGCTGATTTTTTCTGTGATTCAACTTTAGAGGAGATTAATATTAGTACTACCGTTAAAAACTACCATATTAGTTAGATAGATTGTACCAGTTTTAATAATAAAACTTAATTCTGAATTAAAGTAACGCAGTTGTTTGATTTTTCGACCTCTTAGTGCATAAATTGCCATAAATATAGTTAAATCATTCAAAACAGCGCTGCAGATGTATACATATACATAAATATATATAAATATATATATATATATATATATATATATATATATATATATATATAGATATATATATATATATATATATATATATATATATATATATATATATTTATATATATATATATATACATATATATATATATATATATATATATATATATATATATATATATATATATATATATACTATAAAATGAACAACTACCAATCTATAATGAGTGTTAAAACATGGGTAAATATTAATTTAAATTTAATTTTTTTTCAAACTTCTACTCAAATTAGGCATTCAAAAGTATTTTGACCCACATGTGGCATTGAAGTGGTACGGGCGTTGTGTTGAAGTGGTGTATTATTTTAATTTGTATTTTTCTCTAAGCAAAAGTCAAAAATAACAATACAAGAGAAATACAAAACATTAATTTTTGTGATTATTGAATGCAAAAGGACTTTTTTACATATTGGAGTTACTATATTTTAAAAAACAAGTGCTGATGAGGTAAGTTTGACTGACTTTGTTTACATTGCAACCTGCGTTAGATTTCTAAATGAGTACTATTACAACTTCATTTTGAAAACTGAGCTTTTTTTTTAGAAAATGGAGTATAGATCCAAATATAGGACCATCGACGGAAAAATTCAATAATCCAACAGATGACGAAGTACTTTTTCGTTTGTTAGATCAATTTGCTTCTGACAATGAAGAAGATTTAGATGATACTCGCGAGCCTGTGATGGAGAGAACAAAGGAGGATTTGCTCACAGAAGGCCCGATAGAGAAACAAATTACTCGAATCTATGAGGAGGACTAACCATATCAAGAAGAGCAGGAGATTGTTGACAACAATACCACAAAATTTGCTTTTACCAAAAAATTTGAGTTTTTTGGTCAAGAAGAATTGACTGGCAATAAGCTGTGGCGGTTATATTATATCTAATTCAAAATAACTCAAAAATATGCATTCAATTCATAAAATATACTTTACATAAAAATACTTTACTTTTGACACATTAAACAAATAATGTAAATCTAGTTACCTATGTTGTTTTTGGAATTGTATTTATATAGATTGTAAATTAATGAAGTTAATTCAGTAAGTTCAGTTCATTCAACAAATTCAGTTTGTTCTCAAATATTATATTAAGAAAGTCAATTAATAAATATAATTTAGTTTGTTCAGCTCGATCTTAATTATTGTAATGTTGAATTTATAATAAAATATTATTCAATACATAGTAAAATATCTTTCTAATTGTAGGAAGAAAAGTTTATTCATATAAATTATACCAATTATACTAACTAGAACGAACAATTGGTGACCTCGATAAGGCACAAGCGCCTCTTATTGAAAATCCCGGTCTTTTTCAACACGTGGACTTGCAACGGAAGTCGTCGTAACCTTTAAGAAGGACGAGCAGTACCACGCTATCTAAGTCCGAGCTGCTATTGCAAATATAAAAAAAACGAACAGAAGCAAACTGTCGAAGCTATAGCTGAGAGCGTTCTCTCTTCGGTAAAGTCAGATATTGTAGGAAGTAATTAAGAATCGAAGGAAAGTCATGTCGGTGTCAGTGTTACACTACGCGAACGGGAGAACCACACCGATATCTCTGCTATCAATAATTTTATGCAAGGAATCAACACAACAGTCTCAGATTTGGCAACCATCACTGAGAAGTTGGCACTGAATGTCAGTGGCAAAGGCAGACTAGTTATATTCAAGACTCCAGGCTAGAATTTTTTGGCAAAAAATTGTGAGATTCCCTCGCAAAAGCTGCGACTCACGTGTCGTGGAAGATCGAATTGCGAAGAAAGGGAAGGAATCTGATTTTTCGTGGCGATTGAGTCGGTTTGTGCGATTGACTTACACCTTGATATATGAAAATTCTTGTGTCAATTACGAGCGACGGTTGAAATATTATTTCGTTAGGGCAGAAAAACAAGCGACAAGGTCAAATCGAGATTTTATTTGGTGGTACATTTACGGTCGTGTGTCCGCCCGCCAGCCAGCGAAACGCAAATTAGAATTGTTAGCAATCTCGAATTTAGTTATAGCATCCGGACAGAGCCTTAAGAGCAAAGCAAAGCAATCATCAAATCAGCAGGCCGCCATTGATTTAGTACCGCGAATAAACCGAGAACAGGCGGAAAACGGCAAAAAGTTCCAGCAGAAAATTCCAATCAGCGAACTCGTAAGACATCAAAAGTGGAAAACGACGAGCGAATATCCAAAAAGGAATTTAAGTAAGAGAATTTATGTACAACATTACATTATACAATTACACATATTTTAAATTCACACATATATACCAGAATTTTTAAATATTTCAAATATTTCTAAATATTTTTTTTTTAATTTTTAAACCTTAAATAAAATTTTAACGATTAGATCGCAGATTAAGGGTAGGATATATCCTGCGACAGGGGGGATATATCCAGCGTAGTGCACCCAGAACCCTTAGGGATTTATTTTAGCAGGAATATTTATATTATTATAAATTAAATTCTGCCTCAAGATAATTTTCATGATGCGAGTCCTTCAGGGGATTCTACAGTAAATGCTGTAGCAGTCAAGCTTCCTTCAATTTGGAAGGAGTTTCCTGAAACATGGTTTAAGTGCTTGGAGGCTCAATTCGCTCTGGCTGGGATTACGACAGAGCTTACTAGATTCAATTATGTTCTGGTAGCTCTTGATCCTGAAGCAATTAGGATAGTTACTGATCTAGTGAATAATCCTTCATCCACTACTCCCTACACAACTTTAAAAGAAGCTTTAAATTCCAGACTTTCAGCAAGTGAGAATACGAGATTAAGTCAATTAATTTCGAATCTCACTTTAGGAGATAGACAGCTCTCACAACTTTTTCGTGAGATGAAACAACTTGGGAGGGGGGATAAAGTTGGAGATGATCTTTTAAGATCATTATGGCTTCAAAGACTACCGGAAAACATGCAAGCAATATTAGCATGTAACCGGTCCAGCTCTTTGAATGATCTGGCATCAAGTGCTGATAAAATTTTTGAAGTTTCAAATAGACCATCAGTATTTTCATTTGCAAATTCCTCCAAATCAGAACCTAACGTTCAACAACAAATTGCAGAGTTAAAAAATCAAATTGCAGAACTTACTAAGGCTGTTGAAGAATCATTAAGATTTAGGAGTCCAAGAAGGAACGATGGCCAGTTTCAAGGTTTCCGTTCACGTAGTTCATCCAACAGACGTTCAAAAGATAGAGAATTTTGTTGGTATCATGCTAAATTTGGTGTCAATGCACATAACCGTATTGAGCCATGCAAATTTATTAACGAAAATTCTAAGGAGACTCTCAATAATTCAAAAAACTAAATCCTCTTAAGTCTCCGGTGGCAATCTTAACTGGTATTTCTTCTAGCTGCCTTTTAATTCTCGATCATTCTTCAAAGAAGAATTTTTTAATCGATACAGGTGCGGAAATTTCCGTGATTTCGAAATCAAATAATTTGAAATTAATTCCATCGGGACTTAAACTTTCTGCTGCTAATGCATCTTCCATTGATACATGTGGCAGAAAGTTACTAACATTAAATTTGGGACTTAGAAGAGATTTTCCATGGCACTTTATAATTGCTGACATTACACGTCCCATTATAGCAGCAGATTTCCTTGGTCATTTCGCTCTTTTAGTAGATGTAGCTAATAAAGCTTTAATTGACCCAGTTACCAATCTTAAATCAATAACTTCTTTTTCTAAGGAAGATTATTCAAATTTATCAATTCACGTTCAATCGGATATTGATCCTAATGTTAAAGAATTATTAATTAAATTCAAGTCGCTTACCTTAGAATCTGATTTCACTAAAGTTCCAGTGCATAATATTAAACATAAAATTGTTACTTCTGGATCTCTAATCACGTCCAAACCTAGACGTTTAGCTCCGGACAGATTAGAGTCAGCTAAAAAAGAATTTCATTTTCTTCTGGGACAAGGCATCTGCCGTCCTTCAGACAGCAAATGGTCCTCACCATTACACATGGTAAAAAAAAGTAATGGTGAATGGCGTACTTGTGGAGACTACAGACGTTTAAATGCCATAATCGTTCCGATTCCTAGTATTCAGGATATTACTCATTTTCTGACTGATTGCAAAACATTTTCAACTTCAGGTCTTACCAAGGCATACCATCAAATTCCAGTCGAACCCGAAGATATTTCAAAAACAGCTATATGCACACCATTTGGACTCTTTGAGTTTACCCAAATGACCTTTGGACTATGCAATGCTGCACAAACTTTCCAGCGATTCATTAATTCTATATTGAAAGATCTAAATTTTTGTTTTGTATATCTTGACGACATCCTGATTGCATCTAAATCAATTTCTGAGCACTTAGCTCATTTGGGAATTATTTTTGAAAGATTACAAGAACATGGTCTTATAATTAACATTAACAAATGTAAATTTTTACAGACTGAGATAAAATTTCTTGGTCATTTCATTTCGCCTGAAGGCATTCGTCCAGCTCCAGACAAGTGTCAAGATATTCTTCAATTAAAATTACCTGAAACTATTTTAGAACTTAGACGATTTTTAAGGCATGATAAATTGTTATCGTCGTTTCTTGCCCAATGCAGCTGAACATCATGCATTACTTAACAGTTATCTAATAAGAGCTAAAAAGTCAGACAAAAGAAAAATTAATTAAGAAGCTATTAAATCTTTTAATTTTTTAGAACAACAATTGTTCGAAGCAGCAGTATTAGCTTTTCCTAACATGGATGCTCCTTTAGCAATTTTTGTCGATGCTTCAGATATTGCCATTGGTGCAGCACTCCAACAATGCATAAATGATGACTGGCAACCCTTAGGTTTCTTCTCTAAGAAACTCAATCAAGCTCAAAAAAATTATAGTGCTTATGACGGTGAATTTGTTGGCGGCTTATCAAACAGTAAAATATTTTAGATTTTACATTGAAGGTCGTTCTTTCACGCTGTTCACAGATCACAAGCCATTAATATATTGATTTCGGCAAAACCCAGCTGAAGCTTCTCCAAGGCAACTCCATCAACTAACATTTATTAGTGAGTTTACTGCAGACTTTCGACATATTTCTGGCAAAGAGAATGTAGTTGCTGATTCTCTTTCTAGGATTTCTCAAATAGAAATTCCTAGTACAATAGATTTCAAAGCTTTTTCAGAAGCACAAATTGTAGATGAATGTTTGACAAACTTGAAAACAAATTCGAAATTTAAGTTTAGTCAAATTAATTTGCCAAATTCAGATATTGAAGTTTTTTGTGAAATTTATGATAAAACTATCAGGCCTTACATTCCAGAAAATTTCATGAACAATTTTTCAAAACTGTTCACTATTTAGCACATCCTGGAATACGAACTACTCGTCGCATTATTGCAAGCAAATATTTTTGGCCTTCATTTAATAAGGATGTTGCAAACTGGACTCGAAGTTGTTTAGATTGTCAACGTTGCAACATTTCAAGGCATAATAAACGCTTCAAAGCAATTCATATGGATATTATCGGACCACTTCCTTATTCACAAGGTTTCACGTATTGCTTGACAATTATTGACCAATTTTCAAGATGGCCAGAAGCTATTCCATGACAAATATAACAGATCAATCTTGTGCGGAAGCTTTATGCAGTGTTTGGATTGCACGTTTTGGAGTTCTTGAAACCATAGTTACTGATCAAGGTAAACAATTTGAATCACAACTATTTGGCGAACTAGCAAGGGCTCTAGGTTTTAAGCGCAACCATACTACAGCTTATCATCCTCAAGCTAACGGTATGATCGAAAGATGGCATCGTACGCTTAAAGCGGCCATTATGACACATAATAATCCTTCATGGACCAAGAGCTTACCTTTTGTGATGTTAGGTTTGAGAACAGCAATCAAAGAAGATCTTAATACTTCTCCAGCAGAGCTACTTTATGGAGAAAATATCAAAATTCCGGGTGATTTTTCAATTCCATCATTTGATAACCAAATACAAAACGATTTTGTTAAAGATCTGAAAGTTACTAAGTCAATTAATAAATATAATTTAGTTTGTTGAGTTCGTTCTTAATTATTGTATTGTTTGAATTCATAATAAAATATTATTCAATACATAGTAAAATATCTTTCTAATTGTAGAAAGAAAAGTTTATTCTTATAAACTATACCAACTATACTAACTAGAATGAACAGAGCCAAAGGATTATTTTAATTTATATTTTAACGAAAACTTTCTCAACTTATTAGTAAGAGAAACTAATGCATACGCTGAAAGAATGTTCTTGCAAGCTAGGGTGCGAGGGCAGCCCCGCATAACCGCGTGAAAAGATATAAATGTCAATGCACTGAAGATATTTTTTGGCCTGCTTCTTCATACTGGCACAATAAAAGTTCCTAAATTGACAGAATTTTCTTAAAAATACAATATAATACGAAAAAAGGACGTGATTTTTATTTTATTATTATTTTAATTAATAAAAGCATGTAAATCAAAAAAGTTAAACAGTCTTTACCAATTCTAGGATGCAATCGAGAAAATACTAGTTATAGGTGCAATCAGTAAACATTATATGAGGGCAATGACATGAAGTACCTGCGCATGGCCAGCGACGCGGACCTGCGTCTTGGAGTAGAGAAAGTTTTATTAGACCGGCAAATTACAATTTATCTGCCAAGTCGCGCTGGCATTGAACCAAGATATAACCTTTGAATGCAGACTTCCCTGAAAATTTTACTCTTAAGGTATAATATGTTAAAGTCAAAAGAGAAAACAATTAAATTTAAGTCAGATCACTATTAGTTAAATCAAAATATAAAAATATGTTTACTAGGTCTAATTCATAAAAGAGAGAGACATCTTTCTCTCACTAACCTTCGCAGAATGAAAAAATTTTGGGCCCCCGAAAACTGGTTCCTCTGCAACGCTAACTATTTAATCTCGATCTCGCCACCCTTTGTAGCAACAGGTTTTTGACTAGTGTAATGATTCCCAATATTTCATACATAAGTTGCATAGCACAAACTCAATGTAATGATTCATTCATGCAAAACTCAAATTGTATTCATACAAATAACATAATGAATGTAAACTCAATCATAACAAATACATTTCGTCTCATATTCCAATCCCATGGCAAAGTCATAAATTACTTTCATGAGCCATTGCATTGGAATATGAAACCAATATATATCGCAAAGACGATTGTGACGAAGAACGTATGTAACATAATACCTACCTCATTACGCAACGTTCAATTTCTTTCACTTTTACTTTTCTTCCGCATTCGAATTGCCATGTGCATACTAGCGACCTAGTCATATGCACTTTGATACGATGGAATTTATGAGCCAGAAAATAGGTCATAAATTGCATTCGTACATATGGATAGATATGATGAGTATAATGAATGGGAATGCGAGGTGTTAATGACCACATAAATTGAACATTGAATAATGAGGGCGTGAGAAGTAGATTTACGAATAGATTGGGTATAAAAGGAAAATGAATATATCGATTCGGGATCAGTAAATTCTGACCCGTCCTATAATAAAGGTTTCAGCCAAAGTAAAAACTTAGGCTGGTTTTATTAAAAGGCAAATTAAGGGATTTCTTGTTCAAAATACTTTGGCTGGTTTATTCGGCCAAACTTAGTTTAGCTTGCAGCATAGAAGTTCATTACTTCGGTGCTACGACAAATTTGGCCAGATACAAATCGGGCTAGACGACGGTAATTATTAATCAAATAAATTAAATCCTAAAAGGACTAACACGATACTAGTAGAGGTTGCGAAAAGCATAGCCATAGGCTTTTACCTCGCATGCATTTTGGGAATGGCAGCAAATTCTGCAGCTGTCAACTTCAAGACCAAAAAGAATCTGACAGTTTGACAGCAAATTTTGACGGAGGAGCCGGGAGTTTTGGCGAAGAAATTTTCGGTAATTCAAACAGAATAACTCAAATTTTTCTATCTTTTAAATTTTTAAGAGGAATAACGCCGATCGTATGTTTAATGCGGTGACTTCTACATTCCGCAGTTGGCCATCAAAACTCAGAACGTGTTGGCTCCTGGACACATACATCACATCTTGTGTACATGTATTTTATGCACGAAAAAGTTATGCGAGTATCAGGATTCACTCACAAATTATGTGCGCATAGTTCAAGGGGATGATAATTTAAACTATCCTGAGCAAAAGTTGGAACCAGTTGGACAGTTTTAGGGTGGCTTACCACATGCTCATCAGGGTGCCTCGTGGGGTGATCCGGAATCGTTAGCCCTTTATTCTTTTTTTAAACACGCTATCAATCGTGAGATTTAAGTGGAATGTCAATGAAATATTTCCAAGAGAAAGCGAAGAGATGCCAGACAAGAAAGGGAGAACAATACTTTGCCCGTAACCCGTAGTAGAACAAATATCATGCATGCACATTGATTTGCATCAAATTTCCACATTTTGTTCAAGGAAATTTTTTTCCAAAAAACTTTTTTAAATTTTTGATGAGTTAATTCAATGCAAATAATTTAGATCTAAATAGCTTAAATTGACTAGGTACGTTTAGTAGTTTCCGAGATTTACTAAATTTTTTATCGAAAACATGCTATTTTGTTTGAATTTAATAACTTTTGCAACAAACTTTTTGCAAAATGTAATTAGTTGATTCAATAGTAAAAGGTTCATTCTGACTAAATATTTTTGCAAATATTCGTAACGTTTCTGAGGTGAACGGCTGTAAAGTTGACCCAAATTTGCAGTTTTACTGGGAGCTGCGCTGCACATCTCATATATGTGTTTCTAGAGTTTATTCGGTTTCTTTCTACATCGTCGCTGTTAAATCAATCCGGCATATGTGCAAAAATTGAGTTTTTGAGTTACTGGTGTCAAAAAATTCCTTTTTTTCACGTCGTTATGTCGAACTGACATATCGTATAGTTGAATAAAAATCAGCCAGATGGCGTTGGGCCGGTATGTATTTACGCGGGTACAACCATTTTGTGTATCAGAAGACACATCTTTTGGGCAATGAATCAGTCGCTTCAAAATCTTCAAGGAGAAAAGACGTCCATCATGTAAGTAATACTGAATCATCTCACAGTAGTATATTTTTAATTACTACCCAGAAATGACATATTGGCAGATAATCCAGTTTGCACTTAAAATTAATACGTTTATAGCAGCCTCAACTAAAGCAAACCGGCATATATGCCAATAAGTCGGTTTCCTGGTAAATTTTCTCCCGGTGAATAAAGCAAAGTGTTAATTAAAACCGAAATGTGTTCCAATGATTCAGTTTGAATTGTATCAAAACAAAATTTCATGTGATGTTTTTGAAGATATGCCGGTTTATTTTATTATTATGTATCATTATGCAAGATGTTTCACAGTTAGATACTTTAATTTTTTTCGTCATTGTTGTTTTTAGAAGGCAAAACGTACAGCATTGATGTTAAAACTTGCGATAAAAAGTCAAAGACGGTGGCAAGTGATTCCACCAGATGCTTTGCCTCCAACACGAAACAATTTAGAACGCAGTGCTGAAGATGTTCCTGCGACTAGCAAGACTGATATACAATTAGAGACTGAAAACCACATTTCCCCTCCTGCTAGTAAGTTTAGGTTTTGTTGTTTGATTTAAATTAATCAGTACTGTTGGTTACTTGCATAAGCATTGGTGTGGTCTATACTAATATAGAAAGAACTCACTCACTAATTCCTCATCATTTTCAAACTTTTCCCCCTAAATCTATTATAACTATTTTTAGGATGTAAAATTACTTCATCAATGAACGCTTGACTGTCTACTATAGATCTAGCAGAAGTTCCTATAGGGCTAATGGATGTGAAAGCTTGGGTTAATGAGCTGCCTGATCCGTTGCTTCCAACATTATTTATGGATACAGAAAGCACTACTGAAAATGTTCCCAAAACTAGCAAGACTGATTTGACTGAGCTACAAGCATTCTCTAATAATGAATGGGTGGAATGTGAGCCAATAAAGGGAGTGACTGAAAACCAGATTTCCCCTCCGACTGGTAAGTTCATGCTTTTGCCATTTTGATTGATATAAATCAATACTGTTCGACATTTGCATGATCATTGGTGGCTTAAAGATAAATATATATTTTCTTAAATTTTAGAATGTGAAGTTCCTGCACCAACGATGACTGACTTGACTGCGGTAGATTCGGCAGAAGTTGTAGAAGAGCAAATGGCACGGGAAGCTCAGAAGTCTGTTTTGTCCGATGATATTGTTACGGGTCAAATATTGGGGACTGAAAGCTACAAAATCAACAACAATATTAACATGGACTCTACTGACGAGGAAGATCAAAACCCATTTCATAATTCTGATGACGATGAAGTCGACCCCGATTATAATGCATTACATTCTGGCTCTGAAAGTGACAGTGCAAGTAGAGATGAACCGGCGACTGCGATTGAAAATACAAAAGAACGAATTACAAGAAGGAGGATAAGAGGCAAATTTAATAAAAGAACGTTGGCAAAGAAGATGTGAAACTGCGGTGAGGAATACGAGTCTAAAACTCGAGGAAGAGTGAACAAACGAAGCATGAAGCCTCCCTGCAACAACTGTAAACTCAAGTGCACTGAACAAATTAATGAGAACTATCGAAAAGAGATTTTTTCAATGTTTTGGGGAATGGGCGACTTGCAAAGACAAAGAGAGTTCATAAAAGATAGCATACAGGCAGTTGTCCCCAAGTATCAGAGGATTACATTGAATCGAACAAGGGAAAGGGGCTCTAATCAATCATACTCGATCACGAAAGATGGGAAAAAAATACGGGTGTGCAAAAAATTTTTTAAAAACCCTTTCGACCTAACACACAGAGCTATTCGTACAACCCTTGAAAAAACTGACAAAAGTACAGGTGTTCTAAGCTTGGAAATGAGAGGCAGGCATGGAAAGGATCGAAAGTTAGATATAGAACTCGTGAAAAGTGCAAAGGCTCACATCGAAAAAATTCCCAGAATTCCTAGTCATTACTGCAGATCTCAAAGTTCTCGGGAGTATATCGCTGGTGGAAAATCAATCGCTGAACTCCACAGAGATTATCTCAAGGAAAGAAAAGAGTCCAACCGTGCAGAAATCAGCTACTGCCAATACAGAGCTATTTTTAAGTCATACAATCTTTCTTTTTTTACACCGAAGAAAGATAAGTGTGATGTTTGTCTCATTTACCAAAACACGAAACAAAATACGACGGAATATGAGAATCATATTCTGGAAAAGGACTTGTCCAGACTAGAAAAGCAGAATGACAAGAAAACCACAGATTCAACCGTCGTAGCAGTATATGACCTACAGTCAGTGCTGTCATGTCCGTAGGGGGAGGCGTCTTTCTACTACTACATTTCAAAGCTAGTCGTTTACAATTTAATAATTGCTGAACTGAAGGGCGACAAAATGGTAAACTGTTACACTTGGGATGAGACACAGGGCGTGATTGAGATTGGGAGCTGTGTGCTGAAATATTTGCAACATTTAAATGACAAAGCTGACTGTCCAGTAGACGTCGTCTTTTACAGTGATAATTGTTGTGGACAACAAAAAAATAATTATATGATGGTAATGTACAAATATGCTGTTACAACATTGATAAACATAAAATCTATCACACATAAATTTTTAGTAAAGGGCCACACGCAAAACGAAGGGGATTCAGCTCACTCAACAATTGAAAAAGAAGTTAAAAGAGCACTCCGAAGTGGACCGATATACTTACCTTCCCAATATGCCATGGCCATGAAAGAGAAGTGGCAAGCCTTACCTGGTTCATGAGTTGAGCCATCCCAAGTAATTTTACCCATATTGGACATTCGAATGTTTAAAGTAATTAAGAACGACGGCAACTTTTTCTTCAAAACATCCTAGGGATCACATGCCTGGGAGGAGGCAAAGAAAAGAAATAAGCGGAGAAATGAGAACGTGAATCCTGCTCTGATGCAAGCTTATTCCAAGAGACTTACCATTGATGAGAAGATGAAAAAGGGTATCTTAAAGTTAGTTACGGACGGGATAATACCGCCAATTTATTCAGATTTCTTTAAAAATTTGTGAAACTTTGCAGTTACCAGCACAGGAAAAAACAATATTATATTGATTTTTGTTTAAAAAAATTGCGAAGCAATAAATGATTTTTTCATTGACAATATTATCATTTATTTCTACCTAAAACAGGTTTCAAAAGAAGAAGCCACAGTAACACAAAAGCAAATATTACACTGATTTTAAAGTCATACTGGCATATCCGCATATTTCTTATAAGTTAAGCAATTTCCATTTATTTGCAACTACTACCTCAATAAGCAGTATTTGTCTAAATTTTATTCATGCATAAAATGGCTTTGAGGTTAACCAAACGGACGCCATAAGGAAAATATCACATGCGAAAACTTTAAAGTGCCCAGGTGAAAAATATGCATATGTCATATCGTCGGTCCTGTACAAAGCCCTTTCGACAGAATGCATACTTCTGCCTGCACAACTTGTTTTCAGTGTAAGTTTAAGAGTGTAATGTTTATTTATCTTCAATTGTTTTATTCTTAAGAATTATTAGCTATGTTTTAATTTCTACTTATAAGCCATTGTGCATCGGTGTAGGTTTATTACAACCTCATAAAATAAGATGAAACCGAAATTGATCTTAGTTGTTACGATGTTCCTTTTTATTGTTTTAAATTTATATACGGTAAATCCGGGAGAGTTGCCGCGTACGGTATAGACTGCCCATCCTCTCTATTTTCATCAACTGACAACATCTCTCCCCAAAAGATCGGGAGAGTTGCCAATATGAAATCAGGTACATATGCCGCACTTTATCAATAAGGGATACACGCCGCACTAAGGTATTATATGCATAATAAGCGGTATAAAACAACCGTGCGATATTAGGCTTGTTTTATAAATTTATATTCATGCAGTCGGTTCAAGTCTCCGATTCTGTTTGACTTGCTATTGGTTGGCGAATGAAATTTTTTTCTCAAAATCGAATGATTAGATAGCCCAAAAACTAAAAAGTTATTTTTGCGTTTAAGGTAAAAATGCCAACGTTTTATAAACGTAAGCCGGGAGCAAAACCTCGTGGTCAGTGGGACCCTGAAAGATTGAAAGAAGCTATATTGCGTATTCAAGCAGGTGATATATCTTTTCGGGAGGCTGAACGTTATTACGGTGTTCCAGCAAGGACGATAAAAAGAAGGATGGATAGTGGGAAAATAGATGCTGCTGGTCATGGCCCTTCGTGTAGGTGATTCATTTATAAGTTAATATTTTGTAACCCGTGTCATTTCAACTTTTTAAAACATCAACTTTTTAAACACACAATCAATATTATGACTAAACACATACACATGCGCATACACAGTCTCATGCCACACATTAGAATATGGTGTACAAAGCTCTATTAGTTGTTTAGTATTTTCAGGCTGCCTTGGTTTAGAGAATGAAGAAAGGCTGGTTCACCACATAAAAACATTGGGCAATGCTGGTTTTGTCCTGACCAAACAATGGTAAGACGAATCGCGTATGAATTCGCAGAAGCATTGAACATAAATCACAAGTTCAATAGTGAAAAAAAGCTTGCTGGTTATGACTGGTTGTTGTTGTTTTTAAAAAGACACCCAGATCTGAGTGTAAGAAAAGCAGAAGGTCTTTCGAAAGCAAGAGGTAAAGGGCTAAACAGAGAAGCTGCTAAACAATTTTACGACCTTCTAGAAAAAGAAATGAAAGCTCACAATTTGCTAAATAAACCCCAAAATATTTTTAATGTTGATGAAACTGGAGTTCAGTTAATCAACAAAGTGAGCAAAGTGGTAGCAAGAAAAGGGGCGAAAGTTGTCAATAAAATAACAACTGGAGAAAAAGGAGAGACAGTAAGTTTGGTGGGCTGCTGTTCTGCTGAAGGCAGATTTCTTCCTCCTGTATTAATTTTCAAAGGGAAAAACTTAAAGCCCGAATTCCAAGATGGTCTGCCAGCTGGATCTAGGGTATACATTACCAGAAATCGGCGTACATCAATGCCGACATCTTCATAAAGTGGTTCACAGAAAATTTTCTACCTCGTAGAGCCTCAGGACGAAATATTTTAATTCTTGACGGCCATGTGTCACATTGTTCTCAATCGCTCTTCTGGATCTGGCTGAGTACAATGAAGTAACATTGATTTGCTTACCTCCTCATACGACTCATGCATTGCAGCCTCTAGATGTAAGTTTTTTTGCTTCGTTCAAGTCCCACTTCAACACTGCAAGCAAAAGATGGATGGAGCAGCATATTGGCCGTAGACTGACTCGTTACCAAGCTGGGCCATTAATATGCGAGGCTTGGGAGAAATCGGCTTCTGTTGGTAATGGAACGAGTGGCTTTCGATATGCTGGTATAGGTATATCCTCTCAACAAAGATGCTCTGCCAGACTATGTTTTCTGTATTTCGGACAACATCGAAGTAGCAACACATGAAAACCAAACATCAAATCACACAGAAACTAATATTATTATGGCTGAACCACAACCTGGTTGCAGTAAGGACAGCATTGGACCTGACTGCAATGAAACTGCGACACAGTTACTCAACGGGATTTTACCCATACCAAAGCTGACAGAGGCAAAGCCCAAAAGGCTCGGCAAAGGGGCAGTTGTTTTGACCTCGATCGAAAACAGAAACCAGCTAAAAGAAAGAATAAATGCAAAAAAAGAAAAAGGACATAAGAAAAAAGACAAGCTAGGTAAAAAATTAGGTCCAAATCCGAAACCAAAGAGAAGAAAGAAGAACCTTCGTTTAAGTTCCGAGTCCGAACCCGAGTGCATAATTTTGGAGGATAGCGAAGAAAACACGTCCGCATTAACAAACCCTGGGTGTCGAAACAACAAAGAGAACACCAATAAAAGCCTCGATGTATGCAAAGAATGTGGTGAACGGTACCAGGAAACAAAGAAACTTTGCGATTGGTTGCGTTGTTCAACCTGTGAATTATGGGTTCATGAAGACTGCACAATTTTCGATACATTATGTATTGACTGTGGGCGCAAAAATGGAAGTAAGATATAGATCTAGTAAGTTAGAAATAAGAGATAAAAGTAAATAGAAATAAGATAGGTATAATACCTAAGAGGTAAATCTAGTAATGTGAAAAAGGACTTTCATGTTTTAAATAGGCCTAGTCACGTTTGATGTTATTTCTTAATCAAAATCAAAATTTGTTGAATTAAATAAATACCATGTTGAAAGAAACTGTTTTATTACTAAGATTTACATGAAGAAACTCGTTTGAGATCATATCATCAGGAGCGGCATAACTCCCTTATGGGTGCGGCGTGGCACCCGAAGCCTACGGGAGAGTTGCCGCATTGTAAATGTTTGGGAAAAAACTCATAAAACTTGCTGCATTAATGGTGTGGTTTTCATTTTCAAAATATATATTAGAAACAAGATTTCTCATTAAATAATATATTTGATTTATTTTTTTGTGCAACGAAGGACTTTCTAAAGACATTTAAAAAAACATGCGCCATCTCTCCCGGATTTACCCTACATAAAAGTGCTAAAAAATGTATCCACCTCTAAAACTAATGGGTCTTCCCCTAATTTCAAAATCACTATCGAGAATAATATGATAATAGTCAAATTCAAGTTTCCTGTGAAGTTTATGTAAAAACCAGAAATTTATAATTTATACATCGGTCCCAGTCAACTCTGGAGTGATTCCCAATAACAAGGGTAAAATATGTAATAAATTAAAATAGGGAATTCACAAAAACAAAATTATTCATTTTTAAGCGTTTACTGAATCATACGATTTTATTCTACTTCTAAATTATTAAACTTACTCAAATCAGTATATCTTTTAAATTTGCATAAGAATGGCCACTTTCCTTATCTAAAATTCAAATTCATTCGAATGCTCTCTGCGATATTATCGTGTGTAACAAAGAAATCAAACAAATGTGACCTACATTTAATTCGCCTAGATCTTGACAAAATCAAGATCATTCCCATTGATAGCTTAATAATAGACAAATTGCAACATTACATCTTATTCATGCACAACACACAATTCATTCATGGAAGAAAAAAACTCATAATAATCCCAGAAGCAGGTGAACATGATTAGCCTACCGTTCCGCCCGTATGTCTGTCTATTAGCAGCAAATATTCACATTTGACATCAGTTTTTTGCATATGATAAACAATAAAGCGTTTCGCTTCGTAGGAGCATAGATTTAGATACTTACTTGTGCTTGCAGATACTTAAGCCTGTCGAAATATTTTTCAATGTCGTCTGTCCATTGAAAGAGAAGTGCATGAATATGGACAATAACTACAACTGTTGAGAATGAAAGATTTGTCTTAGCGGTAAGAGACAAATTTCAAGATTATGTTTCAGACCGAAACAATGTGTTACGGTGTCACAATCGCGAATTATTCCAATTTGTTATCTTGAGTGCAGTAATAGCATTCCATTTTAATATAATGTATGTTTTTAGCTTAATCGGAATAGTTTTTTATTGGTTTTGGGTTGAATGCTAGAAAGGATTAAAATTACATGTTTGATTGACAAGAGGCAACTTTAACAGGATGGCTGTAATGAATCTTTCAAATTAACTGAATATTACGTAAATTATAAATCAATACACGCACTCCAAAATTTCAAATGAAACTTATGATTTTTCAATAGAAAGTTACTTATGTTGCGAATCGAAATCGAAAATGTGGGCGAATTTGTATATTTCGGTGCAAAAGTAACTAGAAATGCTAATGAAAGTGTTGAAACGCACCGAAGAATAAGGCTCGCAAATAAAATATTTTAATCAGTTTTGACGAATTTGAAGACCAGCTGCATGCACAGGAAAACAAAGCTCCAATTATAAAAATCTGCGATAAGACCTGTGCTTTGTTCGGGGTGTGAAACATGGACCGAGCATCCGCAAACATATTGACCGCCTTTGAGTGACGGGTTCTGAGGCAGATCATTGGAGCAAAGCAAGATATGAATGTAATGGTTTTACACGTCTTGTATGCTCGTTTGAGAGAGATTTTCTGAAGGAAATCTCAACCGACCCTTCATTAGTTCTAGATGTGAAGTTTTGGAACGTGACAATGGGCTGTGCCCATCAGGTCGACAAGTCCGGACACTCTTACTCTAGTCCGAGGAGGCTGCTGGCTAGCTACATAGTTCGAAGACGAGTTTCAGTCGCGAGTCTTACGCAAGCAGACTAAGTCCGAATTACAAAACTCAGCCACCTGTTTAAATGCCCGATTTAAAACGTATTGAACAACTCACAACGACTCTACTTCAAACTTCGTGACTTCATTCTGAGGAAAAGGAAAAAGACAACCGCTGAAAAAAATACGCGCATCCGAAGATTACCAACGCGGTGCCTAAAATAACCTACTTGGATTCAAACTGAAACAATCTACCAAATTGTCAACCCATTCGAAAATTATAGAAGGCATAATTTTATTCAGCCTCAATATACAGAAACCGATATTATTAATGCGTTTAAAAGGACTATTAACCAACGAAACCACTATGGAACTGATCAGGAAATTTACCCTCTCCATTTTCCGAGCTATAGAATACAGTTCACTCAGAAAATTGTAGAAGATATAACTAACGAAGTAGAACAAGAAGAAAGGATAAAAGCGACCCACAAAAGAGCTCACGGCAATGCGAAAGAGAATAGGTTGTAGCTTCTTGAAAATTTTCACTCCCCTAAAATGGCCGCAAAGAAAAAAAGGTTTGTCGATAAGTGTACTGTCTGCAAGGAAATCTTCATCCAAATCAATCGCTCTTAAAGTCAACACCAATTCCCAATTACCCTGAACATACAGTTCATTTAGATATATTCCTCACCGAAAAGAACCATGTTTTGACCGCAATAGACAAATTCAGCAAATTCGCGAAAGCGAAAATACTTCCTTTTCGATCCATTGAAGATATGAGAGGACATTTGATGGACATCCTCTTCGCCTTTTGCGTTCCCGAAAATGTTGTCATAGACAACGAAGGTGCACTTAAGTCTGCATCACTTGAATCTTTGATGGAAGATGACCTCAAGATTAAAGTTTATTCCATGCCTCCTTACAAGAGTGATGTTAATGGCCAAGTAGAACGATGGCACTCTACCCTCATAGAAATTATGAAGTGTTTGAGGGAAGAAGACCCTCAAAATTCTTTTGAGGAACTTTTGGAGAGAGCCGTAAACGAGTATAACTTCACAATTCATTCTGTAACAGGAAAGAAACCCGTAGAACTGTATTTTGGGAGAAACCCTCAAATAAATTCCGAAGACGTTGAGAGAGGTCGAATGGACGAAATTGAAAGACTGAAACTGAAACAGGACAAAGACATGAAATATCACAACAAGAGTCGACAACAAGCGAAAGACTATCAACCGGGACAGGTAATATATGTAAATCAACACAAGCGTAAAGGTTCCAAACTAACAGCTAGGTATAAACAAGAAATTGTAATGATTTTGATGTCTAATGTCACGAACGAGGAACTGACCTCTCATTGGCTCTAGACGTTAAGTCTGAGTCGTGCCAACGAATGGTACCAACCGGCCAACCAATCCGTGCACCGTAATCCATTTTCGCGGTGGCTGCTTGTCAGCCAGCTAGATCGGAGAGGACCATTAAACGCCCGTTTAAAACGCGTTGAAAACACAACCATACGGAGAGGAAACCTATTTTATGTTACTCCGTATTTCTTCATTCATCCAGTCAAAGTACCAAGCAAATCTAATTTCTATTTCGCGTTTCCGAATTTTACTGACGCGGTACCGAAAAACATTAACTACATTAACTTAAACCCGACGAAAGCTACGTTAAGGAAAAAGGCAAACCAACAAAGGTACCGCGTACCGCGCGTGACGCGAAACCGACCTCAGCGGATTTTTTCAAACCCTACCCTCGCGACGGCATACTTACCGTGCACTCTACTTCCCGCTGGAAAGAAACGAAGGACCACTGGAAAGGAAAGTCGTTGTTAAGCTTAGCAATGCATGTTCTTATGTATTTTGTTGTAATGTATGATTAATTCTTTTTTGTTAGTTACATATGTATATAAAAAAAACTACAGTTAATACAAAAAGAGAAGCGAAATGCATTAATATAAGAGTTTTCGCACTTTTTCCTTTAATCTTTTTAATTTAAGTCTTTTCTTTTTCTTCTCGACCATCTGACCTTGTCGATTTGAAAATTGCGTTCAGATTTTTCCTTTTCGTTTTTTTTGAAGAGGAGGACTAATATGTAGTGAATATCCCTATTTAACATGCACATATAATAATTAATGCAAAGGCAATGTAATATTTATAATTTGTTCTAGTCACTTTTGTGCCTCTTGAAATATTTAAAATTTGGATAAAGTTTGGGCTCAGTCAATATATACGCGCTATTCAATGATTTAAATTTTCTGTTACGGCTTTCATTTTGCCTCAAAGCATGCCTTAAAAAAATTTTTTTTCTAATCTTTAAAACTAATGAATTATTCTAATGGTTGATGCAACTGATTTTTACGACGAACTTTAAAAAAATAAGAAGAAATTTTCATGGAAATAGTATTTTGCGACTATTATAGAGAGAGAGGATGAGATTGTTTTAATTTTTAATGTGATGTTAGGATAGATAAATTTCCTGGGAGAAAATTTCATAAAACGTTTAAGGGTAAAATATTCTGGATAGTACAAAGTTAAAAAAAAACTGGTTGTCCTATTAGTGGGACCGCTGCCTTAAACGACAAATTTCATAAAAAAAACATGTGTGCACATGTTTTTGTTGGGTGGTAAAATTGTTAATATAAGGTTAAAAATGTTAGTACGCGTATTAAAGATTTTTTTTCATTCTGGTGCTAGAACGTAAAAATTGTTGTTGATTTAAAAATATTTAAAAACAAAACCTTTTTTTTGAGGTTTACAAAACCTTTTTTTTGAGTTATTTGTGTGTGGGTGCTCATTTGAATTTTTCGTTTCTCTTCTAAATATATTGTATTGATTTGCTTACAAAGAAAAATCCTAATTTGGTATCCTATCACGAATCTCATCTGTTTCTTTTTTCTTAGTAGTTACTGTTCAATAAAGCTTACTAAAAAGAATTTGCTTTTAAATAAATTATACAATTTACAACTAATCCTATCGTCTAGATCTAACCAAAAATCGCTAAATTACAATAGCGCGCATAATATTTCAGCAACTTTTTACAAGTATTTTGTTTTTTAATCATTTAGTATCTTGTTTTGCTTATCATTTCTTTGTTTCTGCCAATTTTTAACTATAAAATTTTTTTTTTTACTCTGCGTTACTGTTGTCTGGGTTTCTCTTTCTAAGGGAGCCAGTTGTTTTGTTTATATAATAACTCTAGTCATGCGTTATTTTGTTCCTAATTGAGCTAAACAATTTCTTTAAAACCAATACAACATATTGTGATGATGCTGAACCCAAGTGTCGCGATTCAAAGAAAATTAATATGTGTTTAAATACAATTAAATTTTATAGCAAAACAGTTTTTTTTTCTTGGTAAGTTATCTTTTGAAAAAATTCAGTCCATTCAGCTCATCCTTCTTCTTCTTTTTAACAGTCTCAACAACAACTTACACTTTCACCTTTTCTGTTCGGTTTTCTCGTTCACCGAGAGTTGTTTGGATTTCAGCAAGTGGCTAACCTTTGGTTTCAGGTCCAGCAAAGAATTCAAAGAAAACGCCCACTATCGTTATTCTCGAGAAGAGCCAGAATGCTTGTGCAGTACCAATAACGTCCAATACGTTGACGAAGGTTTTTTGTTACCAAGAAAGCCAAAAGCCAATTTTCGTTCTGGCAATAGGACCAGCAAAATCTTGCACTGAACTGTTTGGACCTTCAGGTGGACTTAGTGCTTGCAGGATATTTCCCTTCGACTGAAATATCAACATATATTCAATGCAACTATATCTACGTTAATTTTCCAACGTACTTGATTTTTTCTGTTTTGTCAGTTAGATTGGGCCATTGGACGACAAATAAATCCGTGAAATGCTTCAGGGCTTTCTTTTTTTTCGCTCAACGACATGCTTTTAACACGGCAAAAACTCTCCGCAAATAAGATTTTGTATGATGGTAGGATCCTTGGCGTGCTCATTAAATACGCCGCAATGCAAATAGGTACACACACGTTCCCGGTCCGTTACATGGAACCGGTTCAGGCTTAAGACGAAATATCTACGGAATGCAAGTTAATAAGCGATAATCGTAGTAAACACTGAAGAAATGTAGTTTTGCTGCACTTTCCGACTGCAAAACACTTTCAAAAATTAATAGGAATCAATTCCAGAGGATCCCTCTTGGTCAACCGAGCGCGACTTGTAGTGTCAGAGCGGGCAGTTGTTGAGTGGCGACCACTACTCCCACACTTTGCTACCATGTGGCTGTCAATTCACTTTGACATCCCACGACGAAATTGACGTGGGGTGTGCACCCGTCACAACCAACATGAGATAACAAGCCACATGACGGCAAGGTGTATTGGTAGTGGTCGCCGCATCGTCGAATGATTCATTACAAACAACTCCACTGTAGTTACTGAGTCAGGCAAGATTGTGCACAAAGACAGAATAAAAAATTGACTTCTTTTCAGATGCATTGTTCACACCGTTTCCTCAAATATCCAAATTCTGGACTTCTCCAACTCACAAGTAATAACAATCGACTTAAGACAAGGCAAATTACAAGACGGAAATGTCAAACTGATCCACAAGCTTGCATCCATATGATCACAAATCTCCCATCGATACAACATCATACACTTGCGCGTTACATTTCACATGAACTCGAGCAAATACAAACCCTGATCAAAAACGTGAAGCCACACAAAGTAAAAAGAGATTTAAATTTTATCGGTACAGCGTGGCAGTGGGTGGCAGGAAATTCAGACTACGAGGATTTTGCTACAATTAAAGAAAAGATCACAGATGTTCTAAAACATAACAATAAACAGGTTGTAATAAATCAGCTTCATAATGAAAGAATAAGCAATATTACCCCGGTTACCAAAGAATTCAATAATTGTTAAAAGAAATAATTAATAATCGGGTACAAGAAGTTGAATATAAATTAAAGATCATTAAAGAAAAACTGACTTATTTAAATCATGCAATCCATTGGGCCAAATTAGGAATTGTAAATTCACTTATACTATCAAAAACAGAAGTAAGAACAGCCACAAATATATCAGACAAAGAAAATTTACCTTATCCAAATATTGAAGAAGCTCTTGATTTTTCCGAGGTTGAAGTTATTTCAAATCATAAAACGATACTCTATATAGTGGGTGTAACTACTACAACTGAAAAAACTTATCAAACCTATTAAAAAAAAATTGTGACCGAAATTTCATTTGGTAAAATACTTAAACAAAAAAACGAAATTTATGGTATCTCTAAGGAATTCAAATTAGTAAACTATTTGTCAATCTGTAAAAAATCAAACGTGATAGATATCACCAATACAACCCGTTTCCCGAACCTGCTCAGAAGTACAAGCACAACGTGCAACCACATCAATAATCAACATGTGGATACCAGCGATGAAACTTCATTTGGCTTCGGTTTCCTAAACCAATTTGACGGCACACTCGAAACTCCAGAGTCTAACCATGTCCTAAATGGGTCCTACATAGTAAAGTTCCAGAATCTAACAGTCAAAATTAACGGACAAGCATTCACATCAAAAGAAGCCACCTCTGTAGGAAAAAGCTACTATCCTTGGAAATTATGAAGGAACTACATGTAAGCTATACCAGTGAAATCGAGATGTTAAAGCACAAAACCATTATACACCTCTCCAGTGCATATGAGCTCAGCATCATCACAATTACTCTTTTGGCAATTCTCGTGATCCGAAAATTCTGCAAAATTAATAAGGAAAATACCCCAGTAATAGTGCAGCCCACCACGTGTCCAAAAGTGTCAGTACCAACAATCGAACCATCATCTTTCATTCCTATGCAGCCACTTTTCAACGACCTTCCCTATTTTTAATAACGTTTGCGGACACTCGTCTTAAGAGGGAAAGAGTTGGCAATAAATCCAATAATTACCAAATGAAAATAATGCACGCGCAAAGGTGTCAGCAAAATTATTCAATTTCAGCGGAAATCTATCAATAAGCGAAATTTACACGCGTAGCTTACCCGGCGGTTACCTGTAAGTACACAAGCGGCATCGTCAGCAAAAAAAGTTATAAATTCAATTATCAATTATGTAAACTTAGTTCATTTGTAGAAAGTAATTAATAAAGATATTTCTTTAAGACAAACTCTACCCAGAGTTACTAATTTACATCGTATTTATACAGAAGGACCACTTCCTGAGCACTCTGCTTGGATTCATCGCGTTTCCGAGCAGCAAGTGATGAATTCGCTTACATAGTCAAGATTAGTGTCTGTCCCCACTAATGAAGTTTGATTGATAAAAATACCTAGCTAAGGGCTAAACTGGGTCCACTCTTTTGTCCCTGAAATGGGTAGGAAACTGCCGCGTGAGGTGATACACCTTCCGATGTAGGCCCCATACTGTTGCCCAAAGTTTTCGTTGGTGTTAGGGGAGTTGACGTCATGGAATGGTAGGCTCCTGAAGATGGACCTATTAGTTTCAATCCGGATGGGAGGATGCGTTGGGGAACCAAATCCAACTGACTGCCCGATTTTTAAGGTATACCTTAGCTTTTCCGTTGAAAACGGATGGATAAAGTGTGTTATCGGTAGTTTAGGCAGCCTTAATAGAACCTTTCCGACTTTCATCAGGCCGATTTGTATCTTTAATTCGAACACACGAAAATATTTGTGTAGTGCCCTTTGCGCTGTCGAAAAGATCCTGCCTCATGACACCCCAGAAGCTAGCTGCTCAAAATCTTAGCTCACTGAGGCAGCTATGATTTATTTGAACGATTTCGTTTTCGCGCAATGGATGTTCAACTCATCGATTGACGTCATGATTTATAATGGTTTTGAATCATAAGAAGGTCCTTCTGACAAGTGCCTTCTCTTCTCTACCAAAGGCCCTTCATATATTTTTTGGAGCAAAAGCTAAATATGCCCGGTATTTCAATGAACTGCTCTCCTATGATAACGGCAGATATTCTCCATCATATATTTGCAAGAGATTTTATCAATTTATCTATCATACTCGTACAATCAAAACTAATTACCTTTTCTGCATCAGAAATACTAGTCTCAATACCGACTCTATAAAGCCGCAGGATCTAAAACTTCACGAAAATTTTACCTATAATTACTTCTATCAAAGCACCTTCACTTATTAGGAATTATATGTTATTTGCATGGAGTGGTTATACATGCCAAGATTAGAACACGTACTTCAGTCTACACATAATAATAAGCATTGTAAATTGAAAATGAGACCTCAATCGTGTGGTTAACTGTTGGGTTTTTAATTAAAGAAGAAACTAACTCATGGAGTTGCGGGAATTACTATGTGGGCATCATCCATAATACAACACGTGTTCGTATCCAGGTAACTTGTGTTAACTTGGACGTGTAATCCTTGAGCTTCTTCCAGTTTTTCATTTCAAAATGACTGATCACGATATCATGTTCAGTAATCAGTTGCTGAATGTCACGTCAACTCAACCGTTTCTTCATATATTGTATCTTTTTACTGTGTGTGGTATATGTATCGTCTGAACGCAATTGCAAGAATTGATACATACTTTCATGAGCTAGCTAACTGCAATTTAGCTTAATTCATTTGCTCACGATCACAATGTAGATAATCCAATTAAATGGTAAAAAATTGTGTTTAGCAACCAAAACTAGTCTCAACTTCAAAAGAAAATCATGCGCATTTAGTGAGGGATACTGAAGCATTTTGTTGTTTTGTGAAAAGTTAATATTCAATAATGTTTAGAGTTTTGGGAAAGCGTATGCACATCATGGTTGCAGACGAGATCATCTATCCTCATCTCATGTATATGTTAGCTTTATCAAAGATTACATCAAAATTAGCTTTTTTAAGGACCTTAAGTCAACAAAAACTTTCATACCACGAATGATGATTTATGTATTAAGCTTTTTCTATAGAAATGAATATGATATAAATCTTTTTTTTTTTTTTGTACATCCATCCCGTGCGCCACGTGCTTCTTTGTATAGTTCATACTTTTTCAAATTCGTGCTCATGGCAAATAAACATTATAATCGATTACGTTTGAAATTCTGAAAATTTTTGGTACTTGTCTTGTTAAAAGCTTTCAAGTATTGTCACGCTTTCAACTAGAAGCAGGCAAATAATATCAATTATGATTTTCAAATCACAATTGAAACGACACTCGACTATGCCATTGACCATAATGCTCACGAAATCATTGAAACACGAATTGAGGAACCCCCGCTGATGTGAAAAGTATCTGCAACTTGTCAAGATGCACGACTACTTAATTCGCGCGCAGATAAAACCCACAGATATTATCTGATACGTGAAGTCAACACAAAATGGTTATTCAAATTGAAACGATTCTAAACAACCAAACTTTCAACCATCGCCTCTGAACTTGAAGATGTGGAGGCGAGTCATGATTTCTCACAATAAATTAAATTACACTTAAAATGATTGAAAAAAACTACAATAGGTTGCACTATTCCAAGGAAAATTTGAATAATGTTTATTTTGCTAAAGAACTAGGTGCAAGAATCATGGGCATTGTAGCTTTCCGTGTCAGAGAAAAAAATTATGGATTGTTGGATTTGTAATTGATAGAATAATGGGAAATTATCGGCATGCCAAGTGTAAACCGCTCATCCATGATTTGAAGTTTCCTCAGGCTTAACGAGAGCAGTTTCTGGATATATCACGATTTAATTCCTTTACTTATGAAACTATTTACAGTAATACTAGTTCTCGAATTAAATAACAATTCTGGCCTTTGAATGTAGTTCATATTTTTGTAATTAATTGCAGCAAATAAATGAAAACAAATATATTTTTTAACGTCTTGTCAAAAGTTATTGACACAAGTTATTTTCGACAAGCTACAAGTTTGTTTTAAATTGAATCAGTCATTTCCAAAAGGGAGCATCTCCATTTTTCAAAATTTTTCAGGAGAGACAAAAAACCGATTAACTTCTACACATTTTTAGATAAGGTCACGCAGTATTTTTTTATATTAACAGGGCTACTGTTCTAACTCAAATATATGTTTGTAAGTGTTTTTAGTGTAAAGGGCCCCAGAATTTCTCTTAGAGAGATGACCCGTTTTGGAAATAAGCGAACTTTTTCAAGAGCAAAACAGTTTTTGTGGACAAAAAATACTGTATTTTTAACAATATTAACACAGTAACATGTTGCCAAAATTTTCAAAAGAAAAGTCTTGTCAAAAAAAAACTGTTTCATTCAATAGTATAAGAACAAATAAAAAAATTTCATGGAAATATTAAAACTGTTCTGGCTGTTCTTTCGATGTTGTTGTTGGCCATTCATTTATTTCATCCCAGAAAGCTTTTTATTCACTAGGAACATATCGATACAGTTTCCTGATGTCTCCCTTTTTTTAGGTAAATTTCTCGAGAGAAATTTACCTATTGCGGAGAGCATCATATATATATATATATATATATATATATATATATATATATATATATATATATATATATATATATATATATATATATATATATATATATATATATATAGGATATAACGAAATTAGTGACCACGCTAGAGGTTGCCATTTTGCTTCGATTTTCACCAAATTTTCAGGAAAGGTGTATTGGGTAATTATCTCGGTTTAGTGCATGAACCAGCTATATCGGCCGGGCAAAAACAAAATGGCGGCCATTTTAGACGAAAAATCGTGATTTCTGTTCTGACCAAAGTATAGCTCCGATTTTGATGAAATTTGGTACGAAGGTTCACTGATGTATGTGATGAATGTCACAATAAAAAATCCAAAGTCGGTACGGCAGAAACAAAATGGCGGCCGCTCAAAGGTCGAAAAACGTGCAAAATTTTGTTGTTGTAATAGTGGTCAAAGCTTTCAACAGATTTTTATGTAATTCAGTAGTTTGACAGAAATTATAAGTATCTAGAGAATTGCGTAAAAAACTGGAGGTCAGGTTGCAAAAAACAAAATGGCGGCCAGTTGAATGTCGAAATTTCAAAGGCTTCTAAAAGTCGCAATTTTTATCCGACATATATGAAACTTGGTTTCATGATAGACATTACTTAGACCTACAGCCTTTGATATTTTGGTGATCATGCATTTGCAAATTTCAAAATGGCGGCCGTTTAACTATGCGTATTTTTTCATGTTTTTGTGGCCCTCTAGCGGTCACATTTTCCAACGGATTTTGATGAAACTTGAGATTATGAATCTCTGTACTATGTTCTTGTATTTTGCAGGAAATTATTAAAATTGAATGAATTCGCGACTTGTCTGTCTGTCCGTCCGTCCGCCCGTTTGTTCGTGCGTCATAACAAGTTTTCTCGCAAACCACATGAGCTAGAATGAGGAAATTTTCTACGTAGGTCAAAAGTGGTGCCTCTTGAAATTTGCAGTGCAAGAAAGTATTTTAAGGTATTTAAGGGGGGTCTCCCCATACAGGGGGATGGCATACAATGTTTTTATTTCTGTAGCCCTCTAGCAGCCAAGGTTCTCAACAGATTCCGTTGAAACTTGAAATTATAAGTTATTAAGGCAAGTTAATTTAATTTAATTAGGCAAATCGAATGACAAATAAAACAGTCGAAAATTTACAGCTTAATATTTTAGCAGCCGATTTCAATAAAAATCGAAATGACGGCCCTCACAATTCAGAAAAAAAATTGAAATGTATATATTAATGGCAATGCAAGTGTTGATTAAACTTTGATGGAAATCTTTTGAAATTAACTATTCGAGCTATTTAAGCCTTTGTGTGGTTACCACTGTGAACTGTGTAAACAGCAAATGCGAGAAGGGCGAAACCGGAATTTATATTTTTACAACAATTTATGATCCGCCGATTTTCAATATGTAATCCATACGCGTGCAACTCAATTTAATTAGCAAAATATTTGCGCCCCGATAAAAGGCCTCTAAAAACGAACGTAGCCAGATTTTTTTAATGTTAATAAATACCCATGTGGTACTACGAAAATTGCTGAAAGAAGTTTAGTAGTAGGCAAGCCAAATTCTTTTTCGAAACTTTACGCTACATACGAGAAATTTACCTTTCCGGCTAGTGCTGCCAACGGGGATTTTTTTTATATCGATAGGTAGTTTTCTTAATTTCCAAAATTGCTTGCAGGTCATGGCATATATCAGGGGCGGCGGAAGGCATGTTGAGTATGTTGAGCTTAGTACTGGCCAAATTTTTGGCATGTTGAATTTAATATGCCCCAAAAGACAAAACTGAATTGAGTAATCAGAATTAGCACCGCTGAGTACACAAGCTCTCGCGTTCACAAATTCATGTAAAACTCATGCGCAACACCGTTCTAGCGCATATAGTCGCATCTATTATATCTGTATGGACCACGCACGATCCACCCAAATAAGGACATCGGTTGAGAGCAGGAAGAAGGATGAATAGATAAAGTTTTCCGAGTCATCTTAAAACAGGTTCGGGCTAGTGGCGGAGAGTGCACTTTCCAAAGACATATAAAGTAATGGACGCGAAATGAGCTTATTTTCATCCATACGTGAGTGAAGTACTTTTACTACATACATGCCTTCCTCTCCCATGTGAATTGAAATCGCCCTACCTTTCACGCCGCTAGAGAATCCACACACTCAAGTGGCTCTCTAGTTGCTCTCACGAAAATCCCTCTACTCTTACACCATAACCCCCGAATTGTCAACAAAATATCAACCATATGATTGAAAACATATGATTTGTAAAAATTCAACATTAATGGGAAATGTCTAATCAAGTTGAATTTGAAATTGTACACAAAACAATTTTGTTAAGATAAACCGTGTTGAATCTAGTGCAAAAGCGTTGCAAATGTGATAATTAATCAAACTGAAAAGTTTGTTACGGATCGCGAGTGTTTTTGTGTCGGAAAATGAAAAATGAAGTGACGTGTGTGGGATTATAAAAACAGCTCTAGGAAGCATATCAGGGACGTATTCTTCGTAGGGTAAGTCATGCTCAATCTTTTGCATCGTTCAAGTTAGAATACCCGCACGGAAAATTGATTTAGTTCAAGATGCGAAAATTTAGTGGGAGACGTCACGTCAAATTTATTTGAAATTCGAATCAACAGCTAATAACGCGCCAACTTCACGCAACATGATAAAGTGCTTCAATTCTCTCGATGCATTTCGTATCCATTCTCTCTGAGATCTATGGCACTTTCCCCCACTTACACCCATAAGTGCTAGCTTAGGCTAATTTCAGCTGATGGTAAGTGTACTGGAGAAGGTGTGGAGACCGGAGAAACACACTGTGTGTTTGTGTGGCTGCGAGAAAAATGGATAAGTTCGTTGTGAGAGTGAAGCGGAAGAGAGAAGAAACTAGAATGGACGAAATTGAAATAAGCTAGAGTGAGAGAACGCGCCAACAGGATGATTTCGAATCAACCAACTCGTCGAAAGAAAAATCCGGGAAAAACATCCAATAATTGAGACTGAAAATCCCGAGAAATCGAAAAATCTAAACTTACGATATTCGAATAAATTTTTAAAAATGTGAAAAAGGTCAAGTGAAAGCGCAGTCGAGCAGTGTTTTGTTTACTCCGTTTTCTCCCGTATCAATAGCAACAGATAAACAAATAAATAAAAATTTTACTTTTTTTTAAATTGACGCTACAATTATCGAACTTTTTTCCAGCATCCACGCTACTGCCAGCAACAGTACCGATCGCATACAGCAAATGGAAGAATGAAAATCCTTGGCTAGGTCTCAATGGATTTGAGAAGGCAATTTGCACTATATGTACAGAAGCGTGTGCTAAAAACTTAGCACAATCATGTAATGCCAACGATACACGCTCACGCAAAACTTGGGTGGAAAACGGATATTCCACGTGGTTTAATGCATCTTGCAGAATCAAGAAACATTCAACAAGCACATTTCACATCAGAAACGTAGAAACCCTTCAGAAAGACAGTAAAATCAGTGTTGTTCAGTATTTATCGACTGCAACGATAAAACAAATGTGGGACAATCGCACAGCTCTCAGAAAAATATTCAGCATAGAAAAATATTCAGCATCATCAAGCTATTAGGACAACAAGGTTTGCCGCTACGTGGCCACGATGATAAGAATTCAAACTTCCTGAGAATTTTAAAAGCGCGCGCGGAAGATGTTCCTGAGCTGGAATCGTGGCTTCTACGTTCTGGAAATAAATGGCTTCATCACGATACACAAAATGAAATTCTTGAAATGATGGCAGAAAATGTTTTGTTGACAAACATCGAAGAGATAAAAAATTGCGAGTTTTTTGCTTTCTTGTTGGATGAAACTCCCGATTGCTCAAGAACTGAACAAATTCCCATCTGCATTAGAGTCGTATCCGAAGACCTCGTGTCATCAGAATTCTTCCTTGGTTTTTATTCAACGACAAACAGGAGTGCCGCAACCTTGATAGAAATCGTCATGGATGTTTTCTTTCATTTTGGCATTTCATCCAGCAAGTGTCGAGGTCAATGCTATGATGGTGCTGCAAACGTCTCTGGTGGTTTGACTGGATTACAGGCGAGAGTGAAAGCACTTTTTGTGCATTGTAATGCACATAATTTAAATCTGGTCGTCCAAGATGCACTGGAAAAAATCATGCAAGTGAAAAACTTCGTCGGTATTGCAAGGAGCTCATTAACTTTATTCGAGATTCACCGAAACGCTGTGCCCGGTTCAAAGAAATTCAAGAAGAACTGCGCGAAGACAACGAAGAAAAAAGCGTTGCCGTTTCTGCTTATTGCCCAACCAGGTTAATATTTAAACTTCATTTCAGAATTGAATTCCATAGCTACTCAACTTATACGTATTATTTTTACGTTGATTGTTTCAGGTTTACCATGAGAATAGGTTCTCTCAGGACTGTCCATGTAAATTACAAAGCAATAATGACGATTCTACATGAGCTAGGGCAGACTCTTCTGTAAATGCCACAGCCTCCACCAAAGCATCTGGATTTCTTCAAAAACTGGAAACGTTCGATTTTTCGTTTTTCTTAACAATGTTGATCGAAATATTTCATAAAATTGAAAATTTGAATAGGGAGTTGCAAAATTCTCAACTCAGTGTTGTTGACGCGTTCGAAAAAGTTGATGCCGTACAGTATGTCTTGGAATTATCTTGCGAATCTAAATTTGACACGATTTGGGACAAAACAAAAGCAAGTGTCAAAGAATTAGATATTGAAGATGCAAAACTTCCACGAGTGCAAAACGTCCCAAAACGGTTAAATCCTGACTCAAAATGTAGAGATCATATTTTCGAGTCACCGAAAGTAATGTACAAGAAAATTTACTTTAAAGTTTATGACCAGGTAATTTCATCTTTAAATTGGAGGTTTGGGACTGAATCTGCAATTTTTTTTAAATCCCTTGAAAGTGTCATAATCTCTAAAAATTTGGATGGGGAAGAGATTGTTAAATTTTACAAAGATGACTTCGACAAAAATTCTCTAGTCACTGATAGGGATATGTTTCTAGAGGTGACAACAAAGAAAAATGTAA
Source organism: Odontomyia ornata (assembly GCA_963969285.1). Taxonomy (NCBI): domain Eukaryota; kingdom Metazoa; phylum Arthropoda; class Insecta; order Diptera; family Stratiomyidae; genus Odontomyia; species Odontomyia ornata. Next base: position 301,029,995 of record OZ017741.1, read on the forward strand.
AGGTTCAAAATTTGAAAGACGTTGTGAATTTTTTACAAGAACATGATTGTCCCAAAATATGTTCAATTTGTTAAATTATTATTGACAATTCCTGCTTTATCTTGTACAAACGAACGAAGTTTTTCAACTTTAAAAAGGTTGAAGAATTATCTCCGTTCAAAAATGGGTCAGAAGCGTCAGAACTACATCGCAATTTTACACATATATCATGACTTAGCTGACAAAATTGATGACGAACGACTGATCGATGAATTCATTCAAAGAAATGCCAAGTGCACCAATGTGTTTGCGATGACTTCGGATAAATAAGTAATAAAATTGTACTTACATGTATGATAAGAGAAAGTTAATAATAAAATGGAATTTCAAGCGAATATACAATTTTTTTACTGTCTATGATATTTATCGTAAACTATGCCACACAATTTTTGATAACATTGAGATAAAATGCACCGAAAAATTTTACGAAGGAGCCTCCCCCCCTCCCTCGCTGTACTCAGTTACTCAACATACCCTTCAGACCTGTTCCGCCGCCCCTGACATATATAGCTAGGATTCCCTGGTGCACGCTTTCAGTAAAAGAAAATGGTGTTCTACAAGGCTGGCAATAAAAGGTTTGGCTACAACAACGCCTGGTTCCTCACTTGTAAAACCAAATTCTAAAAAGTTATTATCAGCAAATGACGTCTTATTTGCCGTCCTATTGTAATATTCCTTCCATAACTTTCCCGTGACATCACTTTCTTTTTGAAGAACTTTGGCCACTAGTTTTTGACTACATCTTTGTACTTCAAGTGGTTCACTTTAAATTTCTGTTCGTTTGTTGAGGATTTAATATATTTTTCATTCTCGTCTGGGCAATAAACGTGATCATAACGACGTATCTTTCTTTAAACAGGTGCGAAATCACGGTTACAGTCATTGTAAGAATGACCACGTTGTCGAAAATAAATATTTTCTTGAATCATTTCATCGTAACAAGCGCCATTAGAAACCTGATAACTGTATTATTTCTGTTTTGGCCAGGATCAGCATCACAAAATAGCTATAGCTCTTCAACGTTCACATGTTGATTTATGTACTGATTCAAAAAGCTGCACGCGTTGTCTGGTCCTTTGTGCCCCTGGCCTTCATGGTATGAATAAAAGGTGGCCTTTTCTGATTTTAGACTGTGAACACAAAACTCGAATGCACAAAGTTGTCTATAATAAAATACTTCCTGCACAGGTAGAAACGGCAAAGAAAGATTTTGCATGTAATCAAAGCACAAAGCCGCTACTTTGAAATTTTCTTTGCACATAGATCTAACAGAATCGTTTTTTTAATAAACATTGTTGGCCCTTCGATTATGTACAATTATTTCTGCTGCTGCTATACATTTTGCAGTTTCGTTCAGATGGGAGTCGTTTATTTTCGTTGAAAGTCCTTCACATTATTAACAAACGTCTATTTGAGGACGACCAAATGATAAGTCAAAATTTTATTGAAAGTATTGCAAAAAAAACTTGTATTTTACATTGCACTCCGTTTTATCCTTCGGAAATTGTTGATGTATGATTTCAACAGCAAACTGGGCTGAAAGATATATTTTTGTCTTGTCTTCGGCATAATGTCTTTCCTTTTAGTAGGAATGCTTTCAATAAAATTATGAATTAGCTGGCAAATTTCTCCAAAAATAGCTCGAGCAGTACGTGAGCCATGAGATTCTGTCTCTTAAATCATGAGGCAATTTTTCCTGACTCGCCAATCGACAAAGTCGTTCGACTCTTTTTTCGTTACACCATAGAAGGATAGAAAGTGGTGCGGCAAACTACTTGTCTTTTATTATACTCAAAGTGACAAGTAAAGGTGTTTTTCTTGAAGTTGTGTTTTTTTGACTTACTTTTTTCCCGTATATCTTCCTTATTCATTCGTTTTTTGTGATTCTTAGATTTTATCGAGTCAATAAGTTGGTTGGCAAATATATCCGGTTCATCTTTTGTCTTGAATTGGCTCATTTTAGAGATCATCTCGCCCATTTCATGTTCCGGCACTCCGGTAAAACACTTCCGGAAACATCTAACAAAATCAGAAAAATGTGCTAAACGCTAGTTTTATGCTAATAGTGCTAACACACGGACAGATTTGGTCCGCTCTGTACCAAATTTGTTTGTGTGGAGAGCAGTCCGTTATTAAGTCCAATCAAGTTCGATGGTTTTTCCACCAGCCCTGGTTCGCTCCAGACTAAATCTGCGCGTGTGTAGGGTTCGATTGGACCAAATCTCTATCAGTTTTGAGTTTTCTGCCTGTCTCAAGATATTTTAGTGTAGTAACCAACCTTTTTTCGGCGGTCTCCATGTTATTTGATTGCTCTGAGATAAGTTATTTTATTTGTCTCATTTGACTGTACTATTGCCTAATTTGTAGTGGTGAGCATGTAGCAAAAATGATTGCTGTCACGAAAGTGATTTTAGTTTCTTTTGTCTAAATCGAAAACATTTCGCGAAGTAAAAGTTAAGAATGATGGGATGGTCCGATTGTTCGTTGCACAGAACGGACCGAACACGGATTTGGGCCGGCAGACCAAATCCGTGTTCGGTTCGGTGGCGTGTTAAGGGCTTAAAAACGTAATGTTTTAAACAAGTTAAAAATAATTGCATTCTATAAAACAATAATAAAACTTACGTGCATATGTTTCCCGTGTTTCTACTCTCCATTTGTTTGTTTACGTGATTTAAACGAGTGTTTCCCCTAACTTTTTCTTTTTAGGGTCTCGTAAAGTAATTTTACAAAACTCTACTAAAATAGCGACCTGTCTATCCATCTGTCCGTCCGTCCGTGGGTCACAGCACTTTTTCTCGCAAACTACATAAGCTAGAAACATCAAATTTTGTACGCAGGTGTAAAGTGGTGCTTTCTTCAAAGCTCAAAAACAAAAAATTTTATAAGGTATTCAAGGGGGGTGGCCCCCGAAAAAAAAAATTTCATCAAAGGTAGCCGGTATGGGTATTAAATGAAAGGCCTTGATGAGAATTTTTCAAAACAGGTCTTAACTTGATACTTTTTGCTTCGAGGGATGCGCAGGGAGGGGAAATACACGACAAATTTGTGTCCCCCCCCCTAGCGATTGAACACCTGTGATCCGAAAAATCTGAAAAAAATTATGGAGGTAGGTGTTTATGAGTACAACAACAACAAATACCTTAGAAGCCGAAATTCACTCAACTTTGTTAATACATAATAGTATGATATTCGAATTTCACATTTTCCCCAATAAAATCGCATCGGTACCCTTAAACTGAACGAAATTCGATATAAAGGTAGTTCTACTAAGGGTTCTTAAACTTTGTAAGTTTTATGAAAATCGAATGATATACACAGAAGTTATAGCCGGTTGAAATTTCTCCAATTACAACAACAATAGCACATGATTGTGGTATTTTATGGACTTTCCATCGAATCAGTCACTATAGTTTTGACTTGATCTTCTTGAAATTTTTCAATAAAGTCAATAACATTAATATTTTTGAGAATTCATGATTTGAGTGATTTTTGTCGTTGTGTTTTTGCACATCTCTTTGACATATTTCTTGACGTTATTCATTGCTGGTGACTGCATTTCTGAGAAGTTGGGTACAAAACCCTTCTGACATGAGTGTAGGTCTGTTTAACCAACTTGTTTTCTCTTGGTACCGGAGAAGAATTTCCACTTTCGTTATCACACATTTCACCACAATAATAAATAACCATCTAGTTTTGAAAGAAAACCATGACTTTTTGACTGCAAACAACAATTGATAGGAAGTGATAGTGCATGGAATGGAAGACAGAAAGTGCGCATGCGCATCAGTAGTTCCTTTTTAAAAGGGGCCACCTCTGAGAGATGACCCGTTTTTGAATTGACTGATGAATCTTCTGGTGTCTTACGGGTATTAAGCTTGTGGGCAATGGCCCGTTTTCATTTGGAATATATAAGTTACGGTGCCCAGTGACAGAATTCCGTAAAAAGTGATTTCATGAAAAAAGAGGAGATGCTCCCTTTCGGAAATGACTGATTCAATTGATTTTTAAATGTAGATGCTGAGTGCTAATCAAAATAATAAACAAACAATATTTACAGAATAGCTAATAATAACGGATACAAACAACGTGACATTGACAAGCTTACCATACGGTACAAAAAAACAGGAACGCCAACTGACTGAAATACACAAGAACGACGAACAGTGGATTTCGTTCAGATACGTAGCCAAAGACACATTCAAACTATCAAACTTTCTAAGGAAATACTAACTGTATTCAAAACTAACAACAACATTGGAAACAAACTGAAAGCAAAACTGAATAACACATCAATATACGAGAACAGCGGCACATAAAAGCTGACATACAAGGACAGCAACGTGGTGTACATAGGAAAGACCATAGAGGTATAAGACTATAGACAGGCTAAAGTCTCGTATATAATTATACGTGAACGTTCGAGCTTTTGAAGAATTTTATTTCTCCCCTCGCCGATTCGGATACCTTCGTTGTATGCTTTTCTAATGAGTTCAGCTAGTCTATTTTACAAATTTCAGCTCGAGTTTTTTCCGTTGATTAAGGGTCCCACATGCATATCTTGGAATTTTATTGATTCAGTGAAAAATTTTAAAATTCAGTTAAAATTTGATTCAATATACGCTTTCATTAGTAGCACGTAAGTGTGGAAAGCAACTTGGATAACTTTAATCACGAGAAAATAGTAGCATACACCACTTAATTAAATAAACATTGGACTTTTCAAATTTCATCGATAAGTTAGAGAGGACCCTTAAAAATGTTATCATTTCTCCTCATTCAAATTGCAGTATGATCCTTGTTCGCCAATTGTACCCGAACTAAGCCCGAATATGTAACGGTGTAAATAATGCGGGAACTAGTCAAATTAATCAAAGAAATCGGGGCTAATTATTAATAAATTCATACTGTAAGAGCGTATAACCTATCAAGACTGGGTTGAAATCTAAAAATTCTGCGGCAATTTCATAAAAATTCATAAAACTGCAGTGAGCATTTTATTTGCGAAAATTGGCAGTTAACCGCGTAGTTTATTAAAAATATTATATTTTAATACATTAACTTTGATCACCCAGATATTTCTTAATTCAGCTTGAATGCCATTATTAAGGTTTAATTTACAGTTTTTCTGTTTCATTCAGACTAAAATCAACGGGAACTCTCATTCAGCGTACATTCTCATTAAGTTATCCTTTCCCCCCATAAAGCGGTATTCATATTTTATGTATATTGAGGGTAATATAATTCATACTATATTCTATACATGTTTGATCCTTCGTCTAGAATACGTTGCGCACAGACGTGTTTTTAATCGCTTCTGTCAAAAAATATCAAAAATTTTTGAAAACGTCAGTCCAAAGTTAATTTTTAATTAGAAAAGGCCTATATTGTTGAAATAATCGACCCATGGAATTCATATCAAATATTATTTTACTTCCATATATCAAGAAAAGCAAACAATCCAAAGACAACTTCGGGACTGCTGGTATGGAGGAGCCCCACGGCTTCCCACCATTAAGGAAGCCCGGAGGGAAATACGAAATTGGCGGCAGTCGTCAACAAAAGAAGACACAATCAGGAGAACTCCACAGATGGCCGATATAAAACGCAAATAATCAAAGACGAGAAAGAAATGATCGGACTTCGAAAAGAAAATTATGAACTAAGGCTACGGCTACAGTTCGTCGAAGATCTATTGAAGAAAGGAATGAAAACATAACCAAACTATCCAAAAAAAAAATCCTGAGTGCTGATGGAATTAACCATAGCCAAAACTATTTTGTAGCGCTAGACGGATAAACAGAAGAAAAAAATAATTATATAAATTTTATTCAGTATTAAAAAATAAAAATAGGGAGAAAAAACCAACTAGCAGTTCTGCTGGTTCCTCTGAAAAGCCACCAACAAAGCAGGGAAAGATCCCCCAATCAATGTATTCGGAAAAAGCGAAGGAGATAAGGTTCGGCTATTGGCAACCGAAAATCAACTAAGCGATTTCGAAATCAAAAGAGCTAATGCAGAAAAATTAACTTTTAAGACGAAATTACTGGTTGATTCTTAGTTAGTTAAAGATGCGCTAAATTCTGGGGAGGTTCTACACATCACTTTTACCCCAAAAAGTGAACAAATCAGACCTTTTCTTGCGGAGAGGATAGAAGATAGATTTATTTCCGTTAAAACTTTTGTGGCAAGAAGATTGATCATCAAAAGGAAGAAGTTACCACTTTAACTGGTACAAATTTCAAACAAAAGCCGTTCAAGTGCCCTTCAACAAATAAGGTACTTGAACTTCAGGTGATGTGATGGGAACGCCCTCAGGAAAGAGAAGTCAACCAGTGTTGCTGGTATTAAAGATTTGATCATTCAGCTTCCAACCAAGCCATGCACTATTGGTACGTAAAATACAAAGATCATATCGAAGATGCTCCCGATATCAAGATGCAAAAGGTAAATTTATTCCATAGCAAACACAAGTACACCACAGAGTCATAGCTTCTAACTTTGTCAAGCCCGAGGTACCATTTGAACTTACCGCTAGAAGACCAGCAGATAATACTTTAAATAATGTACAGAGTCCGCGTGGTGTAGTGGCTAGAGCACTTGTCACGTAAGCCGAAGGTCCCTGGTTTAACTCTTGATGGTGGCAACGAGATTAATTTGAGTGATTCTTTGGACGAACTATAAGCCCGCTCAACTATGATACGTGCTGGTTTAAAAATCAGAACGTATCGCAGCTGAATGGACGGACAAATAGACAAAGTATGATACTGACCATATAACCTTGTGGAGTGCCGACACATTCTATCATGATAATGAGATACTCTAACTATCTCTAAGCGAAAGCCCGAAAAGGGCTGTAGTGCTACAACAACAACAACAAAGCAAATAATGTAAGTGGCAATAAAAACCTGCTTCTTAAAATTTATCAGTAACTTAATTCTTTATCGAAAAGAGTCGACAAACAAGATTCAAAAATTAACTTTGTTTTTAAGCGTTTAATATACCTTGTTAGCTAGTCATATTTCTATAAAAAGGCTTCATCTAATGTCAATCAACGTCACCTCTATTGTTACTCCACCTCGACGTGACTATCTCCTTGAATTCATTGTTAGGCAAAATCCTGACATCATCCTTCTCACCAACACCCACCACAATTCATGACACTCTATGACATTCAAGGATGTTGAACTTGTAAGAAACAATAGAGTAAACGGTGATGGGGGATGTGGCATCGGGATATTGGTTAGAAGACCCTATTGTTTCTTGAAGTGTCTGTTATCAAATTTCACTGCCAGGTGGATGCAACCTCTCCATTATCTCTGCGTATGCAACTAGTCGAAACGTTCTCGAGTTCAAAGAAGAGCTCAATTTCTTGTTTGAAATCCTTGAACTGAACAGGTTGCATGCCAAGCTGATCATGGCTGAACGCCAATAATAATCCCAGAGGTGTATTCCTGGAATCGTGGATAACGGAGACCAAATCGAGTACATGTCCAATTTACGCAATCATATTTGTACCTCTGCATTGCTGATGCAAGACTTGAATTCAGCTTTAATAGTCCTCAACGGAAACTGCAGGTACTTTCTTACAATAGCGACCATAACGCACTCGTAATGAAAACCACTCATCGAAGGGATGATGTCTTCCTCATTCCAGTTCAACATGAAAATCATCGATTAAATTCAAAACAAGTTGGGTAGACAGAGCTACACTCATGTCAAAAGGGTTTTGTTCTTAACCTTCAATATGTGGATAAATAGAATGATTTAATTCAAGAAAAACTTTTATGACAGGCACAAAAAATGTATTCTTGCTTTAAAAGAACTCCGTTTTAACAAGCCAACATATTGTTCCAATATTACTAAAATCCTTGGCTGACCTGATTCTTAAATGTATTTTTGTTATTCATTCTATCTGAAAATTTTGAGAAGATTCAATCAAAAGTGTAGTGTCTGGTTCGATGGAAAGCCCATATAGTATAAAAATCGTATATGATTGTTGTAATTGGAGGAAATTCAAAGGGCTGATATCATCCAATTAACCCTCCGAGTACACATGGGGTCAATTTGACCCCAGACGCTACTTTGACAGATTGCAGCGCCGAGGCCTGTGGGAGAGTGGGGGTATTATGGGCTTTTAAGTATATTTTAGTGTCTTGAGTATAAGTTTACATAGTTTGTTTACCTTTCGAAGACGTTAGTTATTGTTGAGAAACCTTTGAAATCAGCCTGGGGTCAATTTGACCCCATTGTGTACTCGACGTTAATTTTGAGGTAAAAATGATTTTTTTTTTACTTTATAAATGGATAGATTAATTCAAAAAGACAAAAAAAGTTTCGAAGTATTTTCATTTTTTTTTTAAGCAATACGGAATATGATCTGCGATCTGGTGTGCGTAATCGTTTGTTGGCTAAAGACAGCGGTGATGATTCTGGCGGCAGTAGTTCCTCCGAAGACGACCACGTCTCTGAGCAATCAGTATCTGAAAATGATGATGTGAAGAATGCAATTCTCAGTGAACGCCTTTTACAACAGCGTGAAAATTCAACCGCACGAGGGAGACCAACATCAACATTGATTAGTAAAAATAAGACATAGTGGAAAATGGGAGCTCGGGAAAGATTATCAGGTTGGAATATATAAATATGCAAAATAAATACTTTCTTTTCAAGGGACACTATAAGGCTTATTTTTCCTTTATTCTGTTATGTCTTGAGAGTTTCCACATAAATTTTTAGCCAAAAATATTGTAAATTGAAAAAGTTACGATTTTTTATGTAAAAATGTTAATTTTCGTTTTTTAGGTTGTTCGCGAATTTTTTTAGGTAGGCTAAGGACATTTAAGGCCTCTCTAATGTATGAGAGTTACTAAAAGAGCTTTCAAACTATTTCTGAAAATTTTTTCAAACTAATATTTGTATTTGGGGCGATACTGTATGCGTTCAAAGAAGGTTGGGGTCATATGTACTCGATGATCGAAAAAATAGGTTTGTACTCGGAGGGTTAACGTTGGTAAATTTTATTGAAACTTATAGAATAAAATGATATTTCGAAGAACCACTTTAAGGGCTGATATCATTCAATTCAATGATACTCATACAGTTTTATTGACGAAAATGTTAAAGCCTACTACTATTAGCCAAGTTCAACGAATTTCAGCCTCTAAGTTATTTGTTATTGGATCTAGCTGCATGATTTTTAGGGCTTTCTGAAAGCAATTTTGCAAAAACCCACTTGTTTCTCATCCTACCTGTCCGTCCATCTGCCTGAACATCTGTCCGTTCGCCCATCCATCTGTCCATCTATCCATTCGTCACAAAAAATTTCTTCCGTAACTATAGAAGCTACAAAGCTCAAACTTTGTGAAAAGGTCAGAAATGGTGATCTCTTAAAAGTTTAGGTCTTATCAAATATATCAATTTTTTAATGAAGTGGCCCTTTTAAAGTTTTGTCATTAAATGTACTCGAATAGGGTATCAAATGAAAAGTCTTAGCACTTTCCGAATCTGAAAAATAAGTCATATTTTCCATTAGGAGTTCAGGGGGAGGCAAAATGCACGAACAATATTGGTGTCCCCTCCCGTCACGATTGGACACCTTTGAGCTGAAAATCTGAAAATTCACGAAGATAGGTCTTTATAAGTCCAAAGGCAACAAATACCTCAGAAATCAAAATTCACTTAAATCTGTTAGTAATAGTATGATTTGTTAATTACACATTTTCCTCTAAAAATTGAAACAGTGCCCTTAAACTTCTTGAAGTCTTACATTTATATACGAGTAGGTTGATATAAGTCCCTTATGCCTACGAAATTTCATAGAAATCAAATTATCGACTATATGGAATTACCAAAACAAGACATCTTGATAGTTAATATACAGTATATGTATATCTGTAATCGCCCAAGACAATCTTATTTCCTTCTGGTGTTCATGAAAATTTAAGGACTAGCAGTTTACTTGAATATGTTTAATGAGCCGAGCATTCAGGAAAATAATTGAACATGGAACAAAATCGCGGCTGTTATGTCTTATGAACGAAACTCTGCATCCTTTTGATGAATTTCTCTTTCTGTTAGGAGCTCTCTCCTGCCTCCTCGGGTTGTTTCACCAATAAGTATTAATTGTAGATATTTACTTCAGTCATTCATTAAACTGAATCAAGTGTTAAAAGCATGTACCTTAAAAGCTGAATTTGGGGAAAAATAACTCAAAATAATTCAATCTTCTCATTTAAAACAGCCACTTTTTTGTTTTACAGTCACTGGTGCCACTACTTGAACCAATTCTCAAGAATATTTATAATACCTATATCGGTAAAAGTCGCATAATGTTCCATAGCCATATGGTTCCATAGTAATACAGAAAATTCAAACCACTATAACTTCGTTAAGTACAACTTGATCTTTTTGAAACGTTCAGGGCAAATTACTTTTATAAATAGCCATTTGTGTACTGAATTTTATTAAATTTAAAGGTACCGTCAAAATTTTATTCAAGAAAATGTCAAATCGATAAATCATACTATTACTAACAAAGTTGAGTGAATTTCGACTTCTCATGTATTTGTTGTTGTTACACTAATAAAGGCCTACATCCATGATTTTTTTTAGATTTTTCAATCGCGACGGGGGTACGCGAAAAGCTCGTACATTATCCCTTCCCCTGCCCTCCACGATACCGATAATGCAGTTTTAAGACTTGTTTTGAAAAGATCTTCTAGAGACCTTTCCAATGACATCTTACTCGACTACCAAAGGTGATAAATTTTTTTTGAAAGGTCACCTCCCTATACGGGGAGACCTTTGAAAAAAATGTTCACCCTTGAATTTTTAAGAAGTCACCACCTTTTCACAAAGTTTCATGGCTGTAGCTTCTATAGTTTCGGAGAAAAGTGATGTGACATACAAATGGACGGACGGATGGAAGGACGGACACAGGTTGTGATTGTAATAATTTTAGTACAAAACCCTAAAATGTGAGTGAATTCGTGTATTCGGGATCCAAAATAAAGAGAACCGGTAATGAAAGATACGAAATACGCCGAAGAGTACAGCTTGCAAATAAAATAATTTATTCAGTTTTGGCGATCTTGAAGACCAGTTGTATCCACAGGAAAACAAAGCTCCAAGTATACAAATCTGTGGGTATGAAGGCTGGACCCTAACCCAAGCATCCGCAAACATACCATCCGCAAACATACCAAATTGGAATGAAGCTAGGTGGCAGCCAATGGCAAATTCGATGCAACCATGAGCTGTATGAAATTTTTGACAAGCCAGAGGTCTCAACGACTGTAAGACTGCAAAAGCTGCAATGGGCTGGCCATGTAAATCGTATGGATGAATAACGAATACCCAAAAAGGTATTCGTTGGGAGAACTGAGAGCTGGAGACCAGTGGGAAAGCCGAAGAAACGCTAGTCTGGCTCGGTCAATGAAGACAGTTCATCGCTGCTTGCATTTTGAAATTGGAGGACGCGGTCAACGGACCGAGACAGTTCAGGCACTATTTGCAGAAAACAAAGGCCCGAGAGGGGCTGTAGTGCTATGAGGAAGAAGGAAAACCAGAAGTAAAACTAAAAATAAGATTTTAAGGCAGACTTGTTGGCAAAATTACTAATGTTTTTACTAATTCTTCTGTAAAACTGGTAATATATTAAAATGAAAATTCAAAATCACAAATTTTTAGCACCATAATCCATTAGCTCAAAACGATTTTCAGCATCATTTACATCATTACCATCGTGAATTCCAAGTTTTCCTTGTTCTGTAAAGATGTTTGAAAAGAAACTCAGTTTTTCGGATTCTTTCCATTGATCTCCGTAGTGTTTTTTCAAAAGGGTGTTCACATCTTCAGCTTTCTTTGGTTTCAGCAGAACTCCTTTGGTAATGAGATTTGGAAGATTCTGCGCGTTGAAACTCTTTCCACTTTTGATTACAGATTTAGTTTCCCCGCTTTCAAAGTTATAGAACGGCTTACCTTGAACTAAACAAGCAGTCTTGGTTTAGGGGTTTCATGATGATTATTTTCTTCAGTTCCTGGAATTGGAAGTGCCAGCTTTCAGGCTCTTTAACCATTCCTTCTGGATATGTCTTCCACTCACGGACAGGACAATCTTCTCCCCCGAGAGTAATAACCGTTGCGTACTTCTTAATGATGTCCATGAAGATTTCGGGCTTTTCAATCACGATGAATTTCTTAAATCTTCTTCTTCTTAGCACTACAGCCCCTTTCGAGCCTTTGCTTCCTGCAAACAGCGCCTTCAACGGTTTCGGTCCATTGACCGCGTCTTCCAATTCCGAAATCCGAGCAGCGATGAACTGTCTTCGTCGACCGAGTCAGACCAGCTTTCCCTCGGTTTCCCCACTGGCCGCCGGCTTTCAGTTCTCCTAACGAGTACCTTCTTCCGTATGCGTTGTTCGTCCATACAATTCATGTGTCCAGCCTATTGCAGCTTCCACAGTCTTACAAACCAATAGCGAATTTCTTAAATACCCCCTCTAAATTTCCAAAAATTCTGTCAGGAGGAATAAGCGAGTGGCCGACAACTGGAAACCACACTTGAATTTCCTTTACTGTTGATCGGCCTCGCTTAGGAACCAGTGCATTATTACAATCATAGTTTTGTTCTTGTTTTGTCCCCCATATTTATCTGCAAACAAGCGGATCTTCTTGATGCCTTCTAAATGTGCTTGCTGAGATAGGTTTTGGTGAACGCTAGATGCAATTTGGTACGATGCCTTGGCAAAATCTTTCAAGCCATGTGTACGAGAAAGTATTTTCTGGAGTTTGAGACGAGCTTGAAATTCTTTGACAAACTGCGAAGTGGTACAGGTATATTTGACGCAGGTAATACGCAACTTGTTTGGAGAGCTTAGATAATATAAGATTTTTTTTGCATTCAAAGCTTAATGTAAGCGTATCGTCGTCATCCTGTTTCAATTTCTGCCCTTTTTTTTGTTCGCTACCAGCTCAACCCTTAGATTTGTCTTCTTTTCTACCATTGCTGCCTCTATTCTTGACTCCAGACTGGAACATGTTGAGTAGGTGTCCGTACAAGGTGAGCAAAGACCAATATTATTACAAAAAAATTCTTCCGTAAAACTCGTAAGCAGCTTCGGTATCTGGGTTTTCTTCTTCAATCAAAAGATCTGAGCTGAGATACTGTCGGTCACAGTTCTTAGCTCTTGAGTAGTGAGCGTCAAGCGGAATAAATTTGCTAATGTGATTTTTAACTTCTTATTTTTTCTCAAAAACTGCTGCTGTTTTGTGGTCTCTTTTTCGTTCTTTATGTAGAGTTTCTTGTTCTTCCGATGCAAAATAGCCATAAACGTTTGACGGCAGGAATATTTAAAATTAAGCTGCATACAGCAAAAGCTCTTTCCATCGTGTGAACACGTCGGCATATTTAGAAATCATTTAGGGGAGTATCTGTGTGTATTAATAACAAAGCTTTAGATCCAGTCCTGTCTAACGTTCCTAAATCATCTGTTTTTGTTTCTTCTTCGCCAAATGAATACGTTAAACCTGATGCTCACCATCCTCCGCTTTATTCTTCTATTTTTTTGCTTTGCAAAACTGCTCTAAACAAAGTCTTTTCTCCCGCTTTAATTTCGTGAAAGCTGTATATAGTCAAATGGAAGCTGAAATAAACTCAATCAATTGGTTTTCCTTTTTCTGTAATTTAAATGTTTATGATGCCGTTCGAAAATTATATAGCTTTCTTGAATATCTCATCTCAAAACATACGCCTGTCTGCTTTTGAAAGAGATCAAAAGACGCTCCTCTGTCTTATTCGTAAAAGCAAAGAATGCTGCCCGTTCTAAGTATCGTCTTACTGGCTCTGCAATTCATCTTCTTAGCTATAAAAGTTTACGCAGAGAAGGGAAAAATTGGTTAATATTGCTCAAAAAAGTGTATTGATTATGTTGAAGATTTAATTAGTACGAATCTGATCAAACCTTTCTGGTCATACTCGTACATCAATGGGCTTAAATTATCAGTTGGTTTGCCGATTTCGATGCACTATATTCTCCTCATCCAATAATTACGAGATTTGTGAACTCTTCGCTCAATATTTTTCTTCATTTTATGGTACTTCAACTGCTGAAAATTCTGATCATACTATCGGTTCGTTCTTAAATTTGCTCTTTGCCTATGTAAGTTCTTTTGACATAGAACCATTGCTAAAAGGTCTAGACAATAACAATAATATTGGCTGTGGTTTGTATGGAATCCTTAATACTTTTGCCAAATCTTTGTCATCTTCTTTGTGTGTTCTCTTTTCCATTCTTTTTAATCGTAGTGTTTCTGAAAATGTATTTCCTGTTCTTTGGATAAAGGCTAATTTATTTCCGGTGTTCAAAAATCAGTTGATAAGTCTGATATATCTAATTATCGTCCTATTTCTCTTATTCGTGTTTTAGTAAGCTTTTTGAAAGAATTGTGAATGATCAGGCATATCACTTCTTATTTCCATCCTTTGTTAGTGAACAGAATGGCTTTATCAAAGGTATGTCCACTCTTACGTACTTGCTTTCATTTTCAAATACTATTGCGTCAACTTTCGATAAATCAAAGCAAGTAGACGTTATTTATACCGATTTTTCTAAGGCTCAAATGGATCATCTTATACTTATTAAAAAATTTGGTAATCTTGGTGTGGGCTAAGCTATTTGTTAATGGTTCCACTCGTACATTGTCAACCGTAATTGCGTAGTCACCGTTAATTCCTCGAGTTTTTCTCCTTTCTCGCCAAATTCTGGAGTGCCTCAAGGGTCCATTCTCGGCCTATTACTATTCCTTGTTTGTATCAATGAACTTCCATCGTTATTCAAATCCTCTTTGCTTTTGTATGCAGACGATTTGAAATTTAGAGTGATTGAGTCCTTGGAAGACTGTGTCTGCCTGCAACTGGATTTACAATTTCTATTCGATTGGTATACGACTAATCGTCGGAAACTAAATATAAGCAAATGTCATCGTATGACTTACTCACTGAGAAAGTTTACTATTTCTTTCGATTATTTCATATCTGAAACTTTCCTGGAATTAGTCGATCTCCGTAAAGATCTTGGAGTACTCTTTGACAGTAAGCTGCATTATGGACGACATATAGCGCAGATGGTTTGCAAAGCCTCTCGAATGTCAGGCAAGGTATTAAGATTCACCAAAGGCTTCAATAATATTTCTTCCTCTATTTGTTTATTATTCTCATTGGTTAGAAGTTTATTAGAATATTGCTTGCAAATTTGGAGTCTTCATCAACACATTCTATGTAGTACGTAGAGACTGTTCAACGTAAGGTTGCCCGCTCTCTTCTCTTAAAATTTCACATCCCGTATTCCCTTATAATGATCATCTATCCTTCTTGCGCATGCCTTCTTTAGTCTCGCGTCGTGTTTGAATCTTTGTAATGTGATACCCTCTATATTACACATTGCTCAAGTAGATTGAGAACGATTTTTAACATTCCCTTTGCCCGAACCAATTTGTTTTATTTTTCGCCATGTTACGTTTGCCCCGTAAACACAACTCTCTTGGTCTTGGTCCAATACCTAAATCTTTTGCGCAATATAAAAATAAACCTAGATAATTCGTTCTTCTTTATAGTTTTGTAGATAAACTTGAGAGTACTTTCTTTTTTTAACCTTCTTGCTTTGTAACCTAATTTTTCTTTTTTTGTTTGGATATGTGTTGTTATTTCTTTCATAACTTCTTCATTTTCTATATTTTAATTAGATATTTCGAATCTGTAAATAGAATTCTGTAAATGAATAATAAATAAACATAAAATCGAGTTTTGTATAGGCTAGGTTGGGCTAGTATGCCCGTTTAAATAATTTAGTTTTTCAAACTTATATTAAAAACTGTGTATCTCTTTTAAAATGCGCTCTTCATACCTTCCTGTTTTTTCGAAATTTCTTTTCCAAGATTCCGGTCTACGTTCACTTTTATGCAGCTTTCCAGTCTCTGCACAACCTCTGTTTGAATTCAGATTTACTTGAGCTTCATTTACCGACGCAAGTTCATCCTCTTCTGAATGATCCTCAATAGATTGAACTTCCACACTGTTCAAAGAGCTGTCGCTGTCACTCATTCTTTTTAATATTAAGCTATTTAAAAAATCAATCCCACAGCTCAGGCCCAGCTTATTGCCTTCAGAAACACAATATAAATTTTCAACATTACTTTGCTTTTTAAAACGAAGCCAGAGACAAAGTAGTAAGAGAAGAAATAGCCTTTGAAATTTTGCAATTTCAGCCTTTTCAAATCTTAACAGGTTTTGCATGTGTACCACACACATCCGCCATGATGCTTATGAGATTAAGCGGGTTTTTCAAGTGTTGTAGCAGGTTTTGAAAGAGCCGCCATTACTATTATAACAGGTTTTATAAGTGGACGTGACTTTCTTGCTGATTTTTAAGGCTTTTTTTAGTGGGTCTTGCAATTTGATAGCTTCAGATCTATGTAGACGAGTCTCAGACCTTTCAAATGGTGTATACAACTCAGTTTATTTGAAAATGTCGTTTAACAGGTTTTGAAAGTGGACGACTCAAGTGTTGTTGATATAATTTGTATGCCAATATGGACCCTTTTGGCAGGTGGGTATGAGATGTGATGTATTTTCATAATGTCAAGAGTTTGGGATTACTTTGAGGGCTCTCTAAGAATGATTGGTACTGTTTTGAGCTCTTGTGTTTACGGTTCAGATTGTGTAGTTGTAGTGTTTGTAAGTGTAAATTTTAGTTTAAGTTTGATGGTCATGTCTGTAAATGTTGTAGCTGGTTTTGACGTTGGCATGGCAGGGATAATCTCATCCTCTTTATCTCTACTGCTAACCATGCAGTCCATTTCCATTTCACTTTCTGAATCTACAGAAAAGGCATAACCCTTTTCAGGGGAGGACAGCCTCACCATCCGCTTGTTCATCTTCTTGAGATTTACCAGAAGAGTAATAATTCATTTTTCCTTCGTTGGATGGTCAACGCGGCATAAGTCTTTACAAGTCTTTCTTGCATCTACAGAAGTGTTACAAAAATCTGATCTATAAGGTATACCACTTAATGCCCGGAATTTGACGCTAGATATCCGTCCTAACAAATATCGTGAAAGCTCGAACTTTATATATGTCATTTTGAAGGTACATTTGGCAGCTATCAAAATCAGTCAAAAAAACAATCTTATCTTGTGTGCATCATTATTATTTTTCACGATGAATAACTTCAAAAATTTAAGAAATAGATAGCATTTGCGGGAGGTTCTGTTGGGTCATTTTTTTGCAAAAAAGAACTGCTGCGGAAAGTCGTCATTTGCTTGTAGAAGTTTACGTATATGGCGACGATGCTTTAGGGAAAACACAGTGTTTTGAATGGTTTCAACGCTTCAAAAGTGGCAATTTTGGCCAAAAAAGTTTAAAGACGAAGAATTGGAGACACGACTCGATGGGGATTCGTGTCAAATGCAAAGCAAACTTGCCAAATCATTGGGAGTGAATCAAGAAGCCATTTTAAAACATTTGAAAGCCGCCAGATGCATTCAGAAGCAAGGTAATTGGGTCCCCTATGAGTTGAAGCCGAGAGACGTTGAACGGTGCTTCTGTATGTCTAAAATGCTGCTTGAGTGCCATAAAAAGAAATCATCATGACTGGGGATGAAAAATGGATCCATTCTGACAGTCCCAAGCGCAAAAAGTCATACGTGAAGCCCGGCCAACCAGCCAAATCAACGGCGAAGCCAAATATCAATGGCGCCAAGGTTATGCTGTGTATTTGGTGGGATCAGAAGGAGCCGTTATATTATGAGTTATTGAAATTGGCTCAAACAATCACAGGTGACCTGTACCAAACACAATTAATTCGTTTGAAGCGTGCCATCATCGAAAAAAGCCCGGAATATGCGACCAGACACGAGGCTATAATTTTTCATCATGACAACGCTCGGCCCCATGTTGCAAGACCCGTGAAAAACTATTTGGGAAAAAGTGGATGGGAAGTCCTGGCCCACCCGCCTTATAGTCTAGACCTTGCTCCGTCTTACTTTCATTTATTTCGCTCGATGCGAAACGCCCTCACCGGAATACGCGTCACTTCAGAGCAAGGCATCCGAAATTGGATAGACGCGTTTTTGGCCGCGAAGCTGGCGCAATTTTTTTGGGATGGAATTCATAAATTGCCTGAAAGATGGGATAATATTGTAGCTTGTAAGATTTTTCTGCAATAAAGCATCAAATTTCGCTAAAAAAATTCCGGTTATTTAGTTGTACACCCAATAATTTCAAAGTGATATTGTGAAGCTCACAAACGAGCAAAGCGTTCAGTAACCACACTGCCGCCCGTCAATATCCTGCCTACCAAGAAGAACTCTTTGTACTACTTGGTCAGTACTATGAACTTTTTAACTGTTTATTTAATCAAAATTAAATAAAGTTCATTGAAATTTTTTAAATAACTGAAACCAACCAAAGTCAGCAAAAGAAAACTGAAGCACTCACCCAGAGTCCCTGATATCTTCTTTTTCTTTCTTACAAATTATCGATTAACTATCTTTCCAGCTTCTATCTGGTTTTGGTATCTTCTAACTCCTCCTCTTCCTCTCCCTGCCTCTTAATTTTCCTCCTCAAGCTCGCTCTTTCTTAAATAACCTACCTTCCATTTCTCTTTTTAAAAATATTCCATGAATAATGTGCCTTTTCTCTCGTTATTCCATCCTGCTTACTTATTTCAGTTGGATACTCTTTACTTTCAAAAACACCTCAACTATTAAAGGAAAGCTTATATTTACACTCGGCTCGTGTTAATAATTAATATGACTTATGATTACAGGTAGTTTTGAAAAAACAATTACTGCAATGACAATACCGCCTTTCAACAACTCAATATGAAAAAATCATAACGGTACATTTATTATTATTATTTTTTTAACAGACATTCAAAGTGAATGCTCTCAGTGAATTTGTAAATATGGGAAAAATTGGGCATCGTAATATGATACAATAAGCCGAGTTGGATTCTACTCTGGGGAGATCCGCTTCTTCGTTTACAATGGTCAAATATTGGATAGCTGAGTTTCGTACGAGCTGCCAAGATGAACATCGCAGTGGTCAACCAAGTGAGGTTGCTACGTCAGAAAATGTGAAGAAAATCCACAAAATATTATTGGATGACCGTCGACTGAAAGTGCGCGAGATACGAGGTGTGACAATTAAGTAATGAGACTAATTCCATGAAAACCGTATATTTAAAAATTATTCTACAACTCTGGCATCCCATTCAAAGAAGTCCCCTTGGCCAGTCATACAACGATTCCAGCGCGTTTCCAATGCTTCGAAACATTTCTGGAACGATTCGACTGGGATGTCCGCGAGTACCCTCGTCACGGCTGCCTGGATATTCGTAATCGACTCAAAATGGGTTCCTTTGGCCACCGATTTTGTTCTAGGAAACAAAAAAAAATCGCAGGGTGACAAATCGGGCAAATAAGGTGGCTGTTGCAACACGGCGATCCCTTTAGAGGCAAAATACTGGGACACGCTGAGAGCAGTGTGGCACGGCGCGTTGTCGTGATGATGAATCCAATTACCAGCGATCGTTGTCGTGATGATGAATCCAATTACCAGCGATGTCTGGGCGCGCCCTGTTGACTCTTTTTCGTAATCTTTCGAGTACTTGGCGATAGTAGGCTTGATTTACGGCTTTCCCCGATGGAACAAATTCTTTGTGGACGATTCCACGGCTATCAAAAAAGGCAATAATCATCATTTTCACCTTCGACTAGCTCATGCGAACTTTTTTTTGGGTGGGGGGCGTGCGGAGACAACCATTGTGATAAGTCGATCAAGTAGTGTGGGATCGTTTTCCACTTGTTCCAAACAGTCTTCTGCGACGATCATTCGATGCTGCTTTTGCTCCTTAGACAGGTTTTTTGAAACCATCTTCGCGCACAACTTTTTCATCCCAAAATCGTCGGTTAAAATTTGTCTGACTTTTTCACGGTTCATGCCCAGTTCCGAGGCCAACATTTGAACTAATAAATGCCGATCTTCACGGATTAGGGCGGGCACACGCTGCTCATTTGCATCAGTCCACACATCGACTGGTCTCCCGCTCCGCACCTAGTCTTCCATGCTTTCACACCTGGGCATAACTAAGAACACTATCACTATGCACTTTTACAATTTTAGCGTACGTTTCGGAAGCAAAATTTTATCGCTCTTGATTTCATTTCTCCATTTTCGTGATGAGCACCACCAACACACGTGTACTCAACTGTGTCGTGTTGAGGGGAACTAAACAAGCTAGAGCAATGATAAATATATCACCGAAGCGGAGAACGACGCCGGAGAAGGGGAAGGGAGTTTCAAGGTCGCAGATTTACCAAAAGTGTGGCAATAAAATCAGTCTCATTACTGAAATGTCACACCTCGTAGCAGACATGGCAGGCATTTCAAAAATGGTTGTGCATCGCATTACGAAACATGGGTCCATCATTTTACACCTGAGACCAAGGAGCAGTCAAAGTAGTGGACTAAAAGGGAGAACCGGGCTCAAAAGAAAGCAAAGACAATTCAGCCAGCTGGAAAGGTCATGGCATCCGTTTTCTGGGATGCGCGTGGAACCTTATTGCAGCGTTTGAGTGATGAAATCAAGAAAAAAACGGCCCCATCTGATGAAAAAGAAAATGTTGTTTCAGCATGACAACGCACCAGTCCCCAAGGGCGTCATTGTGATGGCTAAAATCAATGAGTTAAAGTTCGAATTGCTTCCTCATGCACCCTATTCTTTTCCAAATTTGAAAAAATTGCTTGGCCGCAAAAGATTTGCCAACAATGAAGAGGTGGAGTCTGTAGTTAATAGCATAGTATACTCAAGCTAATAGCTATTTTGAGGACCTTGACTGTTCCTACCATAAATCGGGTATCGAAGCTTTTGAACATCGTTGGGAAAAGTGTATCGAGCTGAAAGGAGAATACGTTGAAAAAGAAAAAACATTTTCGTAATTTTTTTACTGTTTTCTTTGTCGGTTCGGGTACTTTTGGGACCGCCCTCGTAGACTAACTACACAGACCAAGGATAACACTAATACATATTACTAGTACAATAAATTGGTACCGATAATATTGAAGAATGTTAATAAAAAATGATCAAATTATGCAAATGAACGGGAAAACTCAATCATTGATACGAGCTATTAGATAAAAGCAATTTGTTAAATGTAAACTTGTAGTGGCTGTTTTAGATAAATCATAAATCAATCTATTTTGCAAATAAATTGTGAATTAAATAGTTATCTAATAGTGGCCTACACTAACCATATCTTTAGCTTTGACCTAGTATTCTGTCTAACCATTTGTCAGCCATATGGAATACAAAATTAAATTACAATGCATCATTTATATTAATAAAAACTGCATTCCATACCTTTTTAACATCTGGTTTAGTGGATAAATTAGGCTAGTTAGTACTGAGTCTAAAATACTTTTGGCTTTGAAAAATCTATACATAAACGAAATACAGATATTTGCACCTTAATGCTCTCTATTTTCATTAACGCTAATGTGTTTGTTCCTTCCTATTAATCTTCAGTGTGAATTTACCATTTATGAAATAATCTCATATTTTCATAAATAATTGCCTAAGTGTTGCATTTAATGATACGATCAAAGACATAAGTTTTTCGTGTTGAACTTTACTCACCAGTTGCTGGGGACAATAATTATGAGACTTTGATGGTTTTTTTGAGATTACATTTGCTGACTCCGTTGCGTGGTTTTAATGATCTTTGGAAGTTGCTTATTAATAATAAATACTTTAGCTTAAGTGGCTGATAATGCTTATTTCACGGTTTGCAGATGTAACATAAATTTATAATTAATTCTTGCATTTGCCGTGAGAAAGAAATATTTGAAGCCAACTGAGAACATTGAAGAGGTTGTCCGCTTAAATGCGTTGTTAGAAAATTTAAGCGCAGCTGTCAGCTCTTTTATCAAATCCATTTAAAATAAATTAACTAAAAGATCGTTAATCTAAACTCAATTTTAACATCAATAGACACATAATTATTGCCTTGTCATCGCAATATACTAACACTAAACGATTAACTATGCTATTCTTAATCATCTTGCTGTGCTAAACAAATTGATAAAATCTGAGATATAATAAATTTATTGAATTCATTTTCAATCGTTCACACCTTGGATCACTGGATATGTTGTTGGCGCCATATGACGCGTGTAAACTTTCGCATTTAGTCGCCGCACGAAACAGATACCATTTGAACGATTGTAGCTGCATGATGTCCTCATTAAGAATCTCAATGATTTGTATGCAATTAGAAGAGTCGCTTTATGATAGCATCAGCGAAATTAATTTGCAAGCATCGTTAATTAATTAAAGTTTGCTCAGCACCTATTTGTGTGATACAACATAATTCATGCTGGTTTTAACCGTGATGGAGATAGAACATTTTTATGTGTGGATTTACATATATAGTCAGCGTTATCTTATTAAAATTAGGCAATGAAATAAATATTTTAAAATACACTAAATTATACGGAGTTTTTTATTGGTTAAGCTTGTACTTGACTTTCAATTTAGCTCCTATTGTTACATTGTTGGTCCTGCGATCAAACTTTCTTCTTAGAAAAATTATTTAACTTTGTTAGACGGTCAAAATACATAATCGTTCAGATACAGTATGGATGATGTGATGTACTATATTTCCCCATACAGTAAAGTTGTGCACAGGCAAAATAAGCTCTGCATTTACAAATCGCTAATCAAACCTGTGCTGTTACATGCAAGTGAAACATGAATCCTGACGAGCAAATCCGGTCAGTGAACGTATTTGAACGGAAAGTGCTCCCGAAAGTCTACCATCCAGTAAAACAAGGAACAGAGTGGAGACTACATTACAATCATGAGTTGTTTGAACTATTTGACAGTCCACCTGCTTCATCTTGCGTGAAGTTACGTAAATTGGGATAGACGGTCCATGTAGAAAGAATGGAAGAAAACCGGCTGCCCAAAAGAACATTAAAGAGTAGAGCACAAGGTAGACGTCCAGCGGGAAGACCGAAGATTCTATGTAAAGACACGATAGAAGCTGACAGCAGATCCTTATTAGGGGTTAACAACTGGTGGACAAGATCGAGGAACCGTGATATTGTTGTATTAATCTGTCTTACTTTAAACTATATTTAACTATATTTAATTGTCTAAGTCTATTTCTTAATTGGATTTCTGTCTGTTAAATGGATTTAAATAAATAAATAAACCGTGAGGATTGGAGGAGATTAATCCTGGAGGCCAAGGCCCGACTTGGGCTGTCACACCATAGATGATGATGACTATGAATAAACTTTTATTGTGAAGGGACTTAATAGAACGTCTGGAATTTGAAACAAACCAGCCAGGTCAAGGCGCAAACCAAGGGTCTGAAAACATGAAAAATATGAGTCCCCCTCACACTTTTGATCCTAAAAAGTCTCAAAGTAAATAAGGAGTAGAAGAAAACATGAGAAGCCTACATCTACGTAGTATTGTATTAAAGGGGTTTCCATTAAAGACATAACAATAAATTAATAAATTTCAATAAATCCATTGTGAGGCGTGCTGCGTGGCTATTGGTACCGTGTTCTTGAAACCACATATCGCTGTTAGAACATCCAATTCTAGCCAAAAATAATCTTCCAACATAATACGATAGCGCTCTCCATTGACGGCAACATGACGGTCATCTCTATCCACGAAAAATACGACTCAATCACACCTCCGGCGTGAAAACCACACCAAACAGTAATTTTTTGCGGATGCAACGGTGTCTCAAACAGAAGGACATGTGGGTTTGTTGTTGACCAATAACGCGTATTTTACTTATTAACAAAGCAATTGAGCCAGAAATGAGCTTCATCACCGAAGATGATTTTTCGATAGTAGTAGTAATTTTTAATGATTTTCAAACGTTGCTGGTTCGTGAACTTTACCATGATAAAGTTTAAGGGTGCGTTCATATAAAGATAAGAAATTGTTATATCCTTAGTTACCTTGCACGGTAGCACTGAGGTGATTCTCTTGCATGAATGGCTCCAATTCAACTATCGACCGTCTCCGTCCCAGAAAAAGCTTTGTAGACCTCGGAGCACGTTTGTAGGTCAAACCATTTGATTAGTGGTGTAGGTTTGGTTGAGAAGGACTCCCGATCACTGCTGGTTGGGCTCTGAGCACTCCCCATAAGGGCTTGTGCCGACCCTCGCATGGTCTCCCTGCTCTGCAAAGGTAACCATATGAGCAAGAAGGCAACTTCACATACAAATTCTCAACTAGAAAGCCTAAATATAGATTTAAAAAATTTAAAAAAAAAAATCCATAAGTAAAAATTTCAACAACAAAAACACAACAAGCGGCTGCAGTCACAATGTTTACAGCACGTTGGGACCAGCACTATCGATGACGAAAACTATGGCGAATACAATGGCAGTAAGGGCACACAAAACACGGAAATAAGCGGACAGCCTTGTCTAGACTGCGAGTCCTGTGGTCTTCGGGAAGAGCAAAAAATTTTGCAGGACGCGTCAAATGTTCGTGCAGAAGGGGAAATATAAAGAGCATCGAGAATCTAATAACTGCTGCAATTAGTAATGAAGCAACTGAAGCAAGAGTCTTCTATCCTGAAATAACAATGAACCATCCTGAACTCTACAAAGTGACCACGGCAGAAAAAGAAAGGGGGATAACCTCTTCCAGGAAAGGTAGTCACGAAATACGATTGCGTTTCAGTGACATCAAGAAGCAAAGCTAACCCAAAAAAACGAGAGATTTTCTAAAAATAATAAAATCAACATGCGACTCGCTGATCATCAAAGGAGTAAAGAATGGACTACTTAAACTAAAGAAGCCCCTAGACTGCAAGGGATATTATCGGAGGAGCTGGTTAAAGGCCCAAGAGGACCAGAAGACCAAAGAAGAGCAAAAGGCCAAAGAAACACTGAGGATTAAGCCTAAAGAGTACGCGCAGAAAACTGCACCATCAAACATCAACAAAAGAATGGCGAGTAGCCCTACCGAAGGCATTGGGATAGAAGAAGGAAAGAAAATGTGCTCGACGGGCGTTAAATGCCAGATCAAGGGTTTTGAACAGTGCTTCTAATAGTAGTGCTAGCTGCAAAGAAACTCCATCAAAAGGGGCCAGAAAATAAAGTTTACATGGATGCCCAGCAAGGGAAACGACCTGACAGGAGACAGGAGAGGAAAACGCTACGACCCCGGCAGCAGGTGCTGCTCGTATAACCCTAAGGTGGCAAATCCTTTGCAGAAGTTTTATGGGATATCAGGGAAAATGGAAGGCCTGAAGACACTAATACTACTATTAAAGCAGTACGGCCATCACGGACGGGCCACATACTGGTCGAATTTGGAGCAGAGGCTCAAAATGAAAAAACATTCTGCGACGCAATGAAGAAAATCTTCAGCAAAAGCGCAACTGTAGGCTTGCTCGAGCCGGTGGCGACGATCAAAATAAAATACATTGACATCATGGAACTGGCCAAGGTAAAAAAAGGCCATCCAAAGGGACCTTATTAGCGTTAGAATGATCAAGGCGAGGCTGATACCAAAAAATCGTAGAAGACAATACATAGCCATCATTAAATTGACCGCATAGGACGCCAAAGAATTCCAGAATATAAGCAAAGTAAGAATAGAGTGGGTCATCAGCAGGATACGACAAGGAGCAGTGCCTTTTTAATGTTTCCAATGTCTTAGCTACGAGGATGGTCCCAAAGGTACCCGACCTGACTTATGAATACAGCTAGTTTAAAAATAACAATTACTGCCATTAAAAATACCACCTTTCAACAACTTAATGTGAATAATTCATAACGGTAGGTTTGTTATTATTTTTTTACAGAAATTCAAAGTAAACACTCTCAGTGAATTTGTAAATATGGAAAAAATCGGGCATCATTATATGATACAATGCTTTCATTTGAAAGGTCTAAGCCCAACCGCTGAGTTGGATTCTACTCTGGGAAAGTCTGCTCCTTCGTTCACAATGGCCAAATATCGGGTAGCTAACTTTGAGCGAGGTCGTACGAAGTGCCAAGATGAACACCGCAGTGGTCGACCAAGTGAGGTCACTACGTCAGAAAATGTGAAGAAAATCCACAAAATGGTATTGGATGACCGTCAACTAAAAGTGCGCGAGATTTCAAACATGGCAGGCATTTCAAAAAGTGCTGTGCATCGCCTTTTGATGGTAAATTTGGACATGAGAAAGCTGCGCGTAAGATTGGTGCCACGTTTGCTCAAAATGGAGCACAAACAGCAACGCAAAGATGTTTCCATCGAGTGTTTGACAATGTTTCGATTCATAACCATGGACGAAACATGGGTCCATCATGTTACACCTGAGACCAAGGAGCAGTCAAAGCAGTGGACTGAAAAGGGAAAACCGGCTCCAAAGAAAGCAAAGACAATTCTGTCAGCTAGCAAGATCATGGCATCCGTTTTTTGGGATGCGCGTGGAATAATATTTATTGATTATCTCAAAAAAGGAAAAACAACCAATGGCGGATGTTATGCAGCCTTATTGCAGCGTTTGATTGATGAAATCAAGAAAAAACGGCCCCATCGGACGAAAAAAAGTGTTGTTTCATCACGACAATGCACCAGTCCACACGTGCGTCATTGCGATGGCTAAAATCAATGGGTTGAAGTTCGAATTGCTTCCTCACGCATCCTATTGGGCTTTTTCAGACGCAGCGTTAAAAGTGAGCGTTAAACAGGTTATATGGGCAAGAAGAGTGAGAGGCATTGAGGAGACCTGATGGTAAAAACAAGCCAACATTTTGTAGGGTGAACGAGCGTAACGCACATACACAAACGCATTTTGTTGATCATTTGGTGGGGGAAATTTTATACAAACGCAGGTAATCATTCCGAATTGAACATTCGGTGAAGATGGTAGTCGTCATGAAACGATTGCCTTTCTTTAATTTGCGTGCAAAAATGGATGCGTGGATGCGAGAAGCTACGCGTTATGTAATAAATTTATGAAAGCGGAGGCCATGTTCAATTTCAGATAACACGACGAATATCACGATTTCAATGAAGATAAATTGCCTATTGTAAATCTATAGAAAATTAACAGTACGCATAATCTTCATAGAACACATTATAATAAGCATGTTTACAACACATCAAGAAAAATATGCGACTAAAAAAGATATTCAAATTTGGAATATATTTTTCAGAAAGCGGAAAAACACGGAGGATTCAAATAAATCCAATAGAAGTTTGAATCGACAAACTTTAACAATCATAAAATACATTTTTCATTCCAGTTTTTATTACCTCGTGCACAATTCAAGGCTAAAACATAAATTCTCAATCGCTTATCTCTCTGTCTTCGCTCTCATGTTGTTCGCACAATGCTTAACGATCAAATGACCCTTTTGACACATACACTCGCAAGACATGTATCGTATACAAAAATAGGTTGGCTGAACTATGCAACGTGTAAACATAGGGGCGTAAGCGCGAAACCTGTTTGGATATGGGTTTTTACCATTCCCGTGTGAAAGAGCCCATTCACCAGATCTGGCTCCCTTGAATTATTTTTTTTCCAAATTTGAAAAAATGGCTCGGCGGCAAAAGATTTGCCAACAATGAAGAGGTAGAGTCTGCGATTAATAGCTATTTTGAGGAGCTTAACGGTTTCTACTATAAAGCGGGTATCAAAGCTATTGAACATCGTTGGGAAAAGTGTATCGAGCTGAAAGGAGAATATGTTGAAAAATAAAAAACATTTTTGCAATTCAGTAAAACTGTTTTCTTTGTCGAGTCGGGTACTTTTGGGGCTACTCTCGTATGCTCGTGCCACACAAGTATGCAACTTAATAGGATTTCCATATTCTACAAATGCAGTGAAATGAGACATAAAAGAAAAGAGTTTACAAAGGAGCCACTATGTATTCTTTGCAGTGACACTAATCCAAGACTGGATTTTGGGATCAGGAAGATGTTGGATGGAGGGCTTTGCATGAGAGGATAGTTTCGTGTGAGTTCAGTGCTGGGGAACCACCTTCTTTAGTGTATACCTAACGTTAAACGAGCCAATATCATCTCTCCGAGTTAAGCTAAATGTTTTGGAGGGCACTGTATGGAGCGCAGACGGAAATATGCTCGTTGTGAAATGAAACCCTGAGACCCTGGCTAAATCGAAAGCATGACCCAAATTTAATCAGCCATGGGTGTGTTCAGTCTTACCTGCACAAGTTTGCTATGTCACGATTCACCGATTGTCAATTTTGCCAAGGAGAAGAGGATCATACCTGACACAAATTTCCTTATAGGGAGACGGGAGAGCTTACTCCGGATAGTATAGCCACGGTGATGCTTGAATCAGTTGAGAAATATTCGGGCAGTCCTCAAAGATAAAAAGGGCGCTGAGGTTGAGGGATTGCTTATCTAGCAATTTCTCTTCCCCTCTCTCCTACCAATAGAAGAGGGGCTCCTAGCTTGAAAGCGCCTCACGGCGTAACAATACGAGACTTGGTCGGAAGTAAGTGTCAACGGGTTCCAGGCTGGGCTCTCACGTTGGCCGGAAAGGTGTTTAGTAGGCAATCCAGTCACTTGAAAGCATTTAAGTCCCACACTCAATGCGTAAAGGACATTCACCTCCCAACGACAAAAAACGTACTCGTTGAGGGAGGCTTCAACACTAAAGTAATCGGATGGGGCATCTCTTTAGCAGATCCGCGAGAAAACTAATCCTTGAAATGGCGGGAAGGATGGTGCTTATCATATAAAGTACCATAAGAAAGCCGATTTTTCACTGCATTGGCTTTAAAAGAACCATATCGGACGTGATATTCACATCGGAGCCCTAAGTATGGAGGGTACACAATTCGAGAGTATTAGGGGACCAGCCATGGCGTTGAAAACTCCGGCATGGCTAGCTCCCAGTGTAATAGTCGCTGACTGATATCGCTGAAAAGTAAAGGGAGTGTCACAAGCTTTGGCGCGAGCCTCAACGGGTGGGAAAGCATGACAAGGCATGTAACCAGATCACAGCATATATGTTGCGCAGAAAATACCCTCGCAAACTGATTTACAAAAGTGAGGCTCACTGCTGGCAAAATCTAGTAGACAATGTAAACAAGAACCCGTTGAGCCTTGGCTAAAAGCTAATTATGCGAAAGCTTGATGCTCTACGGAAGCCTTGCATACAATATGGAGAAAAGATGGACGAGATAGTGTGGGCCCTCTTCTTCGCTTATTTTGTCCATGTTGATGCCCTCCACAGTGAAACAGCAACTGAAAGCCCTCTTTACATAGCCGAAACTAGTAGAGGTCGGCTTTTCACAAAAGGAAAGCTTCAGGCCTAGATGTTGTTCCAGTTGAATTGTTGCAACTTGTCTATCAACATTGTCCTGACTTACTGCTCAACACACTCAACGCTTGCTTGCGGGACTGAGTTTTCTTGGTACGATGAAAAATCGCGAGACTCATGTTGACCAGCAAGGAAAATGAAAATTCCAGATCGCTGTCTGCATTCTGCCAGTTATGCATGCTAGACACTGCTGGGAAAGTGGTAGAGAAAATGATCAAAGGAAGACTCACGGGCGTGATTCGTGCTGCTGGGGACCTATCTTCTCAGCAGTACGGCTTTAAAGAAGGACGTACCACCGTTTGTGTGACTAGAAGGTGGCAAATGGAGTCCAAAAGGTAGAGACATATAGCCGCACCAAGCGACGGGTTGCTCTGTTGGTGGCACTCGACATTAGGAGTGACTTATATTGTGCCAGATGGGTGGATGCTTTAGATACATTGAAAACCCTTTTCAAGTTGCCTTTTCTGAGGGGTTACCTGACAAGCTGAAACCTTCAACATATACCTATCCAAAATATTGAAATCCATCCCTAATTTCTAACATAAACATTTAGCAATAATGAAACATAAAAACAGAAAATAAACACGAATAATTTAGACATTGTTATTTAGCCACCAAAACTTAGATTGCTCCATCCCAGCTCGATCAGCCTCAACGAATCTAGCAAATGGGTATCCCAATGGAGTTTTTGGCTATCGAACTCAAATTCAGAGGATATTTTATCTTCTTATCAGTTGCCCATCTATATATATTTTATATGATTGAGACACCGTTAGAATAAAAAACATATCGATTCATGTCCAAATGCACGAATGCTTCAGGAGGAATGAAACCAATAACGAGACAAGTCGCAATATACCCATATTTAGGGCTGTGAGATCTAGGAGATTTCACTCATAGTTGCAGATCTTGCGATATGATTATGAAGAAGTTTCAATATGAAGATATCGACTCTCGTCACTTTAGCAGTTTGATAAATTATTTTATTCAATATATAATGTTTCCATTCTGTCTCAGATTTTCTGTACAAATAGGTACATGCACGAAGAACATTTCCTGTCGAATACTCTTAATCTTTCCATAGAACTAGCACTCAAGGTTGTACCAGATCTGACATCGATTTGTCAAAACTGATCTAGCCAGGCTCTTGTAACAGATAGCTTTAACCATTTGATCAATGTCATGAAAACGCCATTCAGGTCCTGTGGGCTAATATCCCTCAGTTTTTCCGCCCATTGATTGCTGACCTCACTCCTGAAAGATGGACGAATTAAGTCCCGGACATTCTTCGGGTGTAATTTAAAAAACGCCAACGAGGGATAGTTGTAGTCCAAAAATCGCGGATGAATATTGCAGTTGAATTCAAGTCTTGCATCAGCAATGCAGATGCCCAAATATGAACTCGACCTAGGGTATGTATGTAGATTGCACCTGTATTCAATTTGGTTCCCTGTTATCCACGATTTAAGGAATACACCTCTGGAATTATTGTTGGCGTTCAGCCGTAATGTACGCTTGGCATTCAGGTCCCTAGCAAGAATATAATAACTATGCCACCTGTTCAATTCGAGTATTTCAAACAAGGAATCGAGCTCCTCCTTGAACTTAAAAACATTTTGACCAGTTGTATAGCAGAGATAACGAAGAAGTTATCCCCACCAGTGAAATTTCGATAACGGACACTTCAAGAGATTCAAAGTTTTTGAATTGGGCTTTTTCGATATTTTGGATGCAAAAGGGTCTTCTAACAAATATCCCGGTGCCAGCCTGTTTCTTATGAATTCAAAAACCTGAGATGTCATGGAGTGCCATGAATTGAGGTGGGTTTCAGTGAGAAGCATGATGTCAGGCTTCTGTTTAGCAATGAATTCAAGAAGATGTATAGTAACAATTTTGTTGGCGTTAATCGAGATGAGAACACTTTTATCCATGGAAATTGACTGGATGACTGAAGAAGATGTATAGTAACAATTTTGTTGGCGTTAATCGAGATGAGAACACTTTTATCCATGGAAATTGACTGGATGACTGGATGACAAACTATTTTGGGTATGTTGACCTAAACGTTGAAAAACGAAATTGATTTTTTGATCTTGCTAATTTATGCTTTCTGAAACATATTCAAGCTGTTTGGGAAGCAGTTCATCATTGCCACTTACATTTTTTTTTTATTTACATTGTTATATGCTGGTTCTCGAGCAGAAAGTGCAAATGATACTCTGGGCTTGACCAAGTTCGAAGGTAAGACACTGCGATGTACTTGGGTTTGTTTCATGAAAAATTTAACTTTTGCATCTTGATACCGAGGGCATCCTCGATATGATGCCCGATGACCAAATATACCACAGTTAACACTATATATTTTTTCTTTTGGCTCCATCTGAGCCAATTAATATTCACCGGGGGCATGAATATCTTCTCGTTCAACGCACCAGTAGTGCATGGCAAAGTTGGCAGCCAGATCACTGAATCTTTGGCACCTGTAACACTAGTTGACATCAGTTTTTTTCAGTCGCTCCCACCTCACAACTTTAAAGTTCAAGTACCTTACCTGTTAGAGGGCACTTGCACTGCTATCGTTTGAATTTTTTTATAATTATAGTATACCAAATAAAATGATAATATTTTGCCTTCAGCAGTTGATCTCCTTGAAGCAAAATTTTCCAACGTTCCAGACGCTGGCGAGATTCCAATGAACGCAAGCGCCTCAAAGTTAAATTGATGGCAACTCTGAAGCGAAATTTCGTCTTTTTTCAACAATGCGTTGGGGCGACGCAATAAAATGAAAGAATTGCGTGAGTGACGAAGGAGTGAGTGATAAAGGAAGATGTCAAACCAGTTTTTTGAAATAAGTGGCCAGTCCCATTTGCAGCTGCAGCGTCGATAGCCGACGAACTTAAGCGGTTGCAACTGCTGTGGGTGCTTAGTCCTGTCGATTACTCAGTGTATGTAGCACCAACCGTTGCCGCTAAAAAGAAGAATGGCAGGGTAAGAATTTGCGTCAATTATTCGACGGTTTTGAATAACTTGCTTGAACCAAACTAGTACCCACTGCCAACACCCGAAGACATCTTCTCGAAATTGTCACAAAATCGGGTGTAAAGTCAGATTGACCTTTCAGATGCGTTTCTGCAACTGAAACTCGACGATGAAGAGAAGAAAATGATAACGATCAACACACACTGTGGCCTCTTCCAAGTGAATGAGGCCGACGATCGTGAAAACGAGGCCAACCATCATGAAAATCTAGCATTCAAGGGTTTTATGAACGTCGTTGTGGCAGCTTGTTATCGGGGGACAATATTGGAGGAGCTGTACCAAGGCCATACAGGCATCGTTTGGATGAAACTGATGGTACGAAGCAAAGTTTACTGGCCATCTATTGACGACCATAATGACAGGGTGGTCAAAAGGTGTGGAAGCTGCGCAATAAATTCCAAATCACTGACCAAGTTTTTGCTTCAACCATGGCCCATACCGGATAGACCATGGTGTCGTATCCATATCGATTTTGCGGGACCAGTAAATGGCTTTGGATATTTCATTATTATTGATGCGTTCAACAACTGGTCAGAGGTACAATCGAATGATTGGAGGAAGCCTTTTCGTGGCTAGAACTTTTCGATACACTGGTTTCTGATAAGTTTCCGCAGCTGGTTTCAATGGAGTTTGAGAGTTTCTGCAGAGAAAACGGTATCGATGACATCAAAATAGCACCTTTTCATCGATAAACAAACGTTCAAGCTGAGAAATTTGTCGACTCGCTGAAAACTGGATTAAAGAATCTGGAGGGAGAAGGGAATCGGACCAGGTCAGATTTCGCGCAAGTTCTGGCTAGGCTATCGTTACACACCATCGGTAGCCCATGGAAGGAAGTCACCCTTCCAGGTCATGACCGGTCGTACTTTGAAGGCTAATTTTAATTTTTATTGAAACCAGAGCATAACCGTTCTTGTAAGCGTAACAGGAATATCGAGCAGCAATTTAATCAGCACCATGGAGCCAAATGGAGAGAATTCGATGTCAGCAAATACATCTTTATCAAAACGTACACCGCCAACAAATGGAAATCGTCACCAGCAACTATTGTGAAAAGCCGCGGTGTAATCAATTACTTGGTGCTTACGGAGGGTCTGTCGGGTGATTGCGAAGTCAACGTCAATGCAAACCAAATCAAAAAGCGGCTTACTTTTTTCGATAATGGAAGAAACATTCTACTCGATGGTTTCGATATCCCTGTGCCGTAAACAATTAGAGAAGTGGTCACCAGGTTCCAGTCGAGTTCACAACCTGAAGAGCCTACCAACAAAGAACCAGTGGACCAAGCAGCGGTGCAGGAAGACGAATGTGTTGAAGATTCGCAACCGCGTCGAGCTCAATGAACTAATGCAAAAGTATTACCATAACGCTATAAGGATTATGACACGACGCGACTTGTATATCGGACCGTATAATCCATCTTAATGGGGAGAGATGTTGAGATGGCAATACCAATCATGGCAAGAAGAAAACTAGTCACTTGTCATCGAGGAGTTGTAGAGTCAAGTCTAAGCTCGCGGAGCTAATGCTGTAATAGCAAAGAATAATAAACTATTCTATATTTTGTATATTTTAACTAGTCTTATATCATTACCTGCCGAAGAGACAGCACAACAACACCCTGAAATGTGACACAAAGGGAAGATGGACTGCACGCCCGGTTGCTGATTTGAGGCTGTAGCTCAATCGTGGTGAGACTGACATCTACATTCGCTTTTTTTTGTGGTAGGGAGGGGAATGCTATTTATGCACAGAGTGTGGGACTCCCATGCGCGACTGGACTACTCACTAAACACCTCCCCTGTCAACCTGAGAACAGGTCTCGTTTTGTTACGCCGTGGGGCGCCTTCAAGCTGGAGAGTCCCTTTCCTAGCGGGAGGGGAGAGGGGAAGAGGAAATGCCAGAAGAGCGATCCCCCAGCCCCAGCACCCCTGGCTGCTGTGAGTCCCTTTTAAATTTTAGGACTGCCCGAGCATAATGTGCCACCTGGTTCCATTTGTCAACCGATTCTAGCATCACCGCAACTATATTATCCGGAGTGAGCTCTCCCGTCTCCCTGTAGAGTTCCCTTCGCAGCCTGACCCATTTTGTACACGCAAAACATGACCTAGCTTACAAGCGGGCGTGGATGTTTTCAGCCTTATCCATACAAGATTGATAAGTCACAGTTTCCCGACTGCGTGTTTTATGCAGGAGATGTAGATATCCTGGCACAACATTTTTGCTAGCAAAAGATGGGGTAAATGGTACTGTGATTGAAACTAGAGTGCTCTCTCCGGAGATCATAGTCGGAGAGATGTTGGCATCAATTGTCAAGTGAAACCGTGTGGCACATTATGGCTGACAATCTTGATATCTAAAAGAAGTTACTTGAGCATCCGGTGGTATCAAATTCGGAGACGTTTCTTTTGTAGTAATACCTTAACAAGAGATTTCTAGTACTCGATGGTGCCTAGAAACGTAGAAAAACGAGATACCTCATTAAGTTGTGTCGCAAATTCCGGCGTATGGACGTTCTCCCATTCGCAACTTCAAATTGCCGCCGTAACATCTCCACCTTCCTTTGGGCATTTATACCTTTTCCCCTGTATATTTATTTAATTTTATTAAAATTTTACCAATTTCCCTATAATTTCAATTTCCACATCATCACAATCCTAACCTTTTCCCTTTTTTTCGATTACAAGAAACTAGTAATATAATAATAATTTTCCCTTTTCCCACTAACAACACTCCATACATTAATTCCCATTAACGGAATTTCATTCTATACATTCTCCCTAGCAAAACCTAATTCCTTCCTTCATACTAACTTATTTTATTCATTAGTTCCCCCCAACAAATTTTATTTTTCATACTAACAAAAATTTAATTACGTTCCCCCACTAACAAAATTCAATTTCATACCCAGATGCATAGTTGAAGTTGCTTATTAAATGAATGGGAAATCAATAGAAGGTGGCTCGCATCACGGATTCTCTGCCGGGGAACCACTGGGACCCTGAGCTCAAGTTCCCCGAGTGCAGGAAAGCACTCTTTTAAGAGAAACGGCAAAAGCAATAATTTCCGTACATATACGACACTTTGCATCTAATCAAACGCTTTCCTTGGTTATGCAAATTGCTATTTATGCAAAATGGAAATTATTGCGTTTGTCGGTAT
This sequence comes from Odontomyia ornata, assembly GCA_963969285.1. Classification (NCBI taxonomy): domain Eukaryota; kingdom Metazoa; phylum Arthropoda; class Insecta; order Diptera; family Stratiomyidae; genus Odontomyia; species Odontomyia ornata. Next base: position 301,065,629 of record OZ017741.1, read on the forward strand.
GAAAAAGATGTGTGGATAGTGGAATCGAGGTGTAATGAACTTCGATTACGTTAACCAGATACGGCAACGGTAATAGAAAATGAAACGATTGCGGGATTGAGGATGGAGTTCGTGGATTTAGGGCAGTGAGTATTGGACTTTGAGAATAAGAGAGATCGATTTTGTGTGGTGCCGGAAAAAAGATTTTGTCGATTCGGAGTGCGGGAACAAAAAAATCGTGGTTTGGAAAAAATATTTTGTCAATTTAGAGTGAGGGAACAAGAAAATTGTGATTTAGAAAAAAGATTTTGTCAATTTAGAGTGAGGGAACAAAAAAGTCCTGATTTGGGTTGGGAGACGAAAGTTGGATGGTGAGTGGATGAATGGAATTTTTAGTGCCGGAAGTTTGGAAGTGATAGAAAAAAAGGAAAAACTAGAACTAAAATTGGATTGATATTCAGTGGAAAAAATCAGAAGTAATATTAGAAAGACATTAAAAACTAGTAAATAAAATTTAAATATACTTTTGTAAACACAATGTGTGGAAGAAAATGAAAAATTTGTCGCTAGTAGACAGAGCAGACGAAACGGATAGTGCTGATGAAAGTGGCCATTGCGTTTTTTTTGTGATTTTAATGCTACAATCTAATTTTCAGCGACCCCACGCCTCTTTTGTTGTATTTCACCAGGTGCTCGGAGTTTTGCAAGGAAAGAAGTGAGTACCAATTTGGTTTTATTCTTTTTGTAATATTTTATAAATTATAATATTTTCCAGTATTTTGTTGTTTATGTTGGTATATTTTAGCTTATTTTTTATGTTGTTTTAAATTTCGAAAGGAGTTTTTAGTAGTTTTTTTTTATATTACTATGCTTCGTATAATTTGATTTGGATTATAATTTATGAATTAAATAAAACGGCCATGTTGCATTAAGATGATAATATTTCATTTCTTAAAATGACCTCCCCCGTTCCCGTCCCTATTCCTCCGTGTTAGTGTTTTTATGCAAGGTGGTTCAGCACGAGCAGAGGGTGTCCCGGAAGTCCCACGATACGACTGAGTGCTAGCCGGCCTCAGTATGCCACCCCGGGCTACACACCCCTCTACCAAAACTTAATGTCTGCAACTACGGTGACTTCCGCGGTTGTAACAGGTGACTGGGGAGCCGTTTAGTGGGTACTCCAAAAGCCTTGTACGTCTATGAGTCCCACTGTCATGAAGTAAATAGCCTTCATCTTACTAGCAAAAAAAGATGCGGGTTGGAAAAAAATGATTCTTAGAGCGCATGAAAAAGTCTGAGTAGACGTAAATTAAAGGCAGTCAGAAAAGTACTTCAGAATACGGACACCTGTAAGATCTCGATTTTGTTTAAAACAGTGAAGAGATTTGTGGGTTTTTTAAATACAAATTAAAGCAAACTAGGATTTATCTAGCCACTGAAAAGCTCTAAGCGTTTTTGAATAGCTTTCTTGAGGATAATTTGCTGAGTTTTTTCTTGGTATATACATTTGTTAGTGTTTGGTCCTTAAAAAAATTTTACAAAAGCCTACCAGTTTCGCGACCTGTCTGTGCTTCACAGCTAGTTTCCTCAGAAACTGTAGACGCTAGAAAGCTCAAACTTTCTGAAAAGGTTAAAAATGGTAATCTCTCAAAAGTCTATGTCTTATGAAATATTTCAAAATTTTTTCAGGGGGTCCCGCCTAATAACGAAGTAGCCCTTAAAAAACTTTTTTATATCAAAGGCAGTCGAATGGGGTATCTAATGAAAGGTCTTAGTTAAACTTTCAGAATCTGAAATAAAAGTCATTTTATGCATCAGGGGATTCAGAGGAGGGCTAAATGTACCAAAATGTTGTATTCAACCCCTCACTCGCAATCGGGCACCTTTGAGCCGAAAAATCTGAAAATAATCAAGGAGGTGGGTCTTTATGAATATATTTCAATTTTATGCAACTACAGCAACGATAATACGTGTTGAGAGTTGATACATATATTAAATCGAACGTAATTTCGCCTGTTCGCGTCCATTTAGTGCAGTTGGCAAGTTTGACGGCGATAATAAAAATGGCCCCAGCACTAATTTCTATGAAAAATGTATGTGATGTATTCATTATATAGTCTATTTTAAGATTAACTTTCAGTTTTATTAGAAACATCTTGTGTTTTCTTTTTAAATAGATAAACTTCAGAATTAGGCGTTTTTCCCACTTTGCGTCCACAAAATCCAAATTGCGTCCCCCCGTGGACCATTTAGCGTCCAGCAGCTTAGAAAAGGAATATAGGGGTGACATTTTAAAAAATTTGTAAAGAAAGATTGTATTTTAAAAATTCATTTATTTAAGAATATAAATATTAAAAAATCCACATTATTATCATTAAAAAAAATCACTTTCAAAAAATAGAAATAATTCTTCTCAACATTGGTTGAACTTAAAATTAGGTAAGTAGTAGGCAAATAATGATTGCAACTTAAAGAATAAACAGTAATCAATATTGTAGCCTTAGGATTTCAATAAATAACACAGGTCACATTTAAAAGACTTATCTTTGGCCTCTAAATAACTTAATCCTGCAAATCGCGTGCATTTCAGATGATACCATCTGATACACTTGTCACAGCCTATGTTTTTTTCATCGTCGTCTTCTACATCTGAAATTAGTATATCGTCACATTTAGAACATTTCACTCGCTCCACGGCTGGTAAATTTTCTTTCTCAAATTCCTCATTAACCGTTTCCTGTGTGACTTCTTGTATCTTCTTTTTTCGTTTTGGAGCAATTTTACGAACCGTTTGAGAATGTTTTAAAGTCTTTTTCTGTTCTTGTTTTTGTAGTCGTTCTAGCTTTTTTTTTGTGTTAATTCCTGCTTTTCGTTCTTGGTCTGCTCTTTATCTTCATAATACTTTCTCCATGCAGCAGAAGATATGGATGCTGGAGTTCTTTCCTTATTTTTTCGTGCTTTGTTAGAAATTTCAGGTAGCATCAGGTGGTCTTTAAATGAATCAGAAATTTTGTTTTGCGTTGCTGCTGAACCTGGTTGTACTAGAGACTCTGTAGGTAAAAAGGATGGTAGCGACATAGTTGATGCTGATGATGAAGTCAGAAGCAGTTCTGGAGTTAGTTCCTTGATGAGAGTTTCTTTTTCAACACTTGATATGGTTGGAGTTGATTCAATATCTTCTAATGGTAGAACTAGAACGTCGTCTAAGGACACCATAGAGCCGACGTTGAGGTAACTGCCAGAAAGATGTAACGTCGAAAGGGACAAGTCAGGGAACAAATTGTTTTTGCTGATATCAAGAGTTGCGTTTGATGTGCAAGGCTCTGTGAATTGTTTTGGTGCAGAATGTATTTCGGCTGATACTGTTTGAACCTGTACAGTAGGATCGGATTCAGCTTCATCATTTTTGTTTTCGGCGTCTTCGTGAAATGAAGAGATGGTAATTGCTTTAGTTGCATCCAATTCGCCATCAGTATGACTAAAAATAGTACTACTTTTTTCTGTTGAAAGTTCCATAGGTGACCTATCAGATTCAGTTTCGGTAGAAATCTCTGCAAATCCTACTTCTGCAGGGAGAGACTTTTTCAACCTATTGACTTCTTTCGTTATAGTTCTAATGTCAATATTTTTTTCTTGTAGTGTCGGCTTCAGGTGTTTCAAAACTTTTTTAAAACTTTTAATGTCCGAGTGAGTAACATCCTGTGACTGTTGATCAACGGCCTGAACATTTTCCAAAGTGTTTCTTACACATTTAGTGTAATCTGGACTATTAGCATCGAATGGGTAAAGACCACATCTCTTAAACCCATTTTTGATGTTGTCGGGCATGTTAGGATGACTTAATGCGTCATTTAACAATTTACAAAAGTTTGTTTTTGTGACGGCAGAATTCAAATTTTCTGGTTTTGATAGGAATGCGCGGACTGTAGATTTCCAATATATTTTTACCGGTGCAAATACGCTAACGTCAGCTGGCTGTAAAATATGGGTGGTGTTGGGCGGAAGAGCATACAAAATAATTTCCATTTGTTCACACATCTTACTTAACATTAAGGACATATGCGATTTATGCCCATCTACCAGCAAAAGCACCGGTTTTTTTATGTTATTTTCCACTACCCATTTGTGAAACACGTTGGCGACGTATTCAAACAATACATCTCCTCTCATCCAACCTGTCTCCGATCTGCCTAAGCGCCATTCTGGAGGCATACTATTCACCACAGCTCTTGGCGGTCTAATGTATGGAAACACGATACAAGGTGGACACATATCTCCATTCGCATTAAATGTTAATAATACCGTTATATTTTCTTTTTCATTGCTTGGCTTTATTTGGTATAAGTTTTTGAACCCTCTTGGACCTAAAACTTTTCCTGTCTTTGGACAAAGAGCAAAACCACTTTCGTCCCCATTAAAAATTCTTTTCGGGTCACTCAAAATATCTTTTTGGTGTATACTGTCCAAATATTCCTCTAATTCTTTAAACCACAATCTGATTGACTGTTCTGTGACTTGGGCTCGAGCTTTATTAATACCCTCCGCATTTTTAAGTGTGATTTCTTTATTTCTGGCCAAAAATTTTTGAAACCACTTTTCACCTGGGCGATCATCCTTGAATTTATTTTTAAACTCACCGTCTCGACCTATTTTCTGAACAGTATCCAACAATTCTTGCTTTTTCACTGGAAATCCACATTTGGAAATGTTAAGAAGCCATTCAACTACTTTTTTTTCACCATCTACTCCTAACGCTGGTTCTGGTCCCGGTTTCTTTACTCCATCGGGTCTGCGCCCACTGATTTTGTCCAATATTGTGGTCTTGGGAATAGCATATTCTTTGCATATTTGTCTTATCGATTTATTATTCTCTCGAACTTCATTTAACGCTTTCTTTAAATCTTCTTCTGTGTATGTTCTCTTTTCCGTCTTCTTTCTTGTCTCTGAAGAACTCATCTTAAATGCGAAAAAATAAGAATGAAAGAAATTACGCATTCCAATTACAAAATAGAGTTATAAACACGTAGTCTTAATAAAGAATACAATAATAATAAACAATACATTTTAAATTATTAATTATTATTTAAATTATTATTTTTATTATTTAAATCATTTTTACAAGCAAGTATTTAACGAAAATAGTGGACGCAATTGGGTTTATTATTATCCCCTGTAGGTATAGTTTGCGGACGCAAAGTGGAAGTTTTCTAAAATTCGATGTAGTAATTCGCGTCCACCTTATTTTATTCGTTAAATATAAAAAACATAAGCAAATTCATAATTAATATTATTCCTTTTTTCATCATAAAAGTGTAGAAACAGCTATGTATCCTAAAATTCACATAAAACAATAAAAAAACTTACCATCAAACACGCCTCTTCACACTAATTTTTATTTAATATCCCACGAGTACGACCTTCCTTGTTGAACAACCGAGACTAACTATTTTTTCTAAACGGTATAGGTTTGACGCACAGAATTTTTGTTCATGTGTGCGTGCCTCTTATGCATTGAAGTATTAGCGGCATAATGACTTTTCGTTCGATTGGTGTGTTAGTTGACTTATTTTCGAGTATTTTTAAAGGGAGATCCGCGAAATGGACGCGAATTGGGCGATGGACGCGAACAGGCGAAATTACCCTACACACTTTCATTTTCTTTCAATTTTCATGAAATTTTAAGGAATAGTGTTTAATTTGATTATGTTTAATCGGCCGAACATTCCCAAAAATCATTTGAACTGGATCGAAATGGCGGCTACAACCTGTTTATGAAATAAACTCTGCATATCTTGCATACATTTGAACGATTTCTTATCCAAGTATTGAATGGATAAGTCACGTTATCGATTCACTCTATTAGAAAACTTGTTTCTAGCCCTAGGATGGTTACTAAGACCTTCTGGTAGGAACACTCTTCCGTTTACTCAACTTGTTTTATTTAAAAGCCGTTTCATTAAACCGGCCTTCATGAAAATAGTTTCCCCCCTTCCAGCTCCAGGTCTTTGTATCAGGAGTCATAAAATTTGAACAAAAACTTATTCAAGTGTGAAACCAAGCCCAAATTGTAACACTAAAGCATGCAACAATATCCCTTGAAATGATGGAAAGCGTCCTCCTAGATGATTAAGTTAAAGTTTGTAATTGTTTCGAATGATGGCATCATTAACATCCTTCGCTTAATTGCATTTCTATGGACCTATTTTGACTTCCCTGTTTATGAAAATATTCATAGTGTCATAGTCATAAATCAAAAAATGCAGAGATAAGTGAACTAATTAACACATTCAACGCCAACATCTTTTGTAATAGTCACAAAGATTCAAGCTCCCAAGGTAAAAATTCGATGCATTTCAAGTTCAACTTTTCTTCTAGTTAAACGCCGGCCTTTGGCTAATTGAAAAGCTTTTATAGTAAGGTAATCGGCGTTTAAGCATCATTTATGGCGAAGATACTGTTGCGGTGTGATTACAGTGATATGCAAGGTTGAACGATGGACACATGAATTGTTGCCTTAATTAACATAGAGATCATCTTATGGGTCCGTAAAACATAAATCTCGCGCGTATTGCACTCTGTGGCACGACTTTGCCACTTTAATTGATCAAATTGTCCATAAAGAGAATTAATTTCAATTATGCAATTGCCATATTGCATTACACCTGTTGAACCTCAGGTTGAATTCAGCCATTGGCAGCGTTAGACTGGCCCCGCATTCAAAGCTATTCGTGCGCATTTCCATTCGTCATATAGTACGATTGTTCCAATTTACATCTCTCGCCGCAATCCAAGAAACTTCATCTAACTACCATTCCAATTTACTCGTATTATTAATAAACATGCGGTTCCTTTATGGTAGCTGTATGCCGAACATATTTCATGGTGAGAATTCTACCACAATTTCAGAAACTGTTTACTGGAGTTCTTCTTAAAGACCACTTGAGGTGGGATCAAATTTAGTGCAATGGTCGAAAAGAGTTTTCTTTACGATATTATAAAATTATTTACCCTAGCTTAGGTAGTTCTTTGATTGTCTAATTCGGCATGTTTGCTTGCTTAATGCTGCTGCCGGAACTTGGATAAATTCTTAAGGCCTATTCCATTTTATTTGCTTATGGTAAGGTATTGTTGGTTTATCACGAACACTCCGAAATGAATTATTACTTATAAAACTGAATATTATGTGAATAAAAAGGCCAACTTGGCAGTGTTTTCATATTGAGATCGTTTTGCGATAGCATTGAAAATGCCTTTTAATATGACAAATTGCAATAAATTTGCCACTTTGGTATTTTATTGTTTGTAAAGTCTAAATAACTTAAAATAACTTATTGGAAGAGAAGTGAGATGGTTGCTAGAAAAAAATCACTGAACCAAAGAATTTTTGATGTCAAATGATAGGTACTCGTACATTCGATTGAGTATGTTGCTCTAAAATCTTTTCAAAGGCAAAATGGATTCAATCATCGAACATCAAACAGTTGTATTGTGTTGGGCAATTTTTTACGTTTATAGGATGCCGGTATTGGTGAATTGTCCAGACAACGCAAAATTATGTTATAAATATTTTGTGGCGAAATAGGCTAAATATATTGTGAAAGTGAGCAGAACACAGTGAGAAACACAGGTTTTCAAAACTTTTAATGCTGGGGAACCTCTCGATATCTTGCTTATATACATATGTTTCGGAATGGAAAATCATTTATTTTGTTTTCTATAAAAAAAAAATAACACAAAAATTACATTTTTTTCTTCTTTAACACTAGATTTACCGCCACAGTCAAAATGATTGGCATCACTAGTTTATTTTGAATTTTCTACTTTGCGTTAATTTTACTTGCCACAACGATACTCAAACAATTAAAGATATTGTCAAACAAACATTATTATCTATTTAGCTTTATTTGTTTAGGCATGCTTATAAAGTTCTTATTGATCATTGGCACTTCTACCACACCAGTCAAAATGACTGGCGCATTCTTTGCAGGGATATAATGAGTTTTCGTATCTAAGATAAATAAATAAACAATGCAACTTCGATTCTACATACTTGCAGCACTAATGCGGTTCAGGAAAATCATTATCATCCAACAATATTTTATCAGTTTTCTTTTGAATTTAGAGAACGCGGTTGTGAACTTTTTTCGTGAGTCCTAGAAAGAAAGATTAGTTTGGGCATTAAAGTATTCAATAGTGAATCTTTCATCTAAAAAATAAAAAATATAGTGAAATAGTATCTTTTTATCAACTTGGAGCTATCGGCTGGCCCTCAGGAGTAAGAAAACTACAGTATGGAATATTATTCTTTTATTAGTTTTATCTCATTTTATAGTTCCCCAAGGCCTGAATATGGAAAAACGTGTGAAATCTTCTGTGCTTTTGATACATATAGCTGATCTACCTTTGGATTGTTCGGATGTCGAAAATGATCAACTTAGTGAAAGTGAAGGTGAGTTGTTCGAAAATGAAAGTGGTCCACATGGTAATAATCACCACACAGGGGTCGAAAGTAGATCAGTCTACCGATAGTGAAAATGAGAGAATTTCAAATATGCGTACAAGAAGATGCATGCGATTGCCTTCCACTTCTGATGAAGAAGATGAAGCTGAAATGCAAGATCAAGAAAATGAAATTTCTGCAGATGGAACTATTTGGAAAAAATAAATGAAGGACATGTTGCTGGAAGATTGCTTGTTTTCAAGGATGCATATGGGCCTACAGCTCACGCTCAAAGGAATATCATGAAAGGAGAGATAAAAAGTGCATTTTTATTGGTAATTGACCATTGCATTCTAGAATACACTTGCCAGAAAAAGTATCCGTACATGCAAGATAAAAAAGCTGTCATTGTATTAAAAAGGATATGTCCACTTTATTTAAATGCATTCTTTTATAATATCATAAAATCTACACTTCTGCATGATTCCCAGTATGCTACATAATATTTACTTTAAACTCAAACAAAATAAATCTATGGCACCAAAATAGACCAGAAAAAGTATCCGTACAGAACAAACCGAGGGATACCCCGTGTTATGCGATGACATATGTAGATGCATATTAATTTTTTTAGGTCCGATAATAGTTCTACTTTAAGTTGTGATAGGTTTAAAAGAGAATGCAGTTTTTTTAAATTTTTTGTGCACTAGAATACACCATGACGCCCAAAATTTGTGAAATCAGTGCTGTGGACAGGAAAATCATGCTGAAACTTAAGAGTGAAGGGAAAACTTTGCGCGGAATTGGTCAAATAGTTGGCAAAACACGCTCCTCTGTCCAGTATGTGGGGAAAATATTTCATACAACTGGTTCGACTACGTCAAAGCCTCGTTGTGTTTGACCCTCCATACTGACTGAACGCGAAAAAAGAAACGTTTTGCAGGCAGTTATAAAGAATTCTCGAGTAACTGCTTCCCAAAATTGTTGCAAATATAAAAGACTATTTTTGCAAGGTTCTCCACGAAGATACCATACGAAAAATACTAAAGAAAGATGGATATCGCCCACGCATAGCACGTGAGAAACCATATATTTCGGAAGTCAACGGGAAGAAACGTGTGGATTCCGCAAAAAAATATATAAACAAGCCACCAGAGTTTTGGGAACAGGTCTTATTCTTTGACGAAAACAAATTTTGCATATTTGACATTAAAGGAAGAAAGTTAGTGTGGCGGAAGAGCGTTACTGCCCTCGAAAAATAAAGCCTCGTACCAACTGTGAAACATGGTGGAGGTGGTGTGATGGTCTGGGGGTGTATGGCGGCAGAAGGAGTTCGTCAACTTATGTTTATAGAATCAACTATGGATCAATATGGTTACTTTAATATTTTGAAGGTGAATTTGAAGCAAAGCGTTCAGCAGTTGAGGCTTGGATAATGATCCCAAACCAACAGCCCACAATGTCAAGCTTTGGTTGCTCTACAACACAAAACATTAACTGTGTACGCAGCCCCAGTCCCCAGAACTTAATTCCATTGAGCATTTGTGGGACTTGTTGGAGCGCAGGATCCAACAGCACAGCATATCCTCGAAGGGAATGCTGAAAAATGTCATCGTCAATGAATGGGGCAAAATTACCACGCAAAACATAGCCATATTGGTTCACTCCATGCCAAATCGATTTAAGGAGGTCCTTAAAAGAAAAGGTTATCCCGAAAAACTATTAAGCCCTGATATGTAATAAAATATTTGAATATTTCCAATTAATATTGTCATGTACGAATACTTTTTCTGGTTCCTTTAAGTGAAGATTTTTGTTGTTATTTTGCAAAATCTAGTTTTCAAAGGATCCCACAGGAAAAATTTATTGAAAAGATAGTTTTATTTATGAGTAAATTTTGTTGGTTAAATATTTAAATGTAGCAGCCTTCTTTAGCATGAATTTCCCAATATGTAGCTTTCTTTTGATGTTGTACGGATACTTTTTCTGGCAAGTGTATATAAGAACATGTACAGAGTCAGAAGCGTCTCGAGCTTTCTGGGCAAAATGGACCCTTACGCTAGCGAAACTAAAGGCTTTCATTGCAATACTATATGCACATGGGGTTTATGAGGCAAATACGTTAAGGCTTCAATACCTCTGAAATAAAAAGTGGGGACCAAACTTTTTTGCCGCAACTATGAGCAGGCACGATTTTACAGAAATCCTGCGTTATATCTGTTTTAATAAAAAAGTAAGAGGTCTCAACAGTCTGGAATAAGTATATTGAAAACTGTCAAAATTGTTTCAAGCCAGGCCCATATATTACAGTAGATGGGCAACTATTTCCAACAAAGACCAGATGTAGGTTCAACAATATATGTAGCCAAACAAGCCTGACAAATTCGGCATCAAATTTTGGCTTGCGTCTGATGTTGAAACTAAGTATGTTATAAATGCATTTCCTTATTTAGGAAAAGATGATCTGAGAGATCCATTAACACCTCTAAGTGAATTTGATGTGCTAAACCATGTAGAAACATATACTTTGAAAGGTACTTTCTTGAATGGAACGATGCGTGCAAATAAAAGGGAACTTGCAAAAATTTGCAAACAAAAGAAGGACAACATGGCTCGTTTTTAGGTCTTTGTAAAAAATTTTTTACAAAGACCTACTAGTTTCGCGACCTGTCTATCCGTCCATCTGTCCGTCCGTCCGTCTGTCCGTCTGTCCGTCTGTCCGTGCGTCACAGCTGATTTCCTCAGAAACCATAGAAGCTAGAATGCTCAAACTTTGTGGAAAGGTCAGAAGTGATAGTCTCTCAAAAGTTAAGGCCTTAACAAAAATTTAAAAAAATTTTAAGGGGGGTCCCCCCTAATAACGAATTGGGCCTTAACAAATTTTTTTTATCAAAGATAGTCGAATGGGATATCAAATGAAAGGTCTTAATTAGAACTTTTAGAATCTGAAATAAAAAAATCATTTTATGAATTAGGGGGTTCAGGGGAAGGCAAAATGTACCCAAAATTTGTGTCCCCCCCTCGCGATTGGACGCCTTTGAGCCGAAAAATCTGAAAATTATCACGAACGTGGGCCTTTGTGAGTACAAGGGCAACAAATACCTTAGAAATCGAAATTCGTTCAACTTTGTTAATAATAGTATGATTTGTAGATTTTACATTTTTGCCCATAAAAAAACACGGTACCTTTAAATTTCTTGAAATTTCGCAATTATATAGACTAACATAAGATATATATGCTCGCAAAATTTAATTGAGATCAAATCATAATCAAGTGAGTTATAGCCATTTCAATTATATGGAATTACAACAACAATAACACGTGTTTATGGTTGATATAGGGTTTTCCAATAAGAGGTGTTATTTTGATATTAAAAGAAAAATGCCATTTTTAATACAAATGATCGGATGTTTATTTCATTATAAAGAAGAAGATATGCCGTTAATAGCAAAAACTAAAATCAGGCAAATAACCACTGCGACACGCTTACAGGACCATATCCTCTTCATAAAATTTTCCATAACCAAATCACAAAGTGGCTGCCGTATGTGCTCAATAGCCTCACGAATTTCATCTTTGATATTTTGAGTCGACGCTGGGCTATTGGCGTAGGCCTTTTCTATCACGAAGCACCAAAGGAAGAAGTCGCAAGGTGTTAAATCACAAGATTTATTCAAAATAGCACCTCTTATTGGAAAACCCTATGTATATTTAAAATTGACTTAGGCACTTTTATTTTCTTTCAATTTTCATGAAAATCTAAGGAATAGTGTTTAACTTGAACATGTTCAATCGGCCGAGCATTCAAAAAAATCATTTAAGCTAGATTAAAATGGCGGCTGCACTGTGCTTATGAAAGAAATTGTGCATCTTTTGTATAAATTTGAACGACTTCATATCAAAGTATTGGATGAATAATTCAAGTTATCGATTCACGCTATTAGAAAACTTGCTTCTAACCCTAGGATGTTTACAAAGACCTTTTGGTAGGAGCACTCTCCTGCTTACTCAACTTGTTCAACATTGCTTTATACATCGAATGAATGTACACCTACAAAAAAGTGTTCCTACTAAGCACAAAGCACAAACAAATCAAAATTGATGCAACTAATAAAAGGTTGCCTGAAACTGTGTCTTTTTATAATAGCACAAAATTTGGTGTTGATGCGACTGACCAAATGGCACGAAAATATAGTATCAAATCAGGTTCCAGAAGGTGGCCATTTCAGTTTTTTTTTAATATTCTCGATTTAGCTGGAACAAACGCCTGGATTTTATATAAAAACACGACAGGTGAAAACATATGGAGAAAAACTTTTTGTTTCGTCTTTCTGAAGAACTTGCTTCTGAATATCAGATTTCCAGAGAAAAACTGCAAGAAGTTGCTAGACCCAGTTAAAGTGATACGATACATGCGCGGAAATGGTGGCAAATAGGACATTGCAGCAATAATAAGACAAGAACTATTTATAATAATTGCGAAAAAATGTTTGTGGAAAATGTACACAACGGAAAATCTCCATATGTAAAAATTGTTACCGATTTACTACTAACAATTAAGTCTTCGATTAGAGATTAATACAAATATGCAATTACTTTTTAAATTACAATTTGAAATTAAATTTTTTCGTAATACAAAAGAATTAAAATATATGCGTGGTATGATTTAGACTTTCAATCAAAATTTGCGTTATTTAGTCTAAAAACTATTATTTTTTGTTAACTTATTAATGTATTGATAACGTAAATAGTCATATTTATATGTTGCAATTATTATTTTTTTAATAAATATAAATTGGAAGCCTCCACAAGCAGTTTTTTAAAGACCAGTCATTTTGACTGGTGCGGTTGAAATAGGTATACTCAAACTGCCGGTAAATCTAGTGTTAAAGGTCGGGCCTTGCTTTGTTGTATGAGTAGACGCGTCCGCTCACACAACAAAGCAAGGTCCGACAGCTGTTAAAGAAAAAAGAGCATTGGCCTGCGGATACCAAATAAACAAAATAATTGAATAAAAATAACATAAATTCTCTTCGTTTAAATGATATGTTTTTTATCGAATTTGTGAGTGTGTTTTTTTTTAGTTGTGAGGTAAATATCATTTACTCAATGACTGTGGGACTCCCATGCTCGCAAGCGAATAGAATTCTCAGTAAGCACCTCTCCTGTCAACCTGAGAGCTTAGCTTGGAACTATTTGTCACATTGCTTCCGGCCAGGTCTTGTTTTGTTACACCGTGATGTGCCTTCATGCTGGGAAATCCCTCCTCTAGCGTGAAGGGAGAGGGGAAGAAGAATCTCCAGACAAGCAATCCCTCAGCACTGTTGTCTCTGGATGCTGTGAGTCCCTTTTATCCTTTAGGACTGCCCAAACATAATGTGCCACATGGTTCCATATATCAAATGATTCAAGCATCACCGCGACAATACTACCCAAGAGTAGGTGTAGAATGCCAGTGCTCATTCACTATTTTCATACAAACTTCAAATGTTGTCGAGGGTGTGTGTCTCGGGTGTGCAGGTGCGTGTATTAGGGTGGTACAGGTAGGTGTCTGAGATAAGGAGGTGTGTGTCTGGGATATGTGTGGATGTCAAGCCCCATTTACACGACGATAGTTGGTATGACAGTAGCTTTCATGATAGCAACTATCACGGATACTATCATCTTGTAAATAGCTTGATAGTTACTATCATACTATCACGACAGCGCTATCACACTATCTAGCTCTGCTAGATAGTTGATAGTGCGCCCACGATAGTCATAAGCACTATCACATCAACTCTCGCCTGGAAACAGGTTCCTGAGAGTGAGAGTGCTACTCTCGAAGCTACTCTGATTGAATTGGCTTTGTTTTGATAAAATATTTGTTCGCGGTGGTGTTAATAGTAAATTTCAAAAGTTGTGGTGTATTCACTTTGTCAAGTTTCGATACAATCAGTTTTCTCGAAGAGTATGAGAAATTTCCATGCCTGTGGCAAAAACGATGCCCAGAATTTAAAAACCGTTCGAAACGGGACCATGCAGAGCAGATTTTGCTGCCATTGTCTGGACTACCAATTATCAAGCTGCTTCGCCAAAAAATAAGTAATATAAGATGCACTTACAATCAGGAAGTTTCGAAAGTCAAAAAATCAAAAGTAACCGGATCAGCTACGAGCGAAATGTATCATCCCAAGCTAGCATGGTTTGAAATTGCGGATCGCTTCCGCAAGCAAAACACGGAGGAAAATGAAAGTGAATCCAATTTGGTAAGTTTTGTTTATATTTATTTATTCTTTCCCAGATTTCATCTTACTAAACTTTTATTTATTTATAATTTTCAACATGAAAAATATCAAGCTCCTTCTAGGTATATATGGATTATTCTAGCATCCTAAACTGCCAATCGATTGCTCCTTCTTCCATGAAGTAATTGGCTAAGTCATCTCTTTTTTGCCTTGCCTCTAGCAAATAGTTTCGCTGCAAAATTCTTCTCAAATCAGTCAGACCTCCTGGTCGGGGATAATTTCACCAAGAACCAGGAATTATTTGCCCAGTTTCATGGTCTTCGATATCAACAGTTATCGTACTGTCCTTCCTCGTTCTTCTTATCCAGTTATGCAAGGCGCTTGCAGCTTTGACTAACTTGACAGCTGTCTGAGGAGCAAGTAATATTGGTGTTCGGAATACTCGAAAACGAGAAGACAGTATCCCAAAGCCATTTTCCACTATTCGCCTTGCTCTAGAGTTTTTGCTCCACACTTAATTGGTTTTGTCGAGGATACAGCTTCATTAAGTATGGTTTAAGTGGGAATGCCTCGTCGCCTCATATGACAGATTCATTGGGAATATTTAATTGGTCATTCTCAATGGCAGTCTGTAGAGATGAATTTCCAAAAACTCCACCATCTGAACAGCTGCGATATTTCCCAATGTCGAAAAAGATGAAATTATAATTGTGGTCTACTAAGGCCAATAAAACAAGACTTAATGATCCTTTGTAATTGAAGTATTGTGAACCTGAATGTGATGAAAATTGTATCACAATATGCTTCCCATCGATCGCTCCTACACAGTTTGGAAAATTCCATGAAGTTTCAAACCCATGTATGATTTTCTTCCACTCGTTTTCACTCAGAGGAACCTGAAAAAAAGAAATAAGTCATTATTTTTTCGTTTTTATTTCAAACATTAACAGAAAGAGAAGCAGAAAATGTGGAAATTGAACCAGCCAACCATCGACAAACAACCTCAGTCTCAGCTTCTTCACCGGGAAGGTTCCAGCTATCCCGTAAAAGACCTGCAACTTTTGGCCGGATAGAAAAAAAAAAAGCAAAAGTAGATGACGCATTGGACAATGCTGTTAAAGTGCTAAAGCTACTTGCTCGACCAGAGCCCGGAACAAATGAGTTTGCAAGTTTTGGAACACACGTTGCTGTTCAGTTGAGCTGCCTTCCACTGGAGGAAGCAGTTTTACTTCAAAAAACAATACAAAAATTAATTACAGTTGCCCGTCTTCGGCATTTAAGAAATACTGATTTTCAATTGTCTAGCTCAGCAAAAGCTACAACGAGTGGCAGCGAACAATGTGAGAATCTTTATTCATCAACTGCCACATTTGCCAACAGCTGTACGTCAGGCATTGATTCTTCCAACACTTCAAACGTGCTACCTCATCACACTGAATCTTTTGAAGAAACTGCGGTATACTTGTTTGAGAACTGGGAGGGATGAGAGCGATCGTGTATACGAAATTTTAAGCCCAAAATAATACACGAAATTAATATTGCAATTTGTGTTTTAATAATTACCTTTATATATTGTTCCAATGCATCATATATGGCATCAAAAACATCTGGCAGAAATTTACTGATTGAGCACTTTGGCACTCGATATAGATACTGCTACGATCCCAGTGAATCTCCAGTAGCTAGATATCTGCAAGCGACTTTTAATTTCAGTTTTGCTGAGAGTGGATCTCGCATTACGGTGTTTGCTTTTTGTATCCTTTCTTCTACCTTAAAAATAAAATGAAAAAAAAACTGAATTGAATTTCCCTTTCTATAATAAACAGTAGCCTTATGGCAAGATATTTACCTTTTTTAGTAATGTATTGAACATATCCTCGTTCATACGTAGAAAATTGCAAAAGCTTGCTGGCTCCTCAACAGCGAGGTCCTTAACGAATTTTTCAGATACACCTAGCTCCTTCCTTTTCTGAATCCACTGCCTAATCCATATTCTCTTCTTTTGTTTTTCATTTTTATGTTTTATTTTTAAAATCTCACCAATTACGGCAAGCACCACGGGACACAAGTTGTCATGCATGATAATTCTCGTTATAAACTATCGCTCTATTCTAGTCCGCGTGTAAACACTAAACTGTCATGTCAGACTATCGAGTGGTACTATCACGAGAGTACTATCGTGTAAATGGGGCTTCATGGATGGTTGCGGCGAGGGTATATGTCTAGGGTATGTGGATATGTGTATCAGATTTGTGTAGGTGTGGGCCTTAGGTATGTGGGTATGTGTACAAGATTGGTATAGGTAGGTGCCAGGGATGAGAAGGTCTGGGTCTAAGGTAAATATACATCTGTACCCTGGTTAAGTAGGCGGGTTCTAGTAGCCTCTAGCGGATAGTAGAACTAGTCTTGTTGGCTGTGTTCTAGAATAGACATATGTCTTTAGATTACGGGTGCGCTTTCTTAGCCTAAGTAGCCTCTAATGGTAAATGGTGAAACTAGGCATATTGACTGTAGTCTAGGATAGTCCCATATTTTCAATCAATAGATTAGAGCTCTAGATTTCTCAGCGTGCAATTATATTGGGTTAATATATAAGTTTGACATTAAAAGGAGCTAGCCTTTGACGCTTTTAGCGATAGATAACACTGGTCTGCAACGAAAAACTCCTTTAAACAAAAATATGATTAGCATGAAGTATTCAATATCCTAAATCTAGATATGTTTTGAATTTCTTGCTATCACGTATAAATTTAAAAAAAAAATTGCATGAAATTCTTTATTTTTTAACTGTTGTTCGTGCGTTAGCGCAACTTCATTTAGTTGAGATAGTGGTTATGCACAAAAAAACAACTCGTACTGATAGAAAGAGAGAGAACGATACCGACTGAGTCATTTTTATGCGAATACATGCGCCTGCTCAGTTGTCGCTGTGACTTCGTGGCGCTCAGTACGTTAACAAGTTGTATAGTGATTGTTTTGTATTTACACGGAATATTTTGGTGAGTTTCGAACAATATTGATACGTGTGGTGAAAATTACATAATAATCTCAGTTACAGTTCAAAGTAAAGTCACACGATAGGAATATTGCTTTGATTTTATAGCAATTTTTATTATATTGCTGGTACATAATGCCAAGGAATTGCAAAAATTCTCCAGATGTGTTTTGCTACATTTGTGGTGAATTTACTATAAAAGCTCAGAGAAATGGTTTGTCTAGTCTCGTTAAAAGTGCCTTCGCAACGCGATTTGGAGTGAACCACAAAACCATGAAAATGATTGTTATTTTTGTATGACCAAAACAAAGGGATATACGAAAAAAATAAAAATATGATTCAATATCCAGAAATACTATCTGCACGAAAACCAGTTCCTCAAAGCAAAGATGTTTTGCCTCCCATGTGTAATAACAGCGATGAAACTCCGATTGATGGAAACTTTTCTCCTCAACTTACTCAATCAAGTACCACATATATTTCTTCAGCGTCATCTATAAACTTAGAAAAACCTCATCTATTAACACAGTCAGATTTGAATGATCTTGCTCGAGATTTAGGACTCTCAAAATTAAAGGCTCAACTTCTCGGATCACGGCTTAAACAATGGAATTTATTAGAGGAAAATACAAGGGTCTCATATTTTCGAAACAGACATGAAGAATTTGTTAGTTACTTCACCAAAGAGAATGATTTGGTATTTTGTAATAATGCTAACGGTCTTCTATAAGAACTAGGTTTTCCTGATGAACCCAAAGAGTGGCGACTTTTCATTGATTCATCTAAAATAAGTTTAAAAGCTGTCCTACTTTACAATGGCAATAAATATCCCTCAGTTCCTCTCGCACATGCAACAAATATGAAAGAAAATTATGTAAATATGAAGTTGTTATTGGAAAAAATTAAATATTCACAGTATATGTGGAACATTTCCGCTGATCTTAAAGTTGTGGCAATGTTAACTGGCTTACAAGGAGGATATACAAAATTTTGTTGTTTTTTGTGTGAGTGGGATAGTCGGGCGAGAGATAAACACTACGTAGTAAAAAGCTGGCCACGAAGAACGAATATGATGCCTGGTTTCAAGAACGTTAATGAGGAACCTTTTGTTCCAAGTGAAAAAATTTTTCTTCCTCCACTCCATATAAAGCTGGGCCTTATAAAGAATTTCGTTAAAGCCATGAATAAGGATGGTGAAGGCTTTCAGTATTTAAAGACGGAATTCCCCCGAATCAGCGATTCAAAATTAATAGAAGGAATCTTTGTGGGTCCCCAAATACGAATGAACCCGAAAAAAGGGCATGGACTGCTTTTGTCGAAGTGTGCCATAATTTTCTGGGAAACAAAAAAAGTGAAAACTACCAGGATACTGTCACAGAACTTATTTCTTCGTATAAAGCCCTAGGTGTTAACATGTCTTTAAAAATTCTTTTTTTGGACTCTCACTTGGATTTCTTCCCACCAAACCTTGGAGCAGTATCAGATGAACATGATGAGAAGTTTCATCAAGATATTATGCACATAGAGAGGCGCTACAATGGAAAATCGTCAGAAGGAATGCTTGCAGATTTTTGCTGGTTTATTCGGCGCGAAACTCCACTTGAAAATATGAAAAGAAAGAAAACCACAAAGTAAAATGCTATTAAAAGTAAAAAACATATTGTAATACACGTTTTAATTTTTTTCCATGGTCTGTATCCCAAATTATGATAATAAATAAATATATGATTAAAATATAATGCTATAAAAGAAATTTTATTTAAAAATTCCTTTGTAAAAAAAATATACGTGATAGAAAATTTTTGATACCATATTTCTATTAAGTACTATTGAATCAATAGTAATAATTCATAGTTATGTAAAGGAGACAAACAATTTTTTTTTTTTTGCAGACCAGTGTAATTATACTATTCATGGTTGTTATTCATCTATAGTGTAAGGATTTTTCATATATTCTTTGCTTCTAGTCTTCGAACAGTATTGTTATTCATCTTTGTTGGAAGTTCTTCTCGGGTCTTTAACGCTTCTAGCGGTGGAAAGTTTTTTACCCATGACAACTTTAATGTATATATTAGGAGATCCATGTCTGAGTTGATAGCTTGAAGTATTAGGGTGGCTGATCAATAGGTGGCGCTCTGGGCGATAGGTTTACTGCTTATAGGGCTTGAGAATTTCTAGCGTATCTCACTACTGAGAGGCTTCCGGGTCGAGCAAATCACTTTATCACATTAGGCGTGCTGAACGTTTTTTATGGTGCGATTGGCTGCGTGGTGACAGCGGGCGTTTGTAAAGACGGATGACTGCGATATTGATGGATGATGGACGTACCCCTCAGCGCGTACTCTAAGCCATGGGAACTTACTTCATGGGTGCTTGGATAAGGAACGCGTTGCTCAGTGGTTAGTGTCTTTGGCTGCGTGTGGAAATGCCCGATTCGCTTGATCATGCTAGCCGTGCCAGAAGTTTTTATGATGCGAGTAGTTGCGTGGTGATGGAGAGCGCTGCTATAGATGGTTGACTTTGCATTATGGATAGGCGATGGGCTTGCCTTTCGATGGGTACTCTAAGGCATGAGAATTTACTTAGTGGATGCATGCATAAGGTACATTTTACTCCTCGTTTGATGTCTGTGGTTAAAGATGGACGGTATCATAGATGTGATGCGCGTCGCTTGTTGGAGGAAGTAATTTGAGGTGTACGTTTCCACCGAGGCAGATGTTATGAGCCTTAGAAATTTGTCTCCTGAGTGTTTGGTTAAGTTTCCGCGTTGCTCATCAAAGGGTGCCTGTCTTTAAGTATGGACGGCCTTGTCGGCGATTCGGAATGATTTGCGTCGCTTTTTGGAGGATCATGATTGGGGTGTAGATTTGTTTAGCGGTGAATGCTGTAAGGCATGGAAATTGACCTCAGGGATGCGTGGCATGTGAAAGTGAGTTTGCTTGTTAAGAGTAGTGTTTCGTACGCATAGACTTTCCTGTCGGTGGGAGTTTTAGGGCATCGAAATCTACAGCGTGGAAGAGAAGTGGCATGGCGTACATTGCATTGCAATATGGTTTTGCTTGATTGAGGCGGCTTTTTTTGTTGTGTTGGCCGTGGGGGGCGGATAACGTGATGCGTGGCATTGAGACGTGTTTTCATAAATGTCCATTCAAAGATGCACCTGTTCTAGTTTGCTGATTATTATTTACATTGATCGTTTTCAGTTTCTTTTTGCTTGGATACGTCGTTTCTTTGTTTTGTGACTCATTGCTATTGTATATTATTGCTTTTATCGGTTTTATGTCAATAGTACTGTAGGAATGAATAAAACCTTTGCGCGCGTAATAGGTACGTAATTTATTAATTAAGTATACTGATACGGAAACGGTTTGCAAAGAATATCAAACAATTTAGCTTTCACATGTGTTCCATCCTTCCCAGAGCTCGTCGTACCGAGAACGTCTTGTCTCCTATCAACTCTAACTTGTCCACCCTTTTCTCCAACCAAATAATCAAAATCACGAGCGTTCTATTCACTGTTATCTGAACTCGTTTCAAACACGTATACGCTGTCAACTAAATTTTCATAGGGAGATTCCAAAATGTGTAGTTAATTTGAATTGGTTTTTTTTCATTTGAAGAAGAAACAAAATCGTATATTCCCACATTCGGCCATTCCGTACATTGTATCGCTCCGATACACACTATATATATAATATATTCTTTCAGTTTCATAGGAACTCCAACTGAAAGTTCGAATGGACTTTTTCCAATACTTCTATTAAATGACGAATGGATATATTGCTGTACTACATCGACATACTTATGCCACTCAGCTGGTTTTGGCATTGATAGCTTCATTAACATCGAAATGACCACTCGATTTACTCTCTCAACTTGACCATTTCCTCTCGGAACTCCTGTCGTTATGAGCACGTGCTTGATTTTCTGTTTGTCGCAGTATTCTTTAAAAGCATTAGACGTAAAGGCTATTCCTCTATCTGATATTATTCATCTTGGATTACCGAATGTAACTGCTTGTTCACTTAAGTGAGCCATCACCTCTTCAGTTGTCGTCGACTTCGTGGGATAGAGCCAAGTGTATTTCGTAAACGCGTCAATCACCATAAATAAATGATTATAGCTCTTTTAAGTGGAAGGCATCGGCCCTAGATGATCAATGTGATAAGTATCTAGTGGTGTTTCACCTTTATCAATAAATAAATAAATAAATAAATAAATAAATAAATAAACTCTAGTTGCATCGACCTTGGACCCACGGGAAGAACATCTCCATCACACTCTCGATACAAAACATCTTTCTTCAATACGAACTTCGTCTTTTCTTCGCGTTCAATACATCCGATGACCGGTCGAAGCTCCAGATCTTCCTTTTGAGCCTTTTGGATTTACAGAACAAATACGTCTCGACCTTCCTGCACCAACAGAACATCTACACGATTTCTGCTCAGAGCGTCAGCGTGCTTCATTGACTTGCCAGGACGATGCTCGATAGAATACTGGTATTCTTCAATCAATAGAGCCCAATGAGCCACACGTAAACTTGTATCTTTCTTTGACATAGTCAAAGCAAATGCGCGACAGTCCGTCACTATTTTTACTAGAATGCCCAAGAGAAAGATTCTAAATTTTTTGAGCGATTTGATCACTGCCAAGACTTCTAATTCATAACGTGTGCATTTCTCTTCCGTCGGAGTAGTTTTCTAGCTAGCGTAATAAATAGGGTGCAGCATACCATCTTCACTATCTTTCTGCAGTAGAATTGCTCCCAAGCCTAACATGCACGCGCCAGTATGAAGCTCAGTCTCTGCTCCAACACGATACAGTTTCAGCACTGGTTTTCCATCTACGCATTTTCTAAACGAATAAAAGCACTACGTTGTTCATTACAGAATTCAAATTTAACACTGTTTCTCATTAGTTGAGATAAAGGTCTCGCAGTCACCGCAAACTGGGGAATAAATTTCCGAAAATATCCAGTTAAGCCCAGGAAACTTTGCACTTGTCTTACTGTTTTAGGTTCTGGAAAACGTGCTCTAGCTAATGTCTTTTTGTCTGAAGGTTTGATTGAACCCTTTTCAACAATGTATACTAAATATTCGACACGTTTTACCAATAATTCACATTTTCCCCAGTTGATAACCAATCCATATTTACTCACGGTTTCTAATACACGTTTTAGTTTCTCCAGATTCTCAGCTTCATCTCATGCAGGTATAATTAGATCGTCAAGATATGTCAGCACTGTTCCGTCGTTAATTAAATCTCTAAAGACTGCTCCAATATGTCGTTGAAAAACTGCCGGCGAATTAGAGAGCCCGAATGGAACTCTTAGAAATTCGTATTGACCATCAGGGGTCACGAATGATGTATATTTAATACTCGACTCCTCCATTGGCACATGAAAGAAACCATCTTTAGATTAAGTGTGCTGAATACAGCTGCATCTTGAAGTCTATCAAGTTGATCCTCTATTAAAGGTAAAGGGTATCGATCCCTAAAAATTTTCTTATTCAGCAATCTATAGTCTACGCAATGTCTTAGTTCACCATTTTTCTTTTCAACCAGTACAATCGGACGGGCATATTCTAATACACTCGGTCTCACGATTTTGTCTTTTATCCACTGATCAATAATTTTATTCACTTCGCGTCGTGGTGATTCAGATAATCTTCGCGGATTTTGATGAACAGAATGTTCATCTTGCAATATTATGCGCATTTTAACGCTACTGTCTGCTATTTTCTCGGGTTTATAGATTTCAACTAACTGCCGCACTACTTCTTTAATTTCTGGGTTCACTAAATGTTCAACAGAAGCTTGAATCTCGTTTGTATCTTCAGGAAAATCTACGTCTACCATCGCTATTTCCCTTCAGTCAACATTGCTCGCTTCAGACAATTGAAAATCAATTTGTGGATCGTCTTCTTCAATCTTAGTCAACGTCGCTTGTCTTTTCTTCAAAGTGATCTCAGCCTGATCGGATAATTCGCCACCAATGATCAAATCGTGCCCTGTGTAATCATCAGGAACCACATCAAAATTAAAAACAAACGATATGTCATCTATTGTAATTTCTGCATCAAATCGTCCCACCCGTCGCTCCAACACCATTAAGAAAATCGTTTTCTTTTGTAACTTTGGTGCACCTAGCTGAACGTACAAGGTTGATTGCACTAAATGTAAATCACTCCCCGAATCGATTATCGCGTCTATGTCTTTTCCACGAATGTTTACAGTTTTATATTCACTTGAACTATTGTTATCAATGTCTTTCGCGCACTTACTCGCAACGTGTCCAAACTCTTTGCATTGAAAGCACTTTGTCCCCTTCGACTTATTAGGACAATCAGCACTCTCATGGTCGTGTTGTTCTCCCTTTGCTTGACTATTAGCGCGTTTGGATTTGTCTTGTAGTTTAAGTTTATTTCTATTGTTGCTACGTCGCTGCATCATTTCATACTGCCCAAATTGTGTTCTAAGACTTTTTATCGTTTTAGCCCCATACAAGATAGTTTTGTTGGCATCGTCATCTTGTATCCCGGCAACAATATATTGTATTTTAGCCTCTAGTTCAATATTAGCATGACTAGCAATCTCCAGCATCCGATGAATGTATTCCTGGTATAACTTCTCAGGTTTTTCTTGCTAATACTCAATTGTCTATGAACCTGTTTACTATTAACGGTCTTAGCAAACTCTTCTTTGAGCGCTTTTTTAATTGACTTCCACATTTTTGTACTGCATTCATAATTTATAAACAATTTTGCAGAGCCCTTCAACAATCTTTTTCCATAAATTACTTTCTGTGGATCAGTCCAATCACACATATCTGCTGTCTCTTCAAAATGTTCAATCCACCGATAAACATTTTCATTTCCGTCAACACTAAATGACTCGAGCGCATCTTCAACGTCTTTGAATGTTAACACCGGTTGGTTGTAGCGGCCAGTAGACTTTCGTTTTTTCTTCTTCACCTCACGTCGTCGTTCTTGTTCATCGCCATCACTATCGCTATCGCTGTTGCTTTCCTCGTCGTCATCGTCATCTTGATTATGATCATCCTCTTCTAGTGCTGCCTTTAGTCTATTTCGTAGTACAGGTTTATTTCCGGTTAACTTTAACCCTAAACCACGCAATTTCTCTTTTAATTCATCTTTCGAAAGTGAACCCACATCTACGAGTATTTCATCATCGTCTTCGTCGTCGTCGTCACTCCCTTCGCCGCCGTCGCCATCATCCCCGTCTCCATTCTCAGAATCTCGGGCATTTAGATTACTCTGACTACGCTGATTTTGGTTACTTTGCGATCCTGAGACTCCATCTGCAGACTTTGCCAAGGCTTTCCTTAATCGCCCAGCAAGCACAGCCCTGCCACCACTCAATGATTCCATAGAATCCACGTCTAGATCAACACTACATGGTACAGTCGCCATCGTGCTTCCGAACAAAAAACAGGTCTCAAACTGAACAGCTTGTAGATCACTCGAGATCACTGCCATTAAACAGTTTTTTTCGTTTAGCACGTCTATCTAAACACTCTGTAACTCGGCACTCAATGTATTCAATCATCCTCGCGTCTTTTCTTAGTACCGCACTCTCACGCGTATACTTATTAATTTCACTCTCTACCCGAACCGCTAACGTGGCTTTCATCCCGGTTGAGCCCCCACTTTGTAGGGATGAATAAAACCTTTGCGCGCGTTATAGGTATGTAATTTATTAATTAAGTATACTGATACGGAAACGGTTTGCAAAGAAAATCAAATAATTTAGCTTTCACATGTACCGAGAACGTCTTGTCTCCTATCAACTCCAACTCGTCTACCCTTTTCTCCAACCAAATAATCAAAATCACGAGCATTCTATTCACTGTTATCTGAACTCGTTTCAAACCATAGATATAGAGAGTACTGGATCCGCAACCGGTCGTGAGAGCCGAAGCAATTGGCAACCTGCGCTAAAGTTGTGTGAAGTTGAGGTTTGAGGCGATATGCTTTTAATTTAGCACTCTATACACGGCGAAGCACGTTCACATTTAAAAAGTTCTTAATTTTAAAGACCGCGCGTACGTCATCGGAACTTTTATTCACTGTTTTAAATAAAAATTTACGAAATTTCCATCCGCTTTGACACATGAGTTTTCCCGCGGGGTTCGCGCTCTTTTCGATTTTCTTTTTTTTTGACGTTCGAGTTTTCCGTGAGAGGTGTTTGTTGTTTATACTCAAACTGAAATGAAATTTCGTTGGTGTGCGCGGGTGTCAGTGGGGGAAGCGATTCTTCTGAAGAGAGAAAAGAAAAACCTGACTGGAAAAAAGGGGAAGGAGAAGCAGAGGGAATCATATAGTTTCGAGAGCGTAAGTTATTTATAACTTATTTATGTGGCAAATTTGCTTCTCACATGGACGAGTACACAGATTCTCGTTGCTCGTCCATTTGTTTATATGTCTTTGTTTCAAACCCGTATTCGCAGTCAACTAAATTTTCATAGGGTGATTCCAAAATAGTATATTCCCACAGTACTTTAAGAATCGTCTACAATGTATTTTGTTTGGTTAGACTACTATGTTGATTGCTCAAATCTATGGATGCAGTGAAAAAGATCTTAATGCTTGTTGTAATACGTTCTTGAAATTAAGTATAGTATTAAATTTTAGTTTGCTTGTAGCAGCATTTTGTTTGTCTTCATCATCATCACTTATTTCTTAAAGCAGCTTCTATACTTCACTCTCTGATTTTACTATTATGTAGAAGTATGGCACTATATTCATTCATTTTTTTCCTTACTATAGGATGCCCATTGGTTTTGTTCAAAAGTTCTAGTAATTTCTTCCAAGACGAGTTATTTTTTCAAATTAATGATCTTGTAGTGCATGAGATGGTGATAATTTTGTTCGTACATCATATGATTTGTCCCTTTTGATAAGTGCTTGGGTCTATTTTTTAGATCACTATGTTGACATGTATGTTCTGGGTATCTATTCTAAATTTGAGATTATTTATTGATGTTGTCTAGGAAAGATATTACGGTTTATGGCTTCTGGAATGCTTATTTTTTATGGAGTTTATGTATAATGGATGTAGAAATCATCGTGGTGGTCCTAATGAGTAGGAATACGGACGCATTTTCATTGATATATTTTGGGTACGTACTGAAAGGAAGAAGCTAATATAGAAAAAAGTGAATGCGGTAGTTCATTGACATTAGAAGTTTGTTGGTATTATGGTATTATTCTTCGTTCATGCCCATAATGAATGGAAAAATAATTTTTAGTTATATATCGTAGCATTATAGGCATGCACTAGATTAAATAAATTTTTATATTTACTTTGAATTAGGTGTTGTTATTGATGGTCTGTATTATTTAATTTAAGTAGTTTCATGAGTGTCAGTGTAATATAGAGCAAAACTGTTATTTTATGCTTGTCTCATATTCTTCATATCATGGGCTTTAATATTGAAAAATTATTTATTAATGGATCGCTCGAGTATGATTTTTCGACATTTCCGAATTTCTCTAGGCATGTTTTCATTTAGAACTTGTTGATGTTTTGAGTATGATAATTTTTAATTTGTTATCTCCTTAGGAAAATGATGCATGCTTGGATGGTGCCATGAAGTTGATACTTTTCGGATGCATATTACCGCTTTTAGTGCCTATATGATTGCATGAAAATTTGCAAACCTCATACTTTGTGTGCTTGTATTAAGCGTAAAGCCACTTCTGCTATATTCATATACATTTTCAATATTTGTGCATTAAGCAAAATACGTATTTACTACATTTTAAATATACTGGAATTATCATCATAGGGATTTTCGGATATATTCAAGTATTATTTTCACATAATTAAAATATATTCTTATTGAGTTTTTTTCTTATCGGCATTTTTTTCTGCTGGATGCTCGCCTAATTTTTATAGATTTAAAGAAGATCTAATTAGTTTTCAACATATAGGATATGTTTTGAGTTGGCCAAAGACATATAAAGTAATGGACGCGAAATGAGCTTATTTTCATCCATACGTGAGTGAAGTACTTTTACTACATACATGCCTTCCTCTCGTGTGCGAATTGAAATCCCCCTACCTTACACGCCGCTAGAGAATCCGCACACTCAAGTGGCGCTCTAGTTGCTCTCACGAAAATCCCACTCCTCTTACACCTTAACCCCCGAATTGTCAGCAAAATATCAACCATACGAGTATGATTGAAAACATATGATTTGTGAAAATTCAACATCAATGAGAAACGTCTAATCAAGTTGAATTTGAAATTGTACACAAAACAATTTTTTAAGATAAATCGTGTTGAATGTAGTGCAAAAGCGTTGCAAATGTGATAATTAGTCAAACTGAAAAGTTTGTTACGGATCGCGAGTGTTTTTGTGTCGAAAAATGAAAAATGTAGTGACGTGTGTGGGATTATAAAAACAGCTCTAGGAAGCATGTCAGGGACGTATCCTTCGTAGGGTAAGTCATGCTCAATCTTATACGTCGTTCAAGTTAGAATACTCGCACGGAAAATTGATTTAGTTCAAGATGCAAAAAATAGTGGGAGACGTCACGTCAAATTTATTTGAAATTCGAATCAACAGCAAATAACGCGCCAACTTCACGCTACAGGATAAAGTGCTTCAATTCTCTCGATGCATTTCGTATCCATTCTCTCTGAGATCTATGGAGTTGGCACACTGCTACTATAGACAGAGCATATATACTAACAAGCAATTTCACATCGAACAAATTTCGCATCTAACGGTAGTTAACGTAAAGACCGATTTGTGTATGTATTGCGTAAAATTAGAGATCGATTTGTGTATGTATTGAGTAAAATTTATTTTCCTCTCAAATTGTTAGAAAGGAAAGAAAGAAATGCAAAATAATTTCTTTTATGTTATTTTACGTCCCTTTCTAATTGGAAAAACAGCTGGTGCAGTTGCTTGTTAGTATATATGCTCTGCTATAGATCACTTAGGCTAATGTTTATGTAAGATGGTTCGGTAAAGATAACGATGTGTGGTAGCATCTGAGTTTATGGTAGGCTATTTTTAGATCGATCTCATCGTATCATGTATAGACAAGTAGCATATGTTATGGAGTGTTCTTGATAAGGATGGTCGCGAGTCATTATAGTATGTTAAGAAATGATCAGGAGGTGTTTATCTGCTGGCAATTTGATGAACAGATGTACAGTTGAGGTGAATCAACTTTTTTTGTCCATCGCTAGATATTTTTGAATGGTAGAGTTAAGTGTTTAATATTTGGAAGTTTTGGATATGATACGAATGTATAGATCATTATGCTTGGTTGTTATAGGTATTTAATTGCTTGAGCAGTGTTAGATAAGATGTTAAAATAAAGAGACTGTGTTTCTTTCTATTAGAAATAACTTATTGAGTAATGCTACTTTTTTTGTTGTATTTAAATAAATTTTGATACAATTTACAGCACACCTGATAAATGGCTTGATATATTTATGAATTCTATAGCATTTTGAACAATTTTCAAGTTAACTTAACCTAGGTTTATTCAGCTGCACTATTTCTGCATTAGGACCATACAAATGTATAATAAGTCTTCTCACATCTTTTTTAATGTTTATTGTACAATTTATTCAATATCCTCAGCATATCATTGTAGCTTATGTCTCCTTCACTCTAGTGCAAACTGTTGATGTTTCAATTCCAATATTGTTTTGGTTGTATTTTATAAGAAGAGTATGTTCCTTGATGAATTACTGGTGAGGATTTCCCGATACAAAGTGGATATCAATTATAAACTTTTTCATTCTAATAGCACTGACCACTAGTTGGTTATAGTTTTGTTTGGACGGTTTATACTACCCGGTGCTTTGAATTATTACTTTGTCGTATGTATGCGAGACTGCAGGAATATGTACTGTTTTATGAGTGTAAAAATATTTCTTGTCTCTTGATCATATGAATGACAAATGCATGTATTAGTGCCTGATGTCGTATTAGAGTTGGACCATTCACATATTGGGTAGTGTATTCCATGTTTATTAGATGCTTTCTCACCCATATTACCATATTTAAGCATATAATTCTCGATGCGTATTCGGTGTTCAGGAAAAATGTCATGATACTCTTCCATGAAGTATAGGATGACCATTGTAACAGATCTTATCCCGTTGAAAGTGTATTAACCTCTGACCTATTAGTTTTCTTGACGTTTTTTGAAAGTGATGTACTTAGCACCACTGTTTGGCTGAATTTTAAAAACCTCATAATAATCCGTAGAATAATACGTAGTCTAGTGATAGTTCTAGTTCTAGTTTGTGCAGTGCAACTAAGAAGAGGTTCTGTTTCTCAATAAACTTCTGTATTTTATAGACTAAAGAGATTATACTTGGTTACCAAGCCTTTCACAATAGTATGTAGTTTTCCAAGTCTCCATGCACAATTTTCTAATTAATAATTCCTTTTAGTGAAGTAAAACATTTTTTATGGCGTTTGTAGTATTTTATTTCATCATATGGAAAATTAGATCGTTACATAGTACTGGTATTTCATAAAAAAGTCTAGAGTAGTTTATATTTACAAATGATGTTTGAGTTGGAGTGAAGAAGTCGTTGATATCCAGTTTAATATACACTTCTTTCTCACACAATCGGTAAGCAAATTGTTGTATTACATGACAATGTTGAAAAAATCCATCAAGATGAAAAGCGTGAAGAGCTCTGGATGTTTAAGTATTAGTCTCTCGCCTGCAATAGGTATGTAGAAGAGTTCAAGAAGTCCAAGCGGATTCGCAGGGAATTCATCTACTCTATCTTTAAGATCAATGAGGTATTGGCAAAGTGAAGTCCATTGACTGTTATCTAACTCCAACTGATTTTGTCCACTGCATCGGAAGATTATTTTCGCTTGAAATGTCAATGGGTCAAATCCAAGTATCACTTTGCTTTTGTGGAAGCCTTCATCAAGATAGTATGTATAGTTCAGCGAGAGGTTTTTCTCATAGATTCACTGTTTCTCTCGATTCTTTTTTAGTTTCTTCTCTTTCTTGTTCGCTTTTCTGGCTGGAGTAGCCTTATCAGTCTGGCTGGCCTTTTCATGCTTCTGACTGACTGACGAAGTTACTGGATCTGCTCCGGTCATTTTAAATGACTGCTTCTAGTAGTAAAACTAAAGATGTATATTTATTACACCAGCATATATATTCCCTTCTCTGAATTTGCGGATGGAGGGAGAGGTCAAGTTCAATATGTGTTGATAGTTCTATTGCATAAGTAAACATGTTTAGCCCTTGTATGCTGTAATACCCTCATGATTTAAATTGAAAGATAACAAAGTGCTATGGAGCTAGGACTTGAACCACCAAGCTAACAAGAGCAGGAGTCAGTAACAGAAAATAACACTTTGCTATGTATTTTCTTTAGAGTTTTAGGAGTACTGCTAGGCTACAGTAGATTGCTTATAGGCTACTTATCTGTCTGTTTATCTGTAAAACTATCTGTTTAGCTGCCGCTTTTGCTGATGCGCTGGCTATCTTAAGTGTAATACTTTCTGTTAAGCTGTCTATTTAGCTGATGACCTGTCTGTCTAGTTGTTATGCTGTCTGCGGAGCTAACCATTTAGCTGATAAACCCGTCTGTTTAGCTGGTAAGTGGTCTATGTAGCTATCTTTTTAGCTGATGCCCTGTCTGCTTAGTTGATATGCTATCTCTTGGGCTGTCTGTATAGCTGTCTTTAGATGATAAGTTGAGCGTCTGATCCAACGTGCTATCTTTCATTCCCTAAATTTAGTTGTTGCTTGATAAGTATCTATTTATAAGAAAATTCTTATTACTTTCCATACAGTTACAGTTAGCATTTTTACACCTTATTTCAAATGTTATATGCTCGTTACGATTTGCTTTAAGCCTATTGGTTATCAAGACGGCATGTTCATTATCTTCCAAGTTATTTGTAGGCATACATGGATCAGAGAAGAGTCTTCACGTCTATGTTGCTGTTCTGGTGAACAAATCGTGATTAAGAGGAAGCCATTGTTATTTGCTCGAGAGGTAATTGATCTTATTTCACACTGATGCATTCTTCATAAGAATGAGTCAAGACACCATTCTTTTTTATGTGCGTCAGTCTATCTAATCTACAGGATCCTCTTTCTACAGCAATTCGATTTCAGTTCTCTAGGTTTTCATGTCTTCATAGGATTTACGGCCTATGGGACCCTTATTGCCCACTATAATGTACCATTGCATTGAAATTATGTTGCTACACTTATGAACTCATCCAATAAGCTCAAAAATCATATGATCCCATGGATCAGCCATTTGAATCATTTTGTAAAGCACAAGCTTGTTGAATATATCTCTACTTCATGCAAACCATCGCTAGGGCCTTAACATGAATTAATTCAGCCTGTTGCTAAGTCGATGTATTAAGGGCTTATAGCGGAACTTATTAAGTACATTGAATCATCTTTGTGTTCTCATGTATGATCAACCCTTTTGGATTATACGGGATATGCTATGACCGGAACGATTTTGTCCCTATCATTGAACAATTGATTAAAATTTTTGTACCTCCAACTGACTAAAAATCTGTCATTGATCCATTTTCAGAAGAGGTTTGAATGGTTTTGATGACTTGAGGCTGCATCATTACTCACAACCTGTAAAATGATTAAATATCACGGACAAATGTGTCTAGATATGTACATTATAATAGCTATCAAATGTCTATGTATTAGTATCATATGATCGATTGGTCTCTTTATCATGCAAACAGGGTTGCCCACAATCACCGATCAGCTGAGCCATCTAATATGGTCATGTCTGTTCAGCCGTTGAACTATGGTCAACTTCACACCAATATGTTTTCTTTTTCGCACCTACTAACCCAATTGCCTGACGAACCCAAGGTAGCCTTCTCTTTCACACCTACAACTCGAGTTGTTTGGTGGGCAGAAGGTGGTGAAGGGCCTTACAGGGGCTTCTACCCAGCCTGCCTCTTGCCATGCATGCATGATGATCCTCGCAAGGATGCAGAATAATCTTCTACCCAGCCTACCTCATTGCCATGCAGGCATCAATGACCGGTCATCATGCGTTATGACGCGTCATAAAGCATGTTGAAATACAATTCCCATCCAGTTATTTTCTTCAATTGTGTTATATGACAACATCTGATCACAATTGAATAAATGTGTGGGTTGTCAATTGACGAATAAATATAGTGCTTCTCATCTGTCAGTTCGATACTAAAATTATGAAAATTATATTGAAAACGTTTTCGAATCGGATTTTCCCTCACCTTATCGGTTTTAGAATTAAAAAGTGCTCCATTCGATAAAAGAGTGCTCCAACCCATTTCTCTAAGAGAAAGTAGCTTTTTCCTTCAGATAACAAAACACCAAAGGTGCGTTAATGCTGTGGGTGGGTAGCAATGAAGATGAGATTTGTTTGGTTCAATCATAAATGCCGGCAGAAACGGATCAACATTTTTACCACGCTACATTCATGCAAACGCGACACAATTGCCTACATTAAATGCCAGCCACAACTATCGAATTATACTGAGCTTTAGTATTGGGAAACCAAAGATGCATATTTATTGCCGACAATATTTCTTTCCAGGTAGCACGGTCACTTTGCTTATAAAATCACTTTGTTGTCGCGACACTCGAGTGTCGTTTCAAATTCGTATGCCGTCATAGCGCGCTCTCTATTAAATCCCAGACTAACCACATCAAACTAAACAACTCGAATAAAACGGCACAGCCACCGCTATCGCCTATATGACCAAATGCAATTCTACGTCTAGCACTCGTTGCGTGTAGACGTGTTTTTAATTCGCTCCTGTCAAGAATTTTTAAATTAAAATAATTTTTAAAAAACGTCAATTACAAAGTAATTTTATAAAGAAACTTATTACATCGTCGAACTATTCGAACAATTTATCGAGTATCTTGACTTTACCTACGAGAAAGTTTCAAGAAAGGAAAAAAGTTTTTTTCACCGGGGGGATGGAGGAGCCCGACGGCTTCCCACCGCTGGGGGACCCAGAGCCAGGCATTTTGAAAATTACAAATGATAAAATAAACAAGCGGAAAAATGAACAAGACAATTGTGAGCATGGAAAGCGAATTACGATTTCAAGCGAAGATTATGAAAAAGTAACCATGGAGAATACAAGGGTTACGAAACAAAATGACGAATTAAAACTCCGGATACAGAGTTTAGAAGATATGGTCCGGACGTTGTCAAATAGGAACAAACAAAAAGCGAAGCCACAGAATACGTCCGGCCAAGAAGAGCCGATACTAACTAAGAAGAATGAAAAACAGGAAACAACAAGCAAGACCAACGGGAAAGGAGTACCAACATATAAAACGAAATCGCAAGATATGAGCAAGACAATCCATGATGCGGAAAATATCCTGAGCGCAGGAGGAGCGAACGACAGCGCAAATTATAATGCGGTGCTGTCTGCAATGCACGAAGAAATGGACGTCGAGATAGAGAGCAACGATAAGATAGGTAATATTGATAGCGATAATAATTTCATTAAATATTTAAAATTAAAAAATAAGCAAAAGGAGAAGAAGCCAACCGGTGTGTCTGCTGGTCCTCCTAATAAAATTAATGTGGTAAATGAAAAAGTTCCTCCAATAAACGTTTTTGGGCAGCGTGGAGGAGATATGGTTCGGTTATTGGCAGCCGAACATAAAATCAAAAACTTTGAAATTAAGTGAGTGACCGGCGATAAGCTCTCGATCAAGGCAAAGACACTGGCTGACTTCAAACAGGCGAAAGATGCTCTTAATAGTGTCCAAGCTCCCCACTTTACATATACGCCAAAGGCGGAAAAAAATCAGACCTTCTTGTGAAGGGCCTGGACTGTGGGGAGAATACAGTTGATTTCCTTGAGATGTTGCAGGAAGCAGTACCAGCTGTTAAGTTCATGTGTGTGAAAAATTTTGCTACAAGGAGATCAACTGTAGAAGGTAAAATATTACCATTTTATATGGTCCAAATTTCCAACGACAGCAGTCCGAGTGCCCTCCAACAGGTAAGGTACTTAAACTTTAGAGTTGTGAGGTGGGAACGCCTCCAAAAAACTGAGGTCAACCAGTGTTACAGGTGTCAACGATTTGGTCATTCGGCTGC
Organism: Odontomyia ornata; assembly: GCA_963969285.1. Taxonomy (NCBI): domain Eukaryota; kingdom Metazoa; phylum Arthropoda; class Insecta; order Diptera; family Stratiomyidae; genus Odontomyia; species Odontomyia ornata. Next base: position 301,100,411 of record OZ017741.1, read on the forward strand.
CAATTGTGCAATGCACTATCGCTGTGTTAAGTGCAAAGATATCCACGCCCCCGGTGAATGCAAATTGGCTCAGGTGGAGCCAAAAGAAAAATTGTATTGTGTTAATTGCGGTACATTTGGTCATCCAGCATCATACCGAGGATGCCCTCGGTATCAAGATGCAAGAGCTAAATTTTCCCCAAAGCAAACCAAAGTAAATCACAATCTGTTACCTCCCAACTTCAGCAAACCCGGGGTATCATTTGCACTTGCTGCCAGAGGGCCAGCAGACAATAATATAAATAAAATAAATAATGTAAGTGGCAATAATGAGCTGCTTCTTAAAATCTACCAGCAACTTGAATCGCTTTCAGATAGAATTAATAAGCAAGACCAAAAAATCAATTTCGTTTTTCAAAGTTTAGGTCAACATGCTCCAAAATAGTTTGTCATCCAGTCACATTCCCATGGATAGGATTCGTCTCATCTCGATCAACGTCAACTCCATTGTTACTATACATCGGCGTGATTATCTCCTTGAATTCATTGTTAAGCAAAAGCCTGACATCATGCTTCTCACCGAAACCCACCTCAATTCATGGCACTACATGACATTCAAGGATTTTGAATTCGTAAGAAACGATAGGGTAATAGGTGATGGGGGAGGTGGCACCGGGATATTGGTTCGAAGACCCTATCGTTTCCAAAATATTGAAAAAGTCGAATTCAAAAGCTTTGAATCTCTTGAAGTGTCCGTTATCAAAATTTCACTGCCAGGTGGGGATAACCTCTTCGTTATCTCTGCCTATGCAACTGGTGGAACTGTTCTCAGGCTCAAGGAGGAACTCAATTCCTTGTTTGAAATACTCGAATTGAACAGGCTTCATAATTATTATATTCTTGCTGGTGACCTGAACGCCAAGCATACATCATGGCTGAACGCCACCAATAATCCAAGAGGTGTATTCCTGAAATCGTGGATAACGGAGAACCAGATTGAATACAGGTGCAATCTATATGGGTCGGAGTTCCCAACATACCCTAGGACAAATTCATATTTGGACCTCTGCATTGCTGACGCAAGACTCGAATTCAACTTTAATAGTCCTCAACGGAAACTGCAGGTGCTTCCTTATGATAGCGACCATAACGCAATCGTAATGGAAATCAATCATCAAAGGGATGATTTCTTCTTCATTCCAGTTCAACACGAAAATCATCGGTTGAACTTCAAAAAAACAGACTGGGGAAAGTTTCAAAAGAAGTTTAATCGGGAGTACCAGAAGCAATGTCCCCCTTCTGATGGTGGCAACTCTTGCTCAATGGTTCCTAATGACAGGAATCTAACTAACGATGAAATAGATGTCTATTTGTCGAAGTTAGAGAAGCTGACTTTGGAAACGATTGAGAAAGTAGTTCCCAAGATTAAACTTCGAAACAATATGGAAGGATATGAAACACCAACCATCGCAAGGTTGAAAAGATTGAAAAGCCTTCTTCTCACACGCGTCAACAATATTTATCGACGATTTTTGGATTACAACCATCCCTCGTTGGCTTTGTTGAAATTACATCTGAAGAATGTCCGGAACTTAATCCGGTCATACTTCAGGAGTGAGGTCAGCAATCAATGGGCGGAAAAATTGAGGGGTATTAGCCCACAGGACCCAGACGGCGTGTTCACGAAAGTGAATAGCATATTCCGCAAGAAGTCTCGAGTGAAGGTATCGAATCTTGAAGTCACTAGTGATGAGATAAATCTTCTCGATAGGGCTGGTATCGAAATTGATAGTACGACTCCGGATAGAAATGGAAACAGGATCATTTGTGAAGGATTAGATAAACTTGCTCTGATTGGAACACATTTTGAATTGGTTCATCTACCAAACCCTGAGAGAGGGAATAAAATAGTTTCAGAGATCGTTGAAGCAAAAGTTTCCGACTTCAAGTCAAGCCTGAACGGCCAATCAATTCTTCATTTCAATGAAACATTAACATCTGACCTCATACCGAACTTGAATCTTATTGATTATTTTGTCAGCTATGAAGACTTGTGTTTCATATTTCGCAGGATAAACAACAAGAAATCATGTGGTACTGATGGTATTCCAAATGTAGTTCTCCGACATTTGCCGGAGGTTGCTATTAGGAATTATTGCATATTGTTCAACAACATGTTGAGCAATTCATATTTCCCAAATGAGTGGAAAAAGGCTAAGGTATTTCCAATCTTGAAGAAAGGAAAAGAATCTTCATGCCCGAAAAGCTATCGCCCAATCAGCTTGCTGCCTAACATCAGCAAGGTGTTTGAAGTGATACTCAACAGGGCATTAAACGCCCACATTGAGGAAAATGAGTTGATGCCGAATTGCCAATTTGGTTTTCGTGCCAGGCATTCGACCACACATGCAATAACGAAAGTAACCTCAGACATCTGTTGGAAACTAAATGATAGACAATGTGTTGGAGCATGTCTCATTGATATGGAGAAAGCCTTCGATACGGTGTGGTTAGATGGACTAATTTTTAAACTCCTGCAGGACAAGTTCCCCAGACACCTTATCGCCATGATGTGTAATATGTTATACGGGAAATCGTTTGTCGTAACTGATGGAAATCTGACAACAATGCGCGAGTTCAAGGTCTTGAATGGTCTACAGCAGGGAACAGTTACTGCGCCTCTGCTCTTTTCAATCTTTATTCGCAAGCTATTGAACGGCTTTGATTTTAACGTCTCGCCAACGCGATCATTGGTAGCGTTTGCTGATGATCTGATCATCTATACGGCAGACCGAAAAGCTACAATCGTTCAGAGCAATCTCCAAAAAATATTCAATGATGTACAGCTGTACACTGACAATTAGCGAATGAAAATCAATGTGCAGAAGTGTGAAACAATCTTATTTCGGACAACGCTGCTGGGGGTCAGTCAAGACCTGAAACGTAATTGGAAAGATTTCCACATCATGGCTGGTGAGGGTAGTCTTGAACGGGTTCCACATAAATCCTGTGTTCGATACCTCGGTGTTTATCTCGATCAGTATCTGTACTATACTGAACATGTGAAAATCATGCTCAGTAAGGCACTTAAAGTAGTCATGGCCCTTCGAAAACTCTTTCATTCCAGATACATTGATCAAAAGGTCAAAGTTATCTGTTACAAGACCCTGGTTAGACCAGTTTTGACATATGGATGTCAGATCTGGTACAACCAGAGCGCTAGTACTATGGAAAAATTAAGAGTTTTCGAAAGGAAATGTCTTCGTGCATGTACTGGTTTGTACAGAAAGCCTGAGACGGATTGGAAACATTATATATCGAATAGAAGAATTTATCAAACTGCTGAAGTGACTAGAGTCGATATTTTCATATTGAAACTTCTTCGGAATCATATCGCAAGATCTGTGACTGTGAATGAAAACCCTTGGATTTCACAGCCGTTCCACCCTACAGACGGGTATATAGCGACTTGCCTCGCTACTGGCTTCATTCCTCCAGAAGCATTCGTGTATTTGGACATGAATCGATATGTTTTCGATTCTGACGGCGTCCCAGTCATATATCACATATATCGACGGGCCACCGATAAGAAGATAAAATATCCTCCGAACTTGAGTTCACGAGACCAACAATTCCAATGGAGATACTCATTTGCTAGATTCGTTGAGGCTGATCGAGTTGAGACGGGGCAATCTAGGTATTGGTGGCTGAATGACAATGTCTAAATTATTCGTGTTTATTTTCAGTTTTGGTGTTTTTCGTTATTTAGTTTTTGAGTTTCAGCTCATTATTGCTACATTTAGTGTTATTGTTGATTTTTGTTAAAAATTAGGTATAGGTTAGGTTTATGTTATGTTTATTATATTAGGTTAGAGATAAGGTAAAACGCTTAGGTTAGGAACATAGTTATAGATTTTTTTAGTATAAGATGTTTTTGATTGCATTTATTAGAATTAAGTTAAAACATATTAGGTGTAGGATCAAAGTTCACTGTAGTGTTAAGACGATAAATAATTTTAGAATAGTGTTGGTTGGTTTTTTCTCCTTTTTCCAATTGAATTTTAAAAATATGTAACAATCTTCATTGATTTGAATTTGCTATAGTTTTTTTTTTTTTTTTTTTTAAATGTGTTTAATGATAACGTACAAATTTAGAGAGCCATTTGGGCCATTAAGTTTTTTATTGTTATTGTTTGGATTTTGCTTTATATTCTTTTAAAATTTATAACGATTAGTATTAAATAAAGCGCTTTTGACTTTGACTTGACTTTGACTTTATGACCAAATGCATGGAGTTTAGAATTAAGACCGAACAATACGAAGTCGAAGGAAATTCGAATTTACCGCGTACACAAAATGTTTGAATAAAAGTGTAACGGCCGCCGCGCATAGAATGGTCACTTTGATGGCGAGTTAAATTTCCCGGCAGGCTGTCGATAATTCGATAATGTCGTTAATTTCCTATTCCTCGATGCGGAAATGTGAATTAGAACGTGCCTCCATTAGGGAAGTTCGATTAAAATATCCGAGCAAAGACGCAACTAATGCTAATTTTAATGGATCGCGGTTTTCCCGACGTGCTCGCTGTGGCGATCAAAAACAGACTCACCGTTTTGTTCCCAATAGTCATCTTGCAGCACATGCCGCACCGGTAGTTCACGAGCGTAGCTCATCCGTCTATGTAGATTGCATTCAGGAATGCAATTCGTGGATGAGCTACATTAAAAGGTGTAGCCGTGTCCAAATTTTAATTGAAGATTTGAATAATTAAATTTTTCTAAATTTTTCAAATTTGCAATTAACATTTGGATCAGAATTATAGAGGTTTTCGAACAGTTTGCTTAAGCGACTGCTCGATTACTACAAAGGACAACAATCATTAGCAAAATAAAACTAAAATAAAGATTCAAGTCACCGTTGGCGAATTGAAGTAACATCAACGCAGCTCCGGCTGATAACTTCTAGTAATTTGAAACACGTACATATGTCTCTGCCAGGAAATCTGTTAATATGTTAATTATTTGTCAGAATAATGTTGTAAACTGGAAATAAACGTCTACAGATCTAATGACAATTGAGTCGGAAACAGCTTTTACTTAAACAATATACTTAACGAATGTAATCGAGAAATCCAAACCCTCTTCTTTCGCACACCCTATATAAATTAGTATACATAAATAAAATTCTGACTAGGCAACGACTAAACTAGTTATTAAAACTTTCCGCAACTGCATGAAAATACAATTTTATTACAAACGTTGATTGAAAAACGTACAAATAAATCTCAGCCATTATTATTTATACACAAAGACGGAAGCAAATCACGATTGCGCGTGCAATAAAAAGTACAAAAATGGAACATTCAATTCAAATCAACCTAGAAATTTAAATTTAAAGTCTAATCTGCTATCGCATCATAAATTGCAGAATGAGTGAAAGGACGAGTATTGCTACGGCTCCAAGGATTCCAAGCATGTACATATATCTTCGAACATCCTGTCTGGATCCCTCCGTGCACGTACTTGTAACCGACAAATCTGAGCTATTGGACATTTCATCTTCATATACTGGCAACGTTTCCAACTCCGTCTCAACATCTCCAGGCAAAATTTTCAGATCTAACATTTCCTTCGCTTGTTCCAAAACAACATCGGCTGATTCGCCGCGGAACAAATATTCACAAAACTCAATTCCAGGCGCGCTAGCGACTTTGATGAAAACTCTTCGTGGTGGTTCGCTGATTATGAAGGCTCCTTCATTTACGATTGGATCCGAGAGACTGTCACAATAGATTTGAACACGAGCTGCCAAGGAGCGTAGGATATCGTTGCGGATGTAGTGCTTGATATCACTGAGAAGAGTTTGTGGGTGCGCCCAAATGCGCGAGTAGATGATGCCGTTGTAACGTACCGTTCCGTTGACTTGGATAACTTGTGACAAATCCGTTTCAGGAACTGTGGCTGGGAAGAAAACAGAAGCTTTGAACTTGTCTGTTTTCTCTTTGCGATCCCTACGCGTTTTAATAAGTGTTTCGAGACTAACGTCGTCCTCGAAGTTGTCCTGGTGTATAAAGACTGCACTGTGCTCTAAGTACGAGTTGATGGATTTTAAAGTAAGCTAAAAAATGAAAAGGAAATTGCAATGTGATCCAAAACACCTGGACTGCAACTTACTAAAAAATTCTCTTCTAGATTCACAACTTTCTCGTTAATGTACAGCGGGAATACTTCATCAATATCGTAATTTGTCTCGAACATATGCCAGGATACTTGCTTATCTATTGTCTTCCAATCTGCTGGTTTGAACGATCCTGAGCTGCAAAACATGGTACGATTGGTTACAAGTCGAATTATGCTATCAAAGAGAATCTTACGGTTCGGAAACATTTATGGAACGGCAAACCCGCTCTCCATGTGGTGAACAATACAAAACTAACTTTTCTCCTTTGTCATAGCGTTCCGTATCACTGCGAAATATTTTAGCATCTGAAAGAATTCTGTTCAAGTGCCATTAAAGCAAAAGCGTTCGTCAAATATCACCAGCTCATGTTACTTATTCATTTCCTGGGCACAGTGTCGAATCTTCTTAGTCGAGGCTTCGGTCTGGAAGATGTTGTTTTCCGCTACCACAAAAAGACCTATACGGAATCCACATGAGAAAAAGTCGCGGATTGTGAGAAAGCTTACCTTGAACAAAGAAGCTCCCGGGGATCATTCGCGTCGCCATCACGGCATGGTTGACAAGCAATTGCGGATCGACAGCTTCCAAAGATTCTACTGGTGAATTTGAAATATGCTCTTCGCTTCCGCTGCTATTGTCTGATGTTCGAGCGATATAAACAATGTAATCCTTCCCATCCACATTTGGCTAATTGGATACAGATTGTGATCACGTCATAGAAGCCTTTTCCCTTATGAAACTTACTTGTCCAATAAGAAGTCCTATGGAGAACTTTTGGTCCTTGGAGTACGTGTTCAATTTTTCTTCTACTATATTACAGGAAATTGCAGTCCGGCCCATGGTTGCTGGAGTGCGTGCTTCTATTTAAGACACTTTAAAATATTACGATATCTCGGGATCTTTCACAAGCCCCGTGGCCAAGCACTGACAGTTGTCAGTAAAGAAATGTCAATTTGTAATTGTTTACGTGTTATCTTTTAAACGTGCGTAGCGCAGTCTAACGTGTGGCTTATAAACAAGCATGTGAACTGCATTACCAATGTGACCGAAATATCAGAGACAACAACCACGACACAGGGTGAATCTAGTGCATAAAGCGTGAATACTCACGATATTAATTTGATGAATATGAAGAATGGGTGTCTGAATGGGAAATTTTCATATGAATGAGGTATTTGCGATAGAATACCAAAAGTAAGTCTGCTTTCTTAACCATTCCTCATAGATTGTTATATAAACGCAGAGCATCATTCGTGGCATCGTTCGACGATCCGTTCTGGCAAAACTTATTACGAATTGACCTGCATTCCTCGCATTATATGGGTTGATCCGTGATACCGTAATTAATGGTGTTCGGTCCGATCCATTAGTTTTTAAAGAGTTCGGTGACAGTAATCACAACGAATAGACGTGATTTAGTTTGTGTCAAATGCAATAATAAAACTGTTAAAATATATTATCAGAGTATTGGAAAAAAATGAAATCTAGCATATCCCGATTGGACGAAGGGAGCAATTGGTGCACATATTGCATGGCTAGGAATTTGTTCTTTTGCGATTGAGGATAACGATTTCATTTTCCTTTTGTGGAAGAAAATATTTACGTGTCAAAAATTTTCAAATAGAAATTCAAGAATATTGCGATCGAGGACAACGATTATTTTCAAATAGAAACACGAGAACATTGCGATCGAGGGCAACGATTTCATTTTTCTTGTGTGGACGAAAATATTCACGTGTTCAGATAGGAATTTGAAAACATTGCAAAAAACTTGAAATCTGTCAAAATTCCGGCATAAGCTGGAATCAACGAAACCAAGACCCGAGAATGCGAGATCTTCACAAATAGATGTTCAAGAAATTCATCGAGAAGGAACTTCAAGAATTAACAACAGACAAGAGCTTCGTTCCAATGTTCGTTGCAGATCATTGTATATCTACAAACTCGCTGAATGAAGTCATCATGTCAGAAATGGAAAGTTCTTCAAAGCAGAACTTAGACAAAGTGGTTGAAGAAGACATTAGAACAATCAAAAAGTGACGGGTAAATAAAAAACTGAACCATTGTTTGTAGGAAACTGAACTTCTTCCAGTTAATCCGTAAATCGTATTCCGCTGCCACCCCGAAAAATCGCTTCAGCTTTTTCAAAATTTCTTCTCTGGTTTTTGCAAAAATAATTATGTCGTCTATCTAGATTTCCAAAATGTCCTTGTTAATAAGCTGTCGTAGAATGCAATGAATATACCTTATATTCCTCGCCAGGCATCTCCTGAATCGTAGACTTGTCTTTCTTCTGCAATCACCATCTGAAACGAAAAGAAAAAACACCCAATGGATCGTTGTTTAAGCAAACTCAATGAAGTTACTAATCTGGTCACAGCTGGAATCACGAATCCTGGCGTTAATATTGTATATTTTATTTCATCGGAACTTTACTACCACGCTTGTTGTACAAAACAATAACAGTTATGACATTTAAAGTGAAATGTCAAAGTGTACGTCATTAAGAGATTACAATTCAGAAAAGTAGATTTGAACGCATCAGAATATCGAAACATTCACAATGACAATTATGGTAAATAGTTCGATAGAGACAATTCAATTTGCTAAAGGAAAAGTACCGAAATCTTTTGTTCAAATTAATTTCTTTGTTTGAAAATTTCGGTACTTTTTGCAATTTAAAGACTAAGTTTTTAGTTGCATTTTGGATTTTGTACAGGAAGGAACGATCGCTCTCGAAAATTAAGTTTTAGTGAATTTAAATTATTTCGATAAGTAAATTTGTTACGCAACTATTATTTTAACGTCCCTTTTTAAATAAAGTTGGTATTTGAAGTTTTTAAGAGTGTTTTTCTTGTTTTTGTCGAGTTTTAAGTTATATACTGCAGTTTTCAGTACAAACACCTTTTAAAATTCGCAGGTGAGTTACAATATACAAACGGTACAAAATTGAGCTCAAATAAACCATCTTGCGTAGTGAAGGCCGTGTATTTACGGCTAGATTCCTCAATTGGCACGTGTAGAAAGGCATTTTCAATATCCAGTGTGCTGAATATCATCGCCCCACTCAGTTTGTCGACAATATCTGATCTTTAAAAACCACTTTGTTAAGACGTCTGTAGTCTGTACATTCTCTTTCGGTTCCATCGCTTTTATCCACTTACACGACACTGCAGCAATACTGTGATGTCAAGTTTCGAATTATTCCCTCCTTAAGAGATTCCTCGATCTGTTTCGTAATTATTTTTGCATCTCCTTCTACTTGGCGCTGTATATACTGGTGCCTTTTCTGCTAATATAACTTTGTTTAACTTTAACGGGCTTATGCTTTTCTTTTAGTTCTGCGATTTCTTTTCTGTACTGCGGAGTTTCATTATTTATCGCAATGCTCATAATATCTTTTGCTTCGTGTTCGGTTTTTGAAATTATCGAGATAAAATTGTAACCATTTTCATCCGATACGAGTACATACCTGCATTTACTCAAGATGTCATGCCCGACTATGACGTCTTAATTTGTCGCGTTATCCGGCACAATCACTACATAGTGTTCCAATTTTACTTTGTCTAGCTTGACTACGCAGATAAATTTACCTTTAGACTTCATCATATTTTTAATTGCTTGTTTTGCAAAATGTTTTTTATACAGGTTTTCTTTAATAATTGAAATATCCGCACCACCGTCAATCAAACACTCCAAACTGCTGTTGTCGATTTTTGCTCTTTTGAGTTTCTTCATTCCTGCTGTGCAAATGAATTGCATTGTAGATTTGTCATCTTGTTTGTTTGTACAATTTCTGGCAATGTGACTCGTCGAACTACATTTGAAACACTTTTGCATCTTTTTACATTCCCGTCACTTATGCTCTGTTGAACCGCAATTGGACCAATATTCTTTTCGCATTTCACCGTTTTGTTTATACTTCGTGTGCATTTCTTTTATTTTATTCGCATTAGCTTCTTGCGAGTATTTTGCAGTGAGCTGTGCTATTAAATCTTGAAGCTCGGTATTTGCCATTATCTTTATTGCGTATCCTTCGTTCTTGTTTGCAGTAGTCTCCTCTTCGTTGATTTTTTCCTCTCCGCGCCTAATTTGTTTTTCGGTTCTCCTTTTTCTGATTGCAACTTTTTACTCTTCGTTCTCGTTAGGACACCAGTACTTCCCGCCGAGTCATATTCTGCGTCACTTACGTAATAATTTTTTTTCTTTGTCTTCTTCTTTTCCGATTTAATCTTTGTTTGTGTTCAACTTTTCAACTGTATATTTTGCACAAGCCAACCACAACTTTAGGCAACTGATTTTCTCGCAAATTCGATCGACCCGTAATACACATCGAATTTTTTCACCCGACTGTCTCTTTTCTTATTTTACTTTCACCGGTTGAGACACCGACAAGCCCCCATATGTAGGAAGGGAGAATGAATAAAACGAGAGAGTTGTAGTTTAATTCAATGTTTTAATAATTCCGAATTTTACAATAATTAGTTTTGATTGCCCCAAGAGGTGAGAATATAAAGAGTTAAGATGTAACTAAAAGTAAATAGCTATAGACACTCGACTTTCGTTTCCAGGTGCGCTTTAACCAACGGGAGATCACCGACTCCTCTCTGCAGGTGGTACGGTTGCCATCGCATCGTTATTACTGCCTATATATGAATATATATATTTATATATATATATATATATATATATATATATATATATATATATATATGCATATATTTTTTTTGCCATAGTTATACAGCCCCTTTCAGGCCTTGGCCTAGACATAATTACAGTATCTCATCATCCTGTTCGAATATATTGACACTCAGCGAGGCGATATGGTCAGTATAATGCTTTGGCCATAGCCCGTCCGTAGTCCGCGTGGCTTAGTGGTTACAGCACTACGCCCGTAAGCCGAAGGTCTCTGGTTCAAGTCTCGTTGGCGTCAGCGAGATTTAGTTCGAGTGGTTCTTCGGACGGACTATAAGCCTGTTCAGTTATGATACGTGCTGATTTAAAATCAGAACGTAATCCAGCTGGGTGGACGGACACAGCCAAAGCGTGATAATGATCATATCATCCTTGTGGAGTGCCGATACATACGATCATGACAATGAGCTACTCTAACTATCTCTAAGCGAAGGTCCGAAAGGGGCTGTAGGGCTACAAAGAAGATGTGCCCGTCCAGCAAACTGCGATATCATCGGATTTCCAATAAATACGTATCATAACTGAATGCGCTAGTAATCCTTCGGAAGAGTCGCTTAAAACAAATCTCATTGTCACCAGCGGGACTAAAAGCAGAGATATTCAGCTTACACAGAGAGCATTCTAACCACTTCACCGCATGGATTACCACACAGCTTACCAGCCTTGCCCTCCAGGATTAATCTCCTCCGATCCTCACGGCTCCGCAAACGTGTCTGCCAGTTGTTCACTCCCAACAAGGATCTGCTGTCAGCTTCTATTGTGTCTTCCCATTGTTGGATGCTGGACGTCTATCTTGTGCTCTACCCGTCAATGTTCTTTTGGGTGGCCGGTTTTCTTCCATTCTTTGTATATGCCCGCCCATTGCAATTATGTGCAAAAGGAAACAGGAGGATTGGCAAATAGTTCATACGACTCAGCATTGTAACTTAGTGTCCACTCTGTTCCTTGTTTCACTAGGCCGTGGATTTTCCGAATCACTTTGCGTTCATATACATCCATCCATTTGGATTCGCTCGTCAGGGTCCATGGACCTTAGAATAGGAAGTACGGAGCAATAGGCTTTATTTGCGGTGTCCAATCTCATCCTTTTCGGTGCCTTTCTATTCAGGTTGCCTCCAAGATACACGAAACTATCCACACTCTCAAGGTTGTAGTCGCCTACGGTTAGGTTTTGTCGAACTGAAGTTTTCTTCCTCGTTTGAGTCATGAATTTGGTCTTAGTTTCATTAACTCGTAGGACAATTTGATTTGCTTCATATTCTAGGCTCAGAAATGTTCCTTTGGCATCTGAGATTGAACGTGCGATAATATTGACGTCATCAGCATATGCTACCGATTGTGTGGACTTGAACATAAGTGTACCAGAGGTTTTAGCTGATATCTTCTTGATAACGTGTTCCAGCGCAATATTAAAGAGCATTGGGACAAGTCCATTGTCCCTTGTTTTAAGCCTGACTCCATTATAAAGTTGTCTGTTGGTTCACCGTTTGCCTTGAGCTGGGACTCTATATTGAGCATCGTGACCTTGGCGATGCGGACTAGTTTTATTGGGGCGCATGAGTCAAGCAATATTTTGTACAGCGCATTTCTGTTGCTACTGTCGTATGTTTGCTTGAAGTGTACAAAGAGTTGGTACTCGTCGATGCTATATTCCCAACACTTAATATATTCTCCCAGCACTTAATAATATTCTCCGATATTTTGGAGCAATACTCAACAGATTTCTGTCATCCTTGCAGAAAATATTTAAACAGTTGGCAAGCGTGAGATGAAAGATTTCTGTCAGTGGACTACCACGAGACGGTGAGGGTTATTGCGCGGTGTGTGGTGCCCAAGATTCTGTTTCAATTTAATAGTGAGTGCAAGCAAGTTATCGCTAGTATTCAGGTATAATCCCATTTCTTGTATTAGTGAAGTATCGGATTGCGGTACTTTCATGTTCTAACCCAAGTCAACAAAATCACAGGGAAATTGTTCATTGAATGAGAAGTTTTATCTCCTCTTGCGGCATCTGCGAACAAATGAATGCGGGCTATCCATAAAGAAACTTGGAATTATTGCAGATAAACGAAAACTTCAGATTTTTAAATTTTTAACAATTTTTTTTATGGTAGCGAGGTGAATGCCCATTTACGCACAAAGTGTTGGACTCCCATGTTTGCAGGAAGGCAACTGGACTACTTACTGAATACCTCCCCTGTCAACCTGAGAACCTAGCCTGGAACCGTTTGACACATTACTTCGGGTCAGGTCTCGTTTTGTTACGCCGTGAGGCGCCTTCAAGCTAGGCGATCCCTCCTCTAGCGGGAGGGGAGAGGGGAAGAGGAAGTGTTCGACAAGTGATCCCCCAGCCCCAACACCTCTGGCTGCTGTGAGTCCCGTCTTTCTTTTAGGACTGCCCGAACATAATGTGCCACCTGGTTCCATTTGTCAACCGATTCGAGCATCACCGAGACTATATTATCCGGGGTGAGCTCTTCCGTCTCTTTGTAGAGGTCCCTTCCTAGCCTGCTCCATTTTTTGCACGCAAAAAATGTGTGGCAGGCATTGTCTTCCTCCCCAATACCGACAACCGAGGGACCGTGACTTACCAATCTTGTGCAGGTAAGACTGAAAATACCCATGCCCGCTCAAAAGCTGCGTCAGATAGAAGTCAGTCTCATCATGCCTTTGAATTAGCCACGATCTCACATCCAGGATGAAGCGCGCAGTCCATCTTCCCTTCGTGCATTTCACCCAAGTCTGCTGGCAATCGTTGAGTGAGCGCTGTCTCTCATCGCGCATAACCATCTCCCTCGCATCCTCGTGTCGACGCAGATAAATAGAGCGGCGCTCTCTAGCTAGGAGGCTGACAGGTATCACGCCTGCAATGACTCTCACCGCCAAATCAGAGACTGTCGGATACGAAGATGCAATCCTCAGTGCTCCGCTTCTCTGTACCTGTGCCAGGAGTTTTCGGTAAACCTTCTTACTGAGAGCGCTACCCCATGCCTCTGCTCCGTACAGTAGCACTGACCCTAGAGCACTCATCAAAATGCGTCTTCTTGATGGGCTGGGTCCTCCTACGTTGGCCATAAGTCGAGTCAGAGCCGATACTCCTGAAGCAGTCTTCTCAGCCGTTGCCCTGATTTGCTCAGAGAAATTCATCTTTGAGTCGATCAGTAGCCCCAGATATTTCACCGCTGGTTTCGATTCGATTCGTATGTCTCCAATACTGATCATCTTTATTCTAGGGATTCTCTTTTTGATCGAAATGACCACTTTGGTGTTCTCCAGTGCTAAACTGAGCCCACGAGCAGTCATCCAGTCTCTCATCGGCGCATAAGCATACCGGGCATACAGTGCGCCCAGCGACCAGAACCGCAAAATCATCAGCATAGCCGATCAAGCGTGACTCATCTGGCATCTCCAGTCTAAGTAGCTCGTCGTAAGACACGTTCCACAGATCTGGACCAAGGATAGATCCCTGGGCAACACCCGATGTAACCGACGAAGCACAGGCTTCGGTCTTTTTGTAGTCCCTCAAAAGCCGCATTAGATATTCTGGAACTTGAAAAGGGTTTCCAGCGTATCCAGAATATCCACCAACCTGGAGTTGAAGGCGTTCCTGACGTCGAGTGTCACCAACAGGACGATCCGTCACTTGGTGCGACTATATGCCTCTGCCTTTTAGACTGAGTTCACCACCTCTGCAATCGCATCAATGGTAGAACGTCCTACTCTAAAGCTGTACTGCCGAGGAGATAGGTCCCCAGCAGCACGAATCGCGTCAGTGCGTCTTCCCTTGATGAGTTTCTCTAGCACTTTCCCAGCCGTGTCTAGCATGCATAACGGGCGGAATGCAGACGGCGATTCGGGATTTTTCTTTCCCTTGCTGACCAGCACGAGCCTCGCCACCTTCCATCGTACAGGGAAAACCCCGTCCAGTAGGCAAGCATTGAATATACTGAGCTGCAAGTCAGGACAATGGTGATAGGCAAGCCGCAACACCTCAGCCGGAACACCATCTGGACCTGGAGCCTTCCTCGAATGAACGGGCGCAATTAAGAAAATTAGAGATCTCTAAACCCGTATGGTTCGCACATATAGCGACAATGACAGCATGTCTCTTCATTTCTTGAGTGATGTTGTGTAGTCCGCCATTTGTTATCTGAAAAGGAAAAAAAATTTAAAAAAAATCGCGAAGTTATAGTCACTTTATGCATGTCCTCAAATACCGTATGCACCCTGCATGTATATATATATATATATATATATATATATATATATATATATATATATATATATATATATATATATATATATATATATATATATAATATTATACTGATCATGTCGCCTTCCCGAATGCCATTACATTCGGTCAAGCCAATGGGATACGCTGCTAACTATCTCTAAGCGGAGCCCCTATAGACTGTAGAGTCATGTAGGGTACGGTTGTACGCAGTGGGTAAGTGGAACTCCCGCTGTCTTCAAATGATCGAAACGTAATCCATTTTTTGTGTGGCGTTATGATCATTTTTGTACTTAAGCATAGTTTGTTATTTATTTCTGTGAATTTCCAAGGCGTGGTGTAGACATACGAAAAGACTTGGTGAAACAGCAAAGTCCGTCGTTAACAGGAATGTTCGCCAGTTTTCTAGGGCAACAGATATTGGTGAGGTTTTTGTTTTAGCTTGCTTTCATAGAATGGGGCAAGTGTACATGGGTTAGTGCCCGCAGATTACAATGCGTACCCTTGCCCCATCAAGGAAACCGTGATATTTTGTTTATTATTGATTTGTCTTCCAGAAAAAAAGAATGCCTTACAAATACACCAGGATATGTCCTGATCGCAAGGTCTGCATTCAAGAGCAGATTGATGCAGCGAGAAAGCTCATCGAAGAAGGAAATCCAAACGAATGGCAGCTGGAATTATTGGAATCGATAAGAGCACTTTGATAAAACGCTTATAACTCAATCCCATCATAACCTCAATGGCAATGGCCCACGTTCACGCTTGAGCAAGAACTATATTATTGTGAACTACTTTTTCATTTTTAAATTAAAAAATCTAAGTTAATTTTCCTAAAAACATTGACATAAATGTTTAATTTCAATTTCAGGATGAAATTTATAATCATTGCAAAGCTTGTGATGATAGATTCTTTGGCCTCACCTTGAACGCTCTCAAGAAATTGGTGTACAAATTTGCTGACGTTAATCAAATCGAGCACCGAGTCGACAAAATGACTAAAATGGCTGGAAAAACTTGGTCTACGAATTGCTGAAGCCGCGTCTAAATCTATCTTTAAGGCAGACTACCCCTACCAGCATTGCAAGAGAAATTGGCTTTAAGCAAGTCCAAGTGGATCGCTTTTATACAAACTTGAGACAGTGTCAAGAGAAATAAAGGTTTTCCCCAAGCCATATATCTAATATGGACGAGACTGGCATTAACACAGTCCCTAAAAAAAGTGTTGATAAAATTGTTTCTGGAGAACGTGGTCAAACTATAGCAGTTATTTGTTGCGTTTGTGCAATCCGAAACTAAGTTCCGCCTGCATTTGTTTTTCGATGTAAAAGGATGAACTTATGGATGGAGCTCCCAATGGCAGCCTTGAGATGACATCCGATTCAAGATTCATCAATTTCCATCTATATTTACAATGATTGTATCATTTTAAAGAAAGTGTTTCTCCAACTACAGAAAATTCTGTCTTGTACTCTAAAGTATCAGTACGCAGTAGAGGCTGATAGATGGATGGCACAGCACACTGGCAGATCTTTAAATCAATATCAAGCTACTACAATATTTGACAACGCTTTCAAAAAATTGCTACCGTAGGAAATGTAATTTCAGCATTTAAGCACACCGAAATATATCGTTTCGATAACAGTCCGTTCACTGGAGCAGGTTTTGCATTTTTTCCTTTAGCTCACGCTATTTGTCAAAGTCCACAACCTTCCACTTCTGCTGGCAAAAAAGCGTTCCATTTGATTCAAAAAAAGAAAATGACTAACCAGCCACAACTGATATCGAATCATTGAACTTGCTTATCATTACGTCTGAATCAGCGGAAGCTAAAATAGATAAAATTACCAAAAAACGAAGTTCTTTGTCTCCTATTCCTGGCAACATTCTAAGGTCTAAAACATTGCATATCCCTTTGATCAAGATAAGCCGATTACTAAAGACAACACACGTTCAAAAACGGCGCAAAAATTCAAGTGACTTCCAAATAATTACCGATATTGCATTTAAATATATGTTAGAAGAAATTCAAAAAGAACAGGTCTAAAATTAAAGAAAATTCAAACACCAAGAGAAGAGAAAATTCTAGCAGCAAGAGAGAAAAACTTCAGGTCAGGAGTTATTTTGCCCATTATGCCAGGAAAAATGTGGGGATCGTCCTCCTGAAGAGTGGATTGAATGCAATGCATGCAAATCATGGTAGCACGAAAACTGCACATGCTATGAGACTAGTGCTTTTACGTGTGATCTAGATCGTATACATTTCTATCTGAATTTTCAACAAGCCAGCCCTGGGGCTCCAGGACTAATCTCCTCCGATCATCACGGCTCCGTGACCACGTCCGCCAGTTGTGCACTCCGAACAAGGATCTGTTGTCAGCTTCTATCGTGCCTTCCATTCGACTCCTCAGTGTTTCTACGGGACGTCTCCTTGTGCTCTACCCTCTAATGTTCTTAAGGGTAGCCGGTTTTCTTCAATTCTTTCTATACGCCCGCCCATTGCAATTTACATAACTTTACACAAGAGGAAACAGGTGGTTCGTCCAACAATTCAAACTTCTTCTTCTTCTTCTTCTTAGCACTACAACCCCTCTCGTCTCTTCCTGCAAATAGCACCTCCAACTGTCTCGGTACATTGACCGCGTCCTCCAATTTCGAAATCTGAGCAGCGATGAACTGTCTTCGTCGATCGAGTCAGTTAAGCATTTCCTCGGCTTCCCCACTGGTCTCCTGCCTTCAGTTCTCCCAACGAATACCGTTGTTCGTCCATACAATTCATGTGGCCAGCCCATTGCAGTTTTCGCAGTCTTACAATCGTTGAGAACTCCGGTTCGTCAAAAATTTAATACAGTTCATGGTTGTATCGTCTAGCTTCGCTCCGGTTATTCGCCTCAGGACACGTCGCTCAAAGGCATTAAGTATATTTGCGGATGCTTGGAATAAGGTCCATGTTTCACATCCATAGCATAACACAGGTCTTATCACAGATTTCTATACTTGAAGCTTTGTTTTCCTATGTATGCAGCTGGTCTTCAAGATCATCAAAACTGAATAAAATATTTTATTTGCGAGCTGTATTCTTCGTCATATTTCGTCTATTTTATTACCCGTTTTCGTTATTTTGGCGTCTAAATACACAAATTTGACCACATTTACGATACTGTATTCGCCAAGTGTGATATTTTGTGTATTGAAGGTATTTTTCCTTGACTGCGTCATGAGATTTGTTTTACTTTCATTGATTTGTAGCCCTACTAGTTTTACTTCGCAGTCGAGTTTCGAGAAAAGTTCTTTCGCAGTTGTTAATGAACGTGACAAAATGTTGACTCATCGTTATAACGTAGTGTCCAGTTTGTTCCTTGTTGCATTGGGCCGACGATTTTCCGGAAAACTTTGCTTTCAAAAAAGTCTACTGCCTTTATGCAATCGCTCCCCAGGGTCTATATTTCACTTCCATATAACTGCACATTTTTGGCTAGTATTTTATAAATGCGGAGCTTATTTTGCCAGTGCACCACTCTGGAGCCTAAAATGGGAAGTATGGAGCAATAAGCTTTATTTGCCGCGTTCAATCTTGTCTTTTCTGGCGCCTCTTCTATTCAGGTTGGCTCCAAGGTACGAGTATATAAAGTTATCCATGCTTTCAAGATTGTAGTCAATGAGTGAGATGAAGAGTGAATGTTGGATGCATTCATAAAAACGAGTAAATCAAAGAACTTTATGGCTTGTTCAATTTGATGAACTTAATTTAATTTTTCAGGGTAGATTTACAATACCCTACTAAAATCGCGGCTTATCTGTCCGTCCACCCAAGTTTTCTTGAGAAACATATAAGATAGAATGATGAATTTTTGTAAATAGGGCAAAAGTGATGCCTTGTTAAATGTTTCAGAGCAAAAAAAAAATAAGCTCTTTGACCAGAGTTAGTCAATACGGATATCAAATGAAAGGTCTTGATAAGAAATTTTCAAAACTGTTCTTAAACCAGCAAAACATTCATCGAGGGGCGCAGGGTGAGAGGAATGTAAGATCTTTACGCGTACAACCCCCACAAATACCTCAAAAAACTAAATTCGATCAAGTTACAGCTGATTTAAAATTTTTGAATTACAGCAATAACAACATATGATGCTGTGAAGATGCATGTTTACAAGTGACGCAGATACAACAGCTGCGCTAGAATTTTGGTGAAAATTTTAGAAATGTTTTTTAACATTGATATGTTATAACGACCACCCATACAATGTGATCAGGTGAAAATAAAACGGTGGCGAATTAAAAACCATAATAACCTTGCATTAGCATTCCAAGCTCAATTTATGGAATATACATATGAATCTAGGAGTCAATGTTAGACATACTGAAGACGTTTTTTGAGTTATTAACTATTTCACAAAACTCTTCTGGCTATTACAACTTTTTTCATTTAACTATGAAGAATATATTGTATATACATAGCGTGTGTTGCATACAATTTCGAATATATGATCATAATTCGTACCAGGGAAAAAAGTTAACATCAAAACAATTTAAATCTTCTGGTTGACAACGATGGGCTGAGCCGTTGCCTTCTTACTCAGGCCCGAAAACGGAAACACCGCGTCACGTCGCGAACTAACCACTTCGAGCAACGTAATCAGCGCCATCTAGTGCTGTTTATATCAAATATATTTTTTAAAGATTTTTGACAGTACATTTGACTGTAACTTGAAATTTTATCAGTACTATGTCAACGATTTTTTTTAATATGAGACGTTGAAGACATTAGCGCGTAAATATATGTATTTCGATCCCGTTTGTATCATTTCCGCCAAATTTCATCTGAGAAATGTCAGATTTGACAATCTCAAAAGTAGCTGTTTATCGAAATTTAGAGCGACTGATGAAATTTAGAGCTACTGTTTCCGGTACGGGAAGTGACGTCAGGTATGTTAATTGATTTCCTTATGGGCCTGAGTAAGATGGCAACGGCTGAGCTCATTCTCATATTGGATGAGTACAACAAGATCAGAAGTTATCAAGTAAGAGTGCCATGCTAATTTTCTAGTACTCGATCCACTATCAGATATATTATAGATCAACCACAATTCAATCGCTTGAATCTACTTTCATGTCCTATCCAAAATTTATGACGCCCTTAATTGCAAACCCGAAAACGCCACTTATCCGTTAACACTTTGACATTGTACCGATTGCCGTTAGATGTTGAAGAAGAAAGGATGCCTCTAGCGTATTGTCTCCCCCTTTCGAAAGATCATCTCAACATTTTTTCCCTTGACAATGCTCATTTGATTTTACGATCATCTAAATTTAGAACAAATCTGTTTACAATTTCCCATCAACATTTCCCGTTTCATCTCTTGTGACTTGATTTTGATTTTGTTTCTTCTTCACGGAACAGCAATAAAACATTGGCAGATCCTCTAAAAATATCCATCTTGGCGGGCGCGTATCTTTGTATCGGTGGGTATCCATCGCAGTTGACGTCGACGTCATAGTACATGATCCCTTCAACGCCATGCCAGCAAGCAGCATCTTAAGAAATGCAAATTAACCGCGTAACGGCATTGCTATCAAGCGGTGAAATTGCAGAGGCGTATGACGAGGTAAAAGAAACAAAACCACATTGTATTGGGGTTTGAGAATATTTTTAGAAATAAATTCAGATTGGAGAAAGATCTGAAAGTCAGCAATCTGAAGATCTTGACGATCTGTCGATTTCGAGGATAGTTTGATCTAAAAAGAAATTAAAACTAATATTTATCTGAGGATGTTGAATTGGGAACGAGAGCATTTCTCATTTTTGAAAAAAAGGAATCCCCGTGAAGTTTGAGGTGACTACGATTCGGAGGTCATGCATGAATAAGGAATGAGTGCAAGTATCATTACCTCATAGCTGCCCAACATTTTACCTTATCCAGTGTATGCAGGAGATTTTTCATGGAAGATCGAAAAGCATTGATATGAGTAAAAGTCTGAGTAATGTGGAACATTGGCAGGAATGTTTTTTTTAGGAATGAAGGGATGCAAAATTTTCTATTTGTTATTCGTAAATCCAAAGATACTCGTATGAAGTTACATAGCAAGCACAATGGCTCAATTTGCAGCTGACAAGAAATATTACAACATTTCTGCTGCGGGGGGTAGTCCTTTTATTGACCACTCTTTAAAGCGTTACCTGCCCGCTTAATGACAATGTAGTCCAATTCGGTAATTATTTTGTATGGATTTCTTTTCTGCACTTTGTTATGTTGACTCAATTTAACATAGCAAAGAAATGTAAAGTTTACAAGGACGGAATGCTATCTGCAGAGCTTTCCGGCTTATGATATCGAACAAATAACTTCGAATGGTAGCAAAAGATTATGTACGTGTACACTGCCTCTTGATCTGTTGCCACATCAACGGCTGCTGGCTGCTATCAA
Organism: Odontomyia ornata; assembly: GCA_963969285.1. NCBI lineage: Eukaryota > Metazoa > Arthropoda > Insecta > Diptera > Stratiomyidae > Odontomyia > Odontomyia ornata. The sequence continues at coordinate 301,121,924 of OZ017741.1, forward strand.
AGACATATATGTACATAAATAAATGGACGAGCAACGAGAATCTGTGTACTCGTCCATGTGGGAAGCAAGTGTCCGCATAAATATCTTACGCTCTCGAAACTACATGATTCCGTCTGCTTCTCCTTCACTTTTTTCCCAGGAGCTTTTTCTTTCCTCTCTTCAGAAGAATCACTTCCCTCACCGACTTCCGCGCGCACGTACACGTTTTACGTGCTCACGATCGCGCCATCGATATCATTCGTTGAACAGTTTGAGTACAACATAACAAACGTTCTCTCACAGAAAACTCGTACGTCAAAGCTGATGAAAATTCGTGGAGACTAGAAAATTGGTGTGTTAAAGCTGATGTTTTATTCGTAACTTTTTAAAAAGAGAACTAAAGTGCCGATTTTGTACACGCGATCTTCGAAACAAAAAACTTTATAAACGTGAACGTGTTTCGGAGTGAAGTTAAGTGCAAAAACAAAAACATATCACTTCAAACCTCAACTTTACACAACTTTAGCGAAGGTTGCTAATTGCTTTAGCTTTCGCGACCGGTTGCGGTTGCTATGCTACCGTTTTGTGCACACTATTACCGTTTTGTTGATTTCCTATCTAGAGAAACTAATTTCACACTTGAAAATTTTATGTGAGTTCGTGTATCCTAGACATACATATGTATGTACACGTTAACAATAAATAATCTTTCAAGGGCTCTGTAAAACGAGTTTCACAAAGACCTACAATTTAGTTTCACGTCCTTTCTGTACATATGTCCATCCGCCTGTGCGTCATAGCAAGTTCCCTCAGTTGGAGTCAAAGTCAAAAGGGTTTTATTCAACATTAATCGTTATAACTTTTCAAGGAATAAGCAAATTCCAAACAATACAAATACTCAAACTTAATGGCCCAAATGGCTCTCTATATTTTTGCACTATTGAACAAAAAACAATATCCAATTGAATTTAAAGTTTTATATTTTTAATGTTTCAATTGACAAAAGGTGAAAAACCAACCAACACTATTCAAAAATCATTTATAATGTTAACACAACAGAACAGTGAACTTTTATCCTACATTTAATTTAATCAAAAACTTTATCTTATGCTAGTACAATGCTATCACAATATTCCCAAACTACAGTTTAAACCTTATCTCGGCTTAGAGGTAAGATAATACAATAAGCATAACATACGAGTATACCTATCCTAAACATTGAAACCTATCGCTAATTTTTAACACAAACAATAAAAAAACACTGAATGTAAGAATGGTGAGCTGAACCTCAGAACTAAGCAACGAAAAACACAAAAAAAGGAAAATAACTACGAATAATTTAGACATTCTCATTCAGCCACCAATACCTAGACTGTTCCGTCCCAGCTCGACCAGCCTCAATGACTCTAGCAAATAAGTATCTCCATAGGAATTATGGGTCTTGTGAACTCAAATTCGGAGGATATTTTATCTTCTTATTGGTAGCCCGTCCATATAGGTGATACTTAATTGGGATACCGTTGGAATCAAAAACATATCAATTCATGTTCAAATACACGAATACTTCTGGAGGAACGAGGTCAGTAGTGAGAAAAGTCTCAATATACTTGCTTGTAAGGTGGAACGGCTGTGAATTTCAGGGGTTTTCGCTCTCAGATGTAGATCCTATGAAATGATTCCGAAGAAGTCTCAATATGAAAATATCGATTCTTGTCACTTTAGTAGTTTGATAGATTCATCTGTTCGAAGCATAATGTTTCAAATCCATCCCAGACTTTCTGTGCAAACCAACACATGCACAAAGACATTTCCTTTCGAAACTCTTAATCTTTCCATAGTACTAGCACTCTGATTGTACCAGATCTAACATCCATATGTACAAACTAGTCTAGCCAGGGTCTTGTTACATATAATTTTGACCTTTTAATCAACATATTTTGAATGAAAGAATCTTCAAAGGGCCATGCCTTTTTTTTGTGCTTTAATGGGCATGATTTTGTCATCTTAGCACAGACACTGATCGAGATGAACACAATGTGTCGAACACAGAATTTATGTGGAACCCGTTCTGAGCAACCCTCATCAGTAATAATGTAGAAATCCTTCCAATTACTTTTCAGGTTTTGACGGGCACTCTGCAGCGTTGTCCGAAACAAGATTGTATCGCACTTCTGTGTATTGATTTCCATTCGCCAATTGTCGGTGTAGAGCTGCACATCATTAAACATTTTTTGAAGATTTCTCAAAACTATTGTAGCTTTTCAGTCGGACATGTATATGATTAGACCATCGGCAAATGATACTTATTATCGCATTGGTGAGATATCGAAATCAAGGCCGCTATAAAGCTTGCGAATGAATATTAAGAAAAGCATGGGCACAGTAACTGTTCCTTGCTGTAGACCATTCAAGACCCTGAATTCGTGCATTATTGTCAAATTTCCATCAGTTATAACAAACAATTTCCTGTATAACATATAGCACATCATGGCGACAAGGTCTCTGGGGAACCTGTCCTGAAGGAGTTTAAAAATTAGTCCATCTAACCACGCCGTATCGAAGAAATGCCTTAAGTTACTTTTCTTATCGCATGGATGGTCGAATGCCTGGCACGAAAACCGAATTGGTAAATCGGTATTAGCTCATATTTCTCAATGTGAGTGTTTAATGCTTCGTTCAGTATCACTTCAAACACCTTTCTGGTGTTAGACAGCAAGCTGATTAGGCAATAGCTTTTAGGGCTCGAAGATTCTATTCTTGTCTTCAAGATCCGAAATACCTTGGTCTTTTTCCACTTATTTGGGAAATATGAATTGCTCAACATATTGTTGAACAATATGCAATAATTCACAATAGTTGCTATTGTGAATTATTGCGTATTGTTAGGCAAATGTCGGAGAACTTTATTTGGAATATCGTCAGCACCGCATGATTTCTTGTTGTTTATCCTGCCAAACATGAAACGCCATTTAGGCCTGATTTGAAGTCGGAAACTCTCTCAGGGTTTGGTAGATGAACCAATTTAAAATAAGTTCCAATCATTACAAGTTTATACAAACTTTCACATATAATCATGTTTCCATTTGTAGCCGTAGTCATACTTTTAATTTCAATACCAGCTCTATCGAGAAAAGTTATCTCATCATTAGCGACTCAAAGATTTGATACCTCCACTCGAGACTTCTTACGGAATAAGCCATTTACTTTCGTGTTTGGGCAGTTGAATTGTAATGTGCTTTTACCTGTAGGAAACGAGTCATCGATGTTCTGATTTAGCCTTAGCTAGGGCTTCCTTGGAAACCTGGAATTTTCCTGATCGCAAGACGTGCCCAAGATCCGGTCTTGGATCAACATGATTGCAAAGGATACTGTTACGGAACTATTAACGTAACCTCATAGCTGGCACAGCCAATAAAACAATAGTATTAACACATTTAAGAAACATACGAACAAGTAGCTCAACCATTAAGTAAACATAATAACTAACCTAACATAACAACTAGCATCGATCTAGGAGAATTAATAGCGTAGGCACCATATTAATTAGATAACATAACCAGCAGCTTAATAATTGGCACATTTAAGAAGTAGCATGTATTCATTTAAGTTAAACTAGAACTAAAACAACTACAAAGCTAAGCTAATATTAACTCCAACCAAACGAACTTCTGACGACATTAGGGAATCCCCATCAATAGAAGTCATTTGATACTTAACGAAACATAAACATGTACCCTGCTCACAACCACCAACAAGGCCCCTTCATTTATTTGCAGGCTTCTACGACCTATTGGTCCTATTGGACTCCCCGGAAGTGCTCAGAGATACCGTACGCGATCCATCCCAAAGCGGTTCCTGTTACATGCGTGGAGGTGAAGGAAACCCCCCTCCCAAGCGTACGCGGCAAGAAGTGCTCTGTAATAACCCACGTGCAGCACCTCGGCCCCTGACTAGCAGAATACTGGTCACGCCACTAAGTGGAAGCCAACACAGACACGACATCAGTTCCTCCTCCCGCGGCACCGTGCAAGCGTCACATAGTTGGCTTTCAAAGCAAGCGTGGTCAACAAGTAGCGGAGTTTGTCCTGTTGGCCCTATTTGCCGTCACTCGCAAAGAGCGGGCTCTCTTCTAGGAACAGACGAATACCGCCAGACTCAATGAATAAAGCATGCACAACATCGCTCGCAACGCCACGCACCCCAGCCGCAAGCACCGGTTACAATCACGGAAAAGGAAGCCCATTCCAGCAGCTGACCCCAACATCCACCCACCTACGTTGGAGCGACCTGTTAGCATAACTGGTTAATTGTTTTGAATAATTACAACATTTTAAAAAGAAAATCTACCATCAAATGTTTTCTTTCTGTGGACTCAAGGTTACAGGTGCTTCATAGGTGAAGAGCGATTTCTGGTAGAAGTAGTGGCAAAAAAACGTTTATAACAATACATTGTACCTCTTTTGTACACATTTTTCTATGATGTCCCATTTCACCATATTTGTAACATAAGGAAATCCTATGGGGTCTTTTGCATAGTCGTGAAGCGTGACCATAGCCAATTCATTTGAAACATTGAAGAGGCACCGCTCTATGACATATTCTGCAGATTACCCACCCTATTCATACTTTGTCATTATTCATACATGGTTGGGCGTCCTTTTCGACCAAGTTAATGATGGCCATGTGTTGTCTCCTATGTGTTTATGGTATCACCCTCGCTTTGATCCTGCCAACGCTAGGGAGATACATTTCGATGGCCTCTTCTACCTCGCCCAAGTCTATGATGCAGTCAATGTCTCTTATTTTGATTGTTGTCATCCACTCCAGTAAGGGATACAGTTGTGACCAGCCCCGGTTGGTCGTACACCTTAAATAGCATTTTTTGTGTCTTTGAGTCCAACGTTTTCCCTGATATCCTAGATAACTTCAACGAAGAACTGGTCATCTTGGAATCTTATGAGCAATGCCTGCAATTGGGGCCTTCATTGTGGCTCTTTTCTCTCCTGTCTTGCATCACGTCTTTTACCTGTTGAGCGTCCATGTGAACTTTATTTTTGGCTATTTTTGAGGGAGTTTCTTTTATCGATACTGTCTTGAACCCCTGATTTAACATTCCATGCATATCAAATGCCTCTTCCTTCCTCTTTTCATCCCGATTATTTGATCGGGCTGGATGCTATTTTCTTATTGATATTTGATGGTGGACTTTCACCGCATGCCTTTTAAGCTTAGCCTCAAGCGCTTCTTTTATCTTCTGCTCTTCTTCGGCATTGAAACAATTCCTCCGGTAAATTCGTATGCAGTCTAGGAGCTCCTCTAGTCCAAGGAGCCCATTCTTTACATCTTTGCTGATTTTTGGCGTGTCGCACGCAGATTTCGTTCTATTAAGAATATCTCCCGCTTTTTGAAATAGCCATTTGTTTTTGATGTCGCTAGCCAATAATTGTACTTAGCGACTTTTTTCTTTAAGAAAAGCAATTAGCTTCCATTCTCGCGTACTGTACTTTAGTCACATTTTCGATAGAGGCGGTGTAATAGTTATTTCTTTTCTGCTTTGCCGTGATCACTTTGGGGACTTTAGGATTGTTGGTTACTATTTCGGTATTTAAGACCCTTGCTTCGGTTGCTTTAGTAGCAATCGCAGCAGTAACCACCAAATTTTCAATGTTCTCTATTTTTTCTCTACCATGCGAACACCCGGTGCGTCCTGCATAATATCCAGCTCTGGCATTTGCAACATTTTTTGCTGCGCCTGAACCGCACAGGGATTTTAGTCTGAATAAGGCTGTCCACTAATCTCAGTTTTTTTACTGTCATTGTATTCATTGTAATTTTTGTCGTCGTTAGTACCGCTCCCAATGTGCTGTTAACATCGAGCCTGCAATTGATGGTTGCGTCATCGTTATTGGAATTTTTGTTTATAATTTTTGGATTTTTCAAAATCTATTTTTAGGTTTAAAGTTAAAGTTGCTCCAATTTTATTGGGTTACCCCTTGGATCTGCTTTCTCCGCCCGTGAGTGTAGTCGTGTCTTTGGTCCCATGGCTATTTTTACAGAGCAGGGAGGCCATTCGAGGGATGGCACAAGCCTTAATTGGGACAAGGGTTCAGAGCCAGACCAGCACTAATTGGGAGTCTGTCTTAACTGGACCTACACCACCAATCCAATAATGTGAGCTACGAACGTATTCCGATACCTGCCAAGGCCCTATCGGGACGGAGACGGTATGATAGTTAAATTGAAGCCATTAGCCTTGACGCTACCGTACAACGCAGCTAGGTCTAAGCCATCGTGCCCACCAGCCCAAACATCAATGCTAATCCATTGTCCAAAGAATAGTCCACATTCAGTCAAGACGTTATCTATCATCCCAGGAGGAACCTCATGGCAACCCCCATATCCTCAGATCCGTGGGGGTGGTGCTCCCCAGACTTCCACGTTAAGATAGTGGATTGTGTTATTTCGTAAACACTCTGATTTTGGGTTTCGTTTCATCTGAATAGTAAGTGTCAGATTTAAATAATAGAATGTTTGATTATAAACTTTTTAATCACCACCGGCAACTGTTTTTAGAAATTGTTAACCTCACCCAAAATGTTTTTCATTAAAAGATGTAAAAGTCGTAATAAGTCTTTTACTAAACAACCAGGAGGTCTTCTCTGCCATGTTTTTTAAAAAGATGAGTTCAGAAAATCTAAAGAGCTCGATTAAAAAATACAAATCAGGTGAATGGTGTAGTATTTGCTGGTGGAATAATGTCCGTACAGGACTGAAGCGGAGGTCAGCTGCCTCAGGAAGCGCAAGATATGAATCGGCTGGGCTGAGCTTGTTTGGGGATGCGTAACTGCGCTGGCAAGCTAGCTTTGCGGTGTCGCGGGGCGGGTTCTTTTTTTTATATCAAGAGGGCCTGCTACAAAAATATTTTTCATACTTACGAGTTTTCAGATGACCGGAGCCAAAATGCATAGTGACCGAAACTGTTGAAAGGTGCCAATGGCCGAAGTTACATACTGAAAGGATGTAAATGTGCAATGCAACGACGAATACCCGGTTGACTGTGCGCAAGACGTATTGCGATTCTGTCCTTGCCATGAAAGTTCACGGCCCACAAATAAGCGTGGGGCATCCAAGTGGTGGCAGTGCCTCCACGCGCCCTCTCAGCCGGATCAAGGAGTCAAAATGATGCCTTAGCCTATGTCGGGTGAGGAAGGCCATGCGTCCCGGCAAGAGCCCCTGTACCATCAAAAGGTAGAGAGCTTGCCTGATGGTTAGCTCTGGCTAAGTGGAGGGACCAGCTAACGTGGAGGACCCCATACACGTTTAAGTTTGAGTGAAAAGACCGAATCTTTATTTTTCTCTCCTTTCTGTGTCGTAAGATAAAAGAACACTTCATTTCGTTGCTTTAATCGCAACAAAATATTTTTGGATAATAAGTTAAGGTAATTCGGAAAAATGAATATAATGCAATTCGGGAAAATGATTCAAATGAACATACATTGTATTTTTTTAAAATTTAAAGTAATTAGATAGATATAACGCAATTTAAAACGAAACCAATAAATAAGTAAATAAAATGCGAATTGTAAAATGAATAAATGTATTAAAAAATTAAAAAAAAAAAAAAACAGGGTGCTCACCCACTCCTCCGACGAACGTTGGCCTGAAACTTTGAAAAAGCTTGCTAATTTTACATGCTGCTATCTGACACAAAGCGACAAATAGGCAGAATGTAGTCAAGTTCACGTCAGACAGTTGTCAAAGACACTATGTATTAACTTCAAAAGATACAAGTGGGTACAGCAAGAGGGATGTTATATTCACTTGCAACAAAACCATCCCGGGACACACAGCAATTAACGATATAATGCTTGGTGATTGCACCTTATTAGTTGTAGGCGATATGAGGACCAACAGTGTTTCACCGAAATTTTTCTATACAACTTTATCAGCGCAAGAAAAATTTGAGATAATTTACTTCTAACACGTTTCAGAAAATTGCAGGCGATGTGTATCTCGTTCTCTCCTTATCAATTATTTAGTAAAAATAAAATTTGTTAAAAATATACATTAACGAAAACTGCATTCTTCTGGCTTTTCTTCTGCCTTTCTGAGGCGGATGAGTTTAGCCTTATACAGTCCTTTACACACACACACAACTGTTCTTTCTCTTCATTCTTCTCTTCGCTAAGATTCTTGCTTTTTCTCCTCCTTTTCGCTTACGATTCCTTCACAATAGAATTAACGCAAGTTGAATAGTGGTGTGTTTTACTTTTGTTATTATTGTTGTTGGATGCACCCTTTTAGTGTTTATTTTGGTTTAAATTCAAAGTTTGTCGAACAAGTATCACAGTTTTCTTGTCCTGAGCTCCAGAGTTACTTTTTTCCGGAATTTCAATTTAAAACTCTTATAATTTCACCTTGAAGAAGTCTTATTATGGGGCAAAATAGTAAAAAAAATTAGACTGATAAAACTGGGTTTTTGCCATGTTCTTTTGAAAGAACAATGGTATTTAATTAATATATTATTTGTTGTTGTGTTAGAGAATATGGAAAAATGTTTTCATTTTTTATTGCCTTCGATGCACTCATAAATACTTCTCAAAGATACATCTCAAGGAGTCAAGAGGAGTGAGTGTGATGCAGTTAAAAGATTTCAGTTTTGTTTTCATTATGTATTTTTATTAAAGACATCAAAATAAACAAAAACAAAACTTTCCTTAAACGTTATCATTGAAATTTAAACTTTTTTACAAAATCAAAGGAATTCGAAATGAGAGATAGATATTCTTAGGGGTATGAGTATTTTTTATCAATCTTCATAAAAATTTGTAAAGCAATTGCGATTGATGTTAAAACATAAATAAATTGCACTTTTTTTTTGCATAACACTGTGGTTTTTTATCACAGCTATTTTTTCTGCGGCGACATTGTTTTGTCCTATATTTTGCTAGATGTCCAGCACTTTTAGTGTGACTTTCTTTAGAAGGAGTGGGCTTTATTAGAATCGTACGCTTTTTGTGTTTTTGCTCGAGTTCATCATAGTCTATTTAATCCTCATCCTTATATTGTTCACCATTTTGATCGATGAGTTTGGTCCTCGAATTCAGTTTAAATTCTCGCATCTGCACAATATTTTTCTTTGGTTTGCCCTTGTCAGCTTCTATAGACCTGTATTGTAGCCAAGAACTCATCACACCCAAATCCAAAAGGAGAGAGATAACGCGAATCATCCACTTTTTGAACGATTGTAGGAGGGACAACCCGAAAGAATACGATCAGTGAGATCGACGCCACCCATGCTTTCGTTGTACTTTTTAATAACATCTGGCCGCCTCACTATAACGTATCTTTTATCTTTCTTAGATCACCACTCACATTCATTGTGGTTTTGAGTAAAATAGAACGTAGACATCATCAGTACAGATTTATTGTCAAGCCACATGATCTCAGCGAGTTTACGACCTTCCCTTATTTTTACTTTGCAGCCACTTCTTGCTTGCTTTTTAAACATTTTTTGTTCGGTCAGTGCGCAGTTTTTTGGACTTTTATTCTTCATAATAGTTCCAGTGCCATAGAAGCAAAGCTGAATTACTTCATTCCAAAGTTTTGGAGTGGTTAAATACTGGTAAAAAAATAATAAATGCCAAGGAACCAAAGTTCTAGTCAAATGAATAATAGCAGACTCTCCCAAATTAAATCCTTGGTTGAATATATGAGCAAATATTGTTTCTCCCTGATAAATTGCCATGTCGCAAACGTCACGTTTTGGTCAGCCTAAGACGAAAACTTTTAGGCCGACTGGATTTGGTTTATTGGAATAGTACTGCCGTATGAGACACTTTTTGTTCGTGACATCTAGCTAGGATGCGTTAAAATAGAAGCTGGGCTTTCCGAATTTTTTGAAACTTTTGTTTTATTGTCACTTCAGGATCAAAGGCACATTTCAGCCTCAGTCTTATGAAAAACAATTTAATTCAGTTCATGGCCATTGCTACTATTGGTATCCTCAATTTTTCTTAACAATGCATTGATATCTGCAGATATGACCATAGTAATTTCAATATAGACTTTGAGCTCCTTTAATGTAAGTTCCATGGATTTACCAGTTTCTCAAACATGGGTTCTCTTGGTACAGTCAACCATGTTAGTAAGAATGTTGTCATCTATGCACTGGTCATAGAATTGGTACCATCCCTATTCCTGTGTGTTTTTTTTAATGTATGCTGGTTGTATTAAATCATTTATTTTTGATTTGAGGTTGGGGTGGAACCAACTATCTTCAACTTTAGCATTGTTTTGCCTATTTCCGATAGTAATCTATCGGGTGGATAATGATTTTGAACTTTCACTTTGACCATGGTGACGAATACGTACCCGCACGCAGGAAGTACTGGAGGCTTGTCTTTTAATGGTGGTACATATGACGAAGTGGTAGATTCCAAATACGAATTGTCCGATAGAAAAGTGTTCTGCCCTACTAGATTCGCTATTACGGTGACTCATTTTTGGTTGAAATTCTGAAGGAAGAAACTCCGGATCTTCATCCGAAATGTTCACAAGAAAGTCAAATTCAGATTCATTCAAAGCTTCTACAGTTTCCTTATCTGTTGAACCTGTACAACATAGAACATACAAAAAATCCATCTTTTGCATAGGATATGGGAACACAGGTAATAAAAATTTTAATTATGAGTTGTACTTTTCAAAGGACATATGAAAAATATCAAGCCAATAGCCGATTATCTATTTTTTCAAGAAAATATTACACCGAGTTTCCAGTTTTTAACACTTATCTAGCTATTTATCACCAAAAGACACACGATCACTAAATAATTCAACAAATGATTATGGATTTACTTACTTTTGCGTAGATGCATGTTGTGACGTTTATATGCCACTGCTATTTTGAGCACTATGAAAGATGACAGTTGATGTTTCCTATCAGTTATCATATGGCAATCATTGAACGCATTGCCACTAGTAAAATAGTTTTGTGTTGTCAGGTAAAATTAAGCTCATATAATTTTTGAATACCTATGTATTATGCATTGGACAGATGTACGCGGGAGATTACAGCATTCTTTGAACGTATAAAACTTAAATTAAACTTTATTCTCTGGTTGATGATTTGTTTTAATTATTTATACATTTAGTTTGCACTGAAGGCGTATAATATCTTCATCTTATTAATGGGTTCTTATTATTTTTTTTCCAACAACGGCTTATGTATTTTTTTTATGAAAATAGCAGCCATAGCCGTTCTCACCCGTACTACAAACCTCATGCGTTGTGTTCAACGTGGAAAATTTCACTAAATTTTGGTTTTGGTCTCCTCGCGTTTAGAAGCAGAAAACCGACATGACACGTCTCTTAGAGGAACAAGATATTAGAGGGGCTGTAACCGTATAAATGCCTGTCCGTGAGCGTCCCAATGATTTGATTTGACTAGTTTTTCCCCTCATTGGGCTTTTTCAGACACAGCGTTAAAAGTGAGCGTTAAACAGGTTGCATGGGCAAGAAGAGTGGGAGGCATTGAGGGAACCTGATGGTTAAAAACATGCCAACATTTTTTAGGGTGAACGAGCGTAACGCACATACACAAATGCATTTTGTTGATCATTTGGAGGGGGAACTTTTATACGAGCGCCGGTAATCATTCCGAATTGAACATTCGATGAAGAAGGTCGTCGTCATGAAACGATTGCCTTTCTTCAATTTGCGTGCATAAATGGATGCGTGGATGCGAGAAGCTACGCGTTATTTAATAAATTTATGAAAGCGGAGGCCATGTTCAATTTTAGGAAAAAACACGACGAATATCACGATTTCAACAAAGTTAAATTGCCTATTGTGAATCCATAGAAAATTAACAGTACGCATAATCTTCATAAAATCACATTATAATAAGCAAGTTTAGAACACATCAAGAAAAATATGCGACTAAAAAAGATACTCAAATCTGGAATATATTTTTCAGAAAGCGGAAAAACATGAAGGATTCAAATGAATCCGATAGAAGCTTTAATCGACAAACTTTAACAATCATAAAATACATTTTTCATTCCAGTTTTTATTACCTCGTGCACAATTCAAGGCTAAAACATCAATTCTCAACCGCTTATCCCTCTGTCTTCGCTTTCATGTTGCCCGCACGACGTTTAACGATCAAATGATCCTTTTGACACATACACTCGGAAGACGTGTATCGTATACAAAAATAGCTTGGCTGAACTATGCAACGTGTAAACATAAGGGCGTAAGCGCGAAACCTGTCTGGATATGGGTTTTTACCATTCCCGTGTGAAAAAGCCCATTAGCTGTTACCACATTCGGCCTTTTTGTGGGTATTGTAGATTGGTATATACTAAACTAGCCTGGTCATTTATGGTATTTTGTAGATTTGTGAGTGCGTACAGCACTTTTGGCGTTCAAAATTCTAATGACTCATTGCCTAGAAATCTAATGCGAATCTTTGGCGCAAGAAATTTTCTAATTTTCGTCAGGAAACTTAAAAATTCGTTAAAAATTTATTGTATTTCACTTTCAAATTCGCATTGATATAGTTTTTATTGAATAAATCGTTAGGGATAAATAATCGTTACATCAGCTTCATACACATATTTTACAAGTTACAAATTCGTTTTCTCGGATGAAAATCAATTGTTTAATTCATAAATATCAAATTCAAATTAATATTTACATTTGTGCACATTTTCGGGCACACTCGGGCTAGAAACTGTCACTCAGCTTACATTGCCGTTAGGAAGGTAATTGGTGTTAAGGTATGGTCACGCTTTTGCTCAGTTTTATTAACTTTCATTATAGTTTTACGACAAAACTGATAAAAGTACATTAACTGCAAACGATTCGTATCTCTTAAATTGAGCCCGAAGTTGCACTTCTGTCAAATCGACTTATAGACGTGCGAAAACATTTTACGCGTCGGGATTTCCGTCGAATTTGATCAAATAATTTCAAATCGAAAGTGTTGATTTGATTTTAATATCGTGTAATACGTGAGATGAGGTTTAAAGAACATAGTGAAGTGATTAAGTGATAGTGACACTAGTTACAAACATAGAAAACTAATAATGAAGTGCATAGTGTTTACGTGCGGAAATGATACGAAATGCCGGTTGCCAGGAACATCTTTTCACAGGTAAGTTGGCAATTACTGCTTTATTTTTTGAGTGCGCGTGTATTTTTTGAACATTTTGATTTAGTTAGTGTTAATTACGTGCGTTTTCTTTATAATCAGTCAGTACTTCATCCGTTTGTTTACGTGGCCGTGGCTTATTTCTTCGTGCTCAGCTTACATTCCCGTTTAGTTTGTTCCCCAAGAGTCAGTGAAATAGTCAAATGGAAATATTAATAGGGGTTGTTATTTGGTATTGTATGAAATATTTTGCTTGCTACTTTTTGCAGTTCTGGACGCCGCAAGTAATTTTTAATTTTAATTTTCCTGTACGTTATTAAGTTTCGGATGCTGCAAATAATTTTTCGCTTGGATTTGTTTTTTGTGTGAAATGATTGTGCCGCCTCGGAAAATTAAAATCTTTGATTTCGGGATCAAGTGTATGACTTAACTATACTTTTTAAACGATTACAGATTTCCTGAAGATGAATTCAGAAGGTCTTTATGGGTCCAAATGTTGGTGTTCATAGTTGCTATAGTTCCGCATAAAAACTGCTGTGACACACAGATGGACGGATGAACGAACAGACAGAACCAATTTCAAAGGTGTATTTTAAGTTAGTACAAAACTCTGAAAATCAATATGTAGAAGTTATTTATGCTTTTAACTTCTTTTCAGCTAGATGATTTCATCTATCATCAATATCAGTAATGCAAAAAAACTAATTTATAGAAATTGGATGCTATTATTTTAGTCTAAATTTTTATAACATTAAAAACTTGTTAAATTATTTAGCCTCAGCAAAATAAATTGTAAAATATTGATTTTAATGAAATAATCTACATTAAATGTATTATGTGTTACTGCAATGAAAATGAATGAATTATTGCCCCTGCTTTTCGTCATCTCTGAACAAATTTGTTTGGTATTTGTAAATTTATATTAGTATTAGTAAATTAAGGGGAAATTTGGACAAAAAAGTTGTTGATTGTCCTCTCTATAGTCTTGTATCTCTATGACACGTCTCTATAGTACTGATGACACTAGCGTTGTTGCTGTCCAAATCGTTTGCAAACAGCAAACGCAAGCAGAACTTTCGGAGATTTGTTCTCTGCATTGCATTCTACTTCGTTTGTTTTCTTTCTCGAAGAAATTTTCAATGGAACTTCTACATAACTTCATTGTTACAAGGTTCCCATAATTTCTCCCCTACTTTCATTGTCCTTTTCGTGAAGATCCTCGAGCAGTTTGCCTAGACTGAATTTAGAATTCTTTAGAAAACCCCAACATAGCATTAAGGCCAAAAACGTATTCAATGCCACAAGTTTTCCTAGCTAAAAATTGATGTAGAATCCTCATTAGGCCTTTGTACTCATTAAGCCATGCTTAATCAGAACCTTTTCACCTTTTAAATTGAATTCCTAGTCGGGTATCATTTTTGCCACGTCATCGGATGGCTCTGCAATCCCTCCAATTAAGGCAATTATTTCTTTATCCTTTGGTGTCTACTCATATAGAAATTTTACCAATCCAAATCTAAGTATATGTATATAGTACATTTCGTTACCTAGCAAACAACGAACGGTACCTCCAAAGCGATGTGCACCAAGGGTACATCTTTGACTATTTAGTGATCCATAGTTTATATTGAATATTCTTTATGAAGGTGGAATATGTTAACAACCAAAATTGATTACAGAAATATAAAGTCTATTTGATTGGTATAAAAACCCTCAATATAAGTTGTTTTAAACGCAAAATTAAACGTGACAGGATAATTCTTGATTCATTTCTAAAAAAATCATCGTAATTTCGCTTTTCGTAGATACGAGTATCTTAAGCTAAGCCTTAACCAAGAACTAAATATTTTCTTTGACGACTTGTTGCAAATTGATATACATTATGTCTCAGAGGTCATAACATTCACAACCAAGCAAGAAGGTGTACCGGCTGTCACAAATGAATGATTCGAATAATTTTTCATATTCACAATATGCGCTTGCGATTTATATCAATTAATGAATATATAAGGTTAAATTATTCATATCTCTACAAGTTCTACGGTACCTTATTGCAAGTGCTAATCACTTTTGCGCTTTAAGTGAGCTATTAAATAAATAACATTTCAAAATCTTGATTCTGATTGAGTGATTGATTATTTGCAGTTAACGACGCTTATTTGCATCAAATATCAACATGCTGGTTAATATGATCTAATTTAGAGACCACTTATGCGCTCGTTAAGAAATTCTTCGACTAACTTTGTGCAGAGTTGAATACGGGTAAATTACTTAGTAAGCTAAAAGTGTAAAGTTTGAATTAATTTATAAACAATGAACAAGGGGATAAATACATACAGAAATTTTACTGGGATGCTTTTGTATTAAAGATTATTAAATATTTGAACAAATTACTCTGCAAATCGATGACCAAAATAAGATATACAAAATTAATAAAAATTAAATAGTAACAATCGCTTATGTACCTTTAATTTAATTTGGCAATATTTCTAATGTCATATACACCTTAAGACCATATAAATAACTATGTCTAATGCCAGTAATTGTGGAGTAATCGTGCGGACGATTGGGTTGATTCAGTATTACTCGAGGAATTTATGGAGTTGTTATTCCTTGACATGATTTGATCTTTACTTCTTAGAAAGCGTATCAATATTATAGTGTTTAAGCTAAACAGTGGGATATTAAACATAATTTCAGCTCAGCATAGGCTAATCCTTATAAGGTAACATTTGATTCGTTGTGACCTATTACGACATTCGGACTAAATTGTTTCTCAGCTAATTGAAGAGTACATATGCTAGTTTAACGTGTCATAACTTAAATTAGATATATGCATAGTTTTTAAAATATATAAAATTTTGCGATGGTAAAAAGCTCAAACGGAGTATCCTATTTTTGATTTACGGAATTCCAGATGCCAAAAAGAAACTTACATAGCTCTCAAAGAAGAAATAGGTGTAGCACTTGTTCGGAGCACAATATGTGATCCCTACAATCTAAAATAATATGGCGTAGAGTTATTTTTGACTATACCATTTATTTTATTTGGTTTAAACGTATTTTGGCTGCTACATATGGCTTTCATCAGTATACCAACTATATAACAATTCTTTTTCTCTTAAATATTATTCACATTTCTGTTTTTATCATTTCATCACTACAACAGCAATTTTACTAATTTTGAGAAGTTATTACTCAGGTCTTCATAAAACCTTTTATCTGCAGGAAACTTGCCTATCTTCATGCTATCAACCATATTGCGTTCACATAATTTTATTGTTTTTAAATTCTTCTCATTAACGGTGTTGGTTGCTTTTTTATTTCCTCAAGCCTTTGCACCGATCTTACTATTATCTTCAAATAACGCAGAGAGTTTTTTCGAGCCTGCTTTCTTCTTTCTTTGTTGATTATGTTGTCTGTCATTTTTGTTTTGTATCCATTTATTTCTGCTGAGCATATAATGTAGCTTTTTTGCGGTTATAACTTTCTTCTGTCAGAGGAATATTTAACAATCGGTGCACCATAGTGTTGTAAGTTGCTGATTTTGTAAGCTAAGCTAATCTATCATCGATTATAGACGCGAAGTCTTGGAATATGCCAACGGACTGTAACCAATAAGTTAATAATCCAGGACACTCTTTGTCTACTCCGAGGTGGCTGTTGGCAGACTAGCTAGCTTGGAGAGGAATTTCGGTCACATGTCTTCCATGAACAGACTAAATCCGATTACAATTAACCAACCACTGATTCGTATGCCCAATTTAAAGCGCGTCAGACCAACTTTCATCCAGCCGATGCTACTTTACTTTACTTCATTTTCATCTCCTTCCGACCGTACGTCCAGTTTGAAAAGACAAACAAGAAAGAGACAACGTCAATCAAAACCATCATTCTTGATTATTCACCGACGTGGTGCCAGAAACAAACTACTCGAACTCAAGACTGAATCAATCTACTCTAACTAAAAATGCAAAGCCAAGCTACAGCACTGCGTACCAAACCGAACCAGTGAACTGATTAGTAGTGGGTGTTTAGAACTCTACCCCTTCGACGGTATCTTCACTTGCCGTCTTCATCGGATTTAGTTTTGATTAGCAATTCATATTTTTTTAAGGTAAATTTATCGAGAGAAATTTATCTATTGCAGAGAGTAACTTATATATATATATATATATATATATATATATATATATATATATATATATATATATATATATATATACAGTGAAAATCGCGTATAGCGACACGGGATATAACGACTTTCCGGTTAAAGCGACCAAAATGTACCGCCCCGAGCCCCAGCCTACTCTTCCCAAGGTTAATTGAATGATATATAACGTCATCGGCTAAAACGACGATATCGGCTATAACGAAGAATTTTCGAGAAAGAAAATCGCTTATTACGACTAGCGAAGTTGCTTGTGGACTTGATTTCGAGTGAAAAGTAAACACAGAAACGAGATTGAGTCTGTGCTACCTCCTCAGTCTTATTTGAAACGCAAAACAAGTTGCCAGTTTTATAACGACGAACTTTCGAGTGAGACGATCTCTTATTACAATACAACTCGCGACGCTGCTTACAGACTCGATTCCGGGCAGAATGTCAAAAAGAAAGCAGTTTTCTTTAAAAGATATATTTGTTATTTGTTCAAGAATTTCGAGTGGGGAGACGAATGTACAATTCCAAGCCAAAGAATACGAAGTGAGCCATTCGACAATATCAACGATATGGAAGAAGAGAGATGAAATCGAAGATGCAATCAACCAAGGGGTATCTTTCAAGTCAAAAAAGAACCGAACAGCGACTCTCGATGACCTGGAAAAACCATTGTTGGAATGGTTCAAAATCCAACGGAGTCATAACATACCCATATCTGGCCCTCTTTTGCAAGCTAAAGCCCAAGAGCTTATCAACGTTATTTCGCATGGTTCTTCGGAAAATCCTTCAGTTGAAATATCGAAAGGATGAATTCAGCGTTTTTGCCAGCGTCATAGCATAACTTTTAGAAAACTTAGCGGAGAAGTTGCTGCAGTTTCTTCAGGTGTATCCACCAATTGGTTGACAACTGTTTGGCCCAATCTTTGTCAGTCGTTTAACGATAACGACATCTTCAATGCCGACGATACGGAATTATTTAACAAATTAACCCCTGACCGAACCCTTCACTTTATCGGTGAAAAGTGTAGCAATGGAAAACAATCGAAAGACCGAATAACCGTTTTGGTTGCTGCAAATATGACGGGAATGATAAAACGGAGACTCGTAGTTATCGGGAAATCCAGAAACCCTCGTTGCTTCAAAGGCGTCCGGACTTTGCCCGTCGATTATGAAAACAACATAAAAGCATGAATGACTACCAAATTGTTCAATAAAACTCTTAAACAATGGAATGAAGAACAACGAAAATTGAAAAAGGAAATTCTACTTTTGATCGATAACTGTTCATCGCATGTTAATTTGGAAACATTTGAATGGATTAAGGTCGTCTTTTTACCACTGAATACAACCTCAGTGCTCCAAACAATGGACCAAGGCGTAACAAAAATTTTAAAAAGCAATTTTCGTAAGCAACTGGTGTTGAAATATCTACAGGACGTCGAGGAAAAACTAACGACGAAAATCTCTATTTTGGACGCAATATCGATGATCGATCAGGCTTGGAGGGACATAAAATCAGGTGCGATTGCAAATGTTTTCAACATGCAGGTCTTACGACAACACAGGCTGATGATATAATCGAACCAAGTCTTTCACAATGGACTGGAAATCTAAGGTTCCCGGATGATTTCGATTACGACGTTTTGAAAAGCTACGAGGACATCGATTCTTCATTGGTGACAGAAAAAGACTTAACTAACGATGAACTAATCACACTTTGCCGTGAAGACAACGCTGTGGAAGATGAAAATGAAGCGATACCAGAGGCAGTGGAACATATTCCAACGTTAACGGATGTTTTAAAATCAGTTCAAGTAAGTTTTTACAACTTTCTTACCCGCATTTTTCTCTTCTCAATATGTCAACAATGTTTTGTCTACAAATCATAAAAACACATATCCTGATTAATAGCACCCACTATAATGAAAGAGTGAAAATCGAAATCGAAAACTTTGAGAAACAGGTTTCAAAAGAGTTTTACACAAAGAAGTGTAAAAACAAACGTCAATGCTTGACTTCATATCGCATAGTGCACAGTAGTTGGTTTGTACAACATAATTTTACATATATTCATATCCTTTAATGTAAAATTAATTAACATTTTGAAAGAAAATACATAAACCTGTGTACATACATACTGCTTTCATTTAATTTTCCCCTGCACCGGATATAGCAACTACCGCCTATAACGACCAAATTTTCCCACCTCCTTCACTGTATATATATATATATACATACACACACACACGCACACGCACACACACACATATATATATATATATATATATATATATATATATGTATATATATATATATATATATATATATATATATATATATATATATATATATATATATATATATATATAGGGTATAACGCAACTAGAGGTTGCAATGTTGCTCGGATTTTCACCAAATTTTCAGGAATTGAGTAAACATTTCAGTTAAGCTCGGTGAAGCAGCTCTATTGGCCGAGCTTTGTTGTAGTTGTGTGTAGTTGTGACCAAACCTTTGAACCGATGTTAATGAGATTCGGTAGCTTGGTAAAAATCAAACGTATCTAAAGAGCTGTGTACAAAAACTTGGAGGTCAGGCTTCATAAAACAAAATGGCGGCTCGATGAAGCTCGAAACTTTACAGGCTTCTAAAAGTCGCCATTTTGGTACCATGTATGTGAAACTTGGTTTTAACCCACATGCGCTCAGCGCCCCATTTTTAAAACGGCAAGTTTTATTTAGTATCTGTGTCGACCATAAATCATCACATCCACAGCCACACATCAAGCTTCCAGATATGTCCCTTTGGAAATTCAACGCAGTTTATGGATAATGGACATCCTTCCACGACCTCTTTCATCAAATAATTGATTTACAGCCGCTTTGAACTGCTCAAAAAATGTGGTACTTGAAAGCCAATTTAACGGGTGAAGCAGAACGGCTTATCAAATATATGCCAGTTTCGGAGGAAAACTATAAGGACGCATGGGCTGTTCTCCGAAGCCAATATGTAACAAAAGGCTTCCTTGAAAGTACAACCAGCTATCCTGGCTGACTTAGCCGTTTCAATTAAACAGTGCCATGATATCACAAAAGAATGCATGTTGGGCCTGAGAAACATAAAAGTTGACACAATGAATTGGGACCCGATTTTGATTCATCTTTTGTTGAAAAAGCTGGACAACTTGTACAAACAATCCCTAAGGTCTCCACGGGAGCTGCAATCTCTGGATTTTTTCCTGACATTTTAAAAACTTAGATTTCAGGCCTTGGAGGCCTTGGGCAACGAAAACCGTCCCAAGATTAAAAATCAACCCATGAAACTATCGGCATTGGTGTCAACAATTCAAACGTCCTCCAGTGGCTTTAAAATTTGCAATGGCAACTACAAAACTACCCTCTTTGGTTGGATAGTTGATGGAAGATTTAACACACCCAAGGTCTCTACAGCTGGCCGTAAACAAGCTACATGTGAAATATACCGAACTCAAGGTGAAAAGCTAGATTCAGAACTGAAAAAATTCTGGGAGCTAGAAGAAGGCGAGAAACCAATCAACACGATGACATCCAAGGAGCGCCAATGTGAAGCTAATTTCTATCAAAATGTTAAGCGAGAGGACAATGGGCGCTTTGAAGTTAGATTGCCATTTGCACAGAATCCCAACCAACTAGGACAGTCGAAAGATATGGCCTTAAAACCATTTTATCAACTAGAAAAACGCTTATCAAAAGAAACCGAGGTCCAATGGGCCTATCAAGAATTCATGGAGGAGTATTTGAAGTTAGATCACATGACAGAAATAAACATGCCAAATACCTCAGAGCTTCATTTGGTTTCGCCACACCATTGTGTACTGCGACATAATAGTTCTACTACTAAATCTACCACTGACACTAGCTTGAACGAAGTGCTGCACACGGGTCCTACAATCCAAGACGAGCTGTTTACCATACTGCTTCGATTCCGCTTGTTTAAGTATGTCTTCTCCACTGATATTGAGAAGATGTACTGACAAATCCGCATCGACAGACGAGACCAAAGGTTCCAAATTATCTTCTGGCGTAATCACCCGTAAGAGGCACTCTGACGTTATCAACTGAATACCGTAACATATGGTACTACCATTGCACCCTACGTAGTAACTAAGTGCTTGGAGCAACTAGCAGTTAATACCAGGAATCGATATCGCTCAGGAAGTCTCGCTATCCAGAAAGATTTCTACATGGATGACCTTTTAACTGGAGCAAATAATTTTCAAGAAGCTGTTCAAGAAAAGGAAGAAATTCAGGTTTTAAAGCCAGCTGGTTTTAAGCTACGAAAATGGTGTGCAAGCCATTCCAATTTAATCAAAGAGATTCATCCACAAGATCGCGAAGTGCAGTTTACTGTGACAGACCACTCGACAGAACACGTTAAAATGCTTGGAGTCATATGGTTGCCAAAGCAAGATGAATTGGTAGTTCGCGTTCCAACTTATGAAGAGCCAACAAGGGTGACAAAGAGGATAGCGCTCTCTACCATAGCACATATTTTTGATCCTCTGGGGCTCATGAGTCCTGTGATGGTAACAGCAAAAATCTTCATACAAAATTTGAGGAAATTGAAGCTTGACTGGGATACAGAATTACCAATGGAGCTGCACTCATCTTGGATAAATTTTCATCAAAGTTTAGTGGAGCTCAATGAAATCAGAATACCGCGGCATATATTTGGTGCTAGAACTTCTCGTAGTATGCAGTTGCATGCTTTTTCTGATGCTTCCGAAAAGGCCTACGGAGTCGTTGTCTACTTGCGAGCTAACCAGTATGACGGCACAACAACGGGGCACCTATTGTGTGCCACAACCCGAGTGGCACCAATCAAAATTATCACGAGCTATGTACCGCAAAACTAGCAGTTGAGCTGGTCCACTGCCTCCAATCAGATTTAGAGCTCCCTGGACAGCCTTGTTAGTTTTGAACAGATTTTGAAGTTGTGTTGCATTGGATACATAGTGAGGCGGCATCCTACCAAACGTTTCTAGTAAGTCGGATAGCAGCCATTCAACAACATTCAACTTCCAGTCGATGGCGTCATGTTAGTTCAAGGTGTAACCCAGCAGATTTGGCATCCCGAGGCACAGTCCCTGCAAAATTAAAAGAAAGCCCATTGTAGTTCTATGGGCCATAACTTCTTCACGGGCATCCTGATAGGTGGCCCGCTATGCACATAGAAAAAGAAACGAACTTGGAGAATAAGAAGGCAAAAAAAAACTCTAGTAATCACTGAGCCAGAACCACACATTTTATACAAAATAAATCATGGAGACTCGTTTCGGAAACTAAAATGCATCATAGCATTGATCATTTGATTCACCGGGGGTGACCGGCAGGAAGATCAAATCAAAGCAAGAAACAAGTCAACCGACAGTATCAGAATTAGAAGCAGATTCTTCCATCATTATCAGAAAATTTCAGCAGGAAGAATTCAGGGAAGAGATTAAAACCCTTCAAGCAACAGGACAACTAAGCTGCAGTAATCAGCTGAGTAACCTGATTCCATTCCTAGACCCCAACGGACTATTACGAGTGGATGGACGAATAGAGCTTTCCGACTTAGAATAAAGCCACAAACATCCTTTGCTGCTTCCCTATGCGTATCCAATTACGAAACTAATTCTTAATCAGATTCACAAAAACCACCAACATGCCGGCCTCCAAGCCTTGTTAGCAATCTCTCGACAGCGTTATTGACCGATCAAGGGAAAAATGCTAGCCCGTTCAGTAGGACAAAATTGCGTGACTTGTGCTAGAGCAAAACCAAAGTTGCTAACTCAACTGATGGGAGACCTACTGGCAAATAGAGTCCATTAAGCTAGGCCCTTTGTCAATACCGAAGTAGAGTTTGCGGGACCCTTCTATAAGCATTTTAAAGGTCGTGGCAAACAACCTCATAAATCATACATAGCAGTATTTTGCTGCTTTCCAATGAAGGCCATTTATTGTGAACTTGCCCCTGAACTGACAACTGAAGCCTTTATGGGTGCCCTCAAACGATTTATTGCACGAAAAGGAAATTGTCGAAACATTTATTGTGATAACGCTACAAATTTTGTGGGAGCGAACAATCAGCTGACTGAATTTAAGCAACGAATGTTAGAAAAAGGCTCCCAAGAAGCATTATCAAACTTTTGCACTGCAAGGGGAACCGACTTCCACTTCGTCCCACCCAGAGCTCCTCACTTTGGGGGGCTATGGGAAGCGGCCATCAAATCAGCCAAGAATCTGATTGATAAAAAAACCTAGCTAGCGTCAATTTAACATACGAGGAACTAGAAAACGTGGTTATCGAAATTGAAGCCATCCTCAATTCACGGCCTTTAATACCATTACTATCCAATTCAAACGATCTTCAGGCTCTGACCCCAGGTCATTTTTTAATCAGTGAGCCACTCACTAGCTGCGTGGATATGAATGCTGAAATCCCTCGTCTATCTTTGGGACAAAGATGGAAGTTAGTCATGGATTTGAAGTACAAATTTTGGCGCAGGTGGTCAACTGAGTATTTAAACGAGTTACAACATAGATATAAATGGAAGCAGCAGTGCAAGAATATAACACCTGGAATGATGTTTGTTATAAAAGAAGAAAACACGCCAGTTCTGAAATGGCACCTAGGTAGGATCATGATCGTGTTCAAAGGGAATGATGGATTAGTTCGTGTAGCTAACGTGAGGACCTTGGCTGGTATAGTAAGACGGCCTATCTACAAACTTGCACCGTTGCACGTGAACGACCAATCATCCTCGATAGAAGGAGAACACCCCAAACCTTCGTTTCAGACAGCAGAAGCAACAAGTCGAGGCCAGAGTAAACCAGGTAGCACCTCCGATAAAGCTGAGACTGGACCTTCAGGTAAGAAACGACGTCGGTTGGGACACCTGGCTTTCCAGTCACTACTTATCTTCCCTGGATGGGTTGCTGCAGTTACAATACATCCATTTGAAACCACTCCTGGCGTGTACGTGGAAAACGTAGGGCCTGCGCACTTAATCCTAAATGAGTGGAAGTTGGTGGTTTATTATGGTCTAACGTCCTATTGACAAGAGCTGGATACACTAAGGTTGGGAGCAAACCAACTACAGTTCCTAAACCAGCTTCTAAACATTGACGCTTCTAGTCAGAGTATTACCTTGCAGTTTCAGGGACTCGGATTCCGATCCCGATAAAATCCCAAAATAGTGTGTTATTGTTGTTGTTATTGGAGAAATTTCAAATGGCTATAAGTTCCGTGAATACGATACAAATTTCTTCAAACTTACAGAATATTAGGATCTTGTGTAAGGCTACTTAAATATTGTTGGGTTTAAAGGCATCCATACTATTTTATTGGAGAAAATGTGAAATTCGAAGACCATACTATTATTAACAAAGTTGAACGAATTTTGACTTCTGAGGTATTTGTTATTGTTACACTCATAAATATCGCCTGTGATAATTTTTTCAGATTTTTTAGGTCTCAGGTGTCCAATCGCGAGGGGGAAACACATTTTTCGTGTATTTCCCCGCCTGTGCCCCTACTGAAGCATAAACTGTCAGTTCAAGAACTGTTCTGGAAAGCTCATAAAAAACTTTCATTTGATACACACTTTGAAGACTTTTTGAGGGGGCCACCCCCCTGTACAGTAATCATCGATTCGTGGCATTCGAAAAATTTTTTTTGAAACCTAGAATGGTTACAAAGTCCTTTTGTTAGGAGCTTTCTCCTGCCTGCTCGGCTTTTTTCACCCATGAGTATTAATTGTAGGCACTCACCTTCAGTTATTCACCAAATTGAATCAAGTGTTCAAAGCATGCACCTTGAACGCTGAAGTTGGCGAAACATAACTCAAAATTATTCAATCTTCTCATTTAGAACCCAATTTTGTTTTATGATTACTTATGCCACTAGCTGAACCAATTCTTAAAGGTAGTCATGATAGCTGGCATTCATGAAACTTTCATGCAAATCCTATCAAAACTGTAGTGCCTGAGTCGGTAAAAAGCGCATATTGTTCCATAGCCATATGTTTCCATAGTAATACAGCTCATATTGCTCCATAGTAATACAGGAAAATTCAAACCGCTATAATTTCGTTAAATACCATTTGACTTAGTGAAAATTTCAGGACAGGTCAATCTTGTAAATAGTCATCTGTGTACTGAATTTTATTGAATTGGGGGGTACCATTAAGATTTTATTCAAGAAAACGTAAAATCGATAAATCATACTATTACTAACAAAGTTGAGTGAATTTCGACTTCTCACGTATTTGTTGTTGTTGTAATCATAAAGGCCTACATCCATGATTTTTTTCAGATTTTTCGGATGAAAGCTGGTCAATCGCGAAGGGGGTACGCGAAAAATTCGTACATTTACCCTTCACCTGCTCCCCATGATACTGATGAGGCAATTTTAACAGTTTATTTTAAAAGATCTCATTAAGGCCTTTTCAATGACACCCTACTCGACTACCAATGGTGAACAATTTTTTTGAGGGGTCACCTCTCTATATGGGGAGACACCCCTTTATCTCCCTTGAAAAATTTGTACACCCCAAAACTTTCAAGAAGTCACCACTTCTGCCCTTTCCACAAAATTTCAAGGCTGTAGCTTCTATAGTTTCAGAGGAAAAGTGTTGTGACATTCAGACGGACAGGCGAACGGATGGGCGAACGGACACAGGTCGTGATTGCAATAGCGTTTTGTGTTTTAGTACAAAACCCTGAAAACTAAACACAAATAATTTAGAAGTTGTCATACAGCCACCAATACCTATAGATCGCTCCATCCCAGCTCCACCAGCCTCAACAAATCTAGCAAATGAGTATCTCCATTGGGATATATTTTATCTTCTTATCGGTGGGCCGTCGATATATGTGATATATGATTGGGACACCGTCAGAATAAAAAAAATATCGATTCATGTCCAAATACACGAATGCCTTGGGAGGAATGAAACTAGTAGTGAGATAAGTCTCAATATACCCGACTGTAGGGTGCAACGGCTTTAAAATCCAGGGCTTTTCACTCACAGTTATAGATCTTGTCATATGATTCCAAAGCAGTCTCAATATGAAGATATCGACTCTTGTCACTTTAGCAGTTAGATAAATTTTTCTATTCGATATATAGTGCTTACAATCCGTCTCAGGCTTTCTGTACAAACAAGTACATGCTCGAAGACATTACCTTTCGAAAACTCTTAA
Source organism: Odontomyia ornata (assembly GCA_963969285.1). Classification (NCBI taxonomy): domain Eukaryota; kingdom Metazoa; phylum Arthropoda; class Insecta; order Diptera; family Stratiomyidae; genus Odontomyia; species Odontomyia ornata. The sequence continues at coordinate 301,148,445 of OZ017741.1, forward strand.
TCTTTCTATTGTACTAGCATTCTGGTTGTACCAGATCTGACATCCATATGTCAAAACTGGTCTAACCAGGGTCTTGTAACAGATAATTTTAATTTTTGGATCGATGCATCTGGAATGAAAGGGTCGTCAAAGGGCCATAACTCCTTTTTGTTCTTTTTCTTAGCACTACAGCCCTTCTCCGGCCTTCGCTTCCTGGGAATAGCACCTCTAACTGCCTCGGTCCATTGACCGCGTCCTCCGATTTCGAAATCTGAGCAGCAATGAACTGTTTTCGTCGACCGCTTTCCCCTCTGGTCTCCGGCCTTCAGGTGTCCCAACGAATACCTTATTGGGTATCCGTTGTTCGTACATAAGATTCATGTGGCCAGCCCATTGCAGCTTCCACAGTGCTTACTTAGCATGGTTTTGACATTTTCAGTATAGTATAGACACTGATCGAGATGACCATCGAAGTATCGAACACAGGATTTATACGGAACCCGTTCTGAACTACACTCATCAGTCATTATGTGGTAATCCTTCCAATTACGTTTCAGGTCTTGGCTGCCCCCCTGCAGCGTTGTCCGAAACAAAATTGTTTCGCACTTCGTTGCATTCATTTTCATTCGCCAGTTGTCGGTGTATAGCTGCATATCATTAAGCATTTTTTTGAAGATTGCTCTGAATTATTGTAGCTTTTCGGTAGGCCATATAGATGATCAGATCATCAGCAAACGCTATCAATGATCTCGTTGACAAGACATTAAAATCAAAGCCGTTCAATTGCTTGCGAATGTGTATTGAGAAAAGCAGAGACGCAGTAAATATTCCCTGCTGTAGACCATTCAAGACCTTCGTTGTCTCGTGTATGGTTAATAATTCGGCATCAACTCATATTTCTTAATTTGGGCATTTAATGCTTTGTTCAGTATTACTTCAAACACCTTGCTGATGTTAGGCAGCAAGCTGATTGGCCGATAGCTTTTAGGGCTCGAAGATTCTTCTCCTTTCTTGAAGATATCTTGGCCTTTTTCCACTCATTTGGGAAATGTGAATTGTTCAACGTGTTATTGAACGATATGCAATAATTCATGATAGCAACCTCAGGCAAATGTTGTAGGACTTTATTTCGAATGCCATCAATACCACATGATTTCTTGTTGTTTATCTGGCCCAATATGAAATAGAAGTCTTCATAGCTGACAAAATAATCAAAAAGACTCGAGCTCGGTTTAAGGTCACGTGTGAATGTTTCATTGAAATGAAGAATTGACTCACTGTTCTTGCTTGATATGAAGTGGGAAACGTTTGTTTCAACGACCTTTGAAAGCATTTGATTGCTTCTCTCAGGGTTCGGTAGATGAACCAACTTAAAATGAGTTCCGATCAGGGCAACTTTTTTACTTTTTCTTCGTTCTGGTTTGTTGTCACTTCTTTTTTTCGTTCGTCTTGCTTGGTGTCGCTTTTCCTTTGCCGGACGAATTTTGTGGCTTCATCACTTTTATTTTGTTGACGTTTTTCAATGGTGGGATCATTTCCTACAACTTTTGTATTCGGAGTTTCATCTCTTCATTTTCTTTGATTACCCTTTCTAATTCTTCGTTTGAATGCGTTATACGTTGGCCATGCTCAAAGTTTTCTTGGTCGTTTTTTATTTTATGAGTTTTTCATTATTAGCATTTAAAATGCCTGGCCCCGGGTCAATGGTGGGAAGCCGTCGGGCTCTTCTATGTATCCGGCGAAAAAAAGTTTCTTCTTTTTTGAGACTTCATCGCGAGTAAAATCCAGACACTCGAAAAATTTTCGAACAGTTCGATGACTTAACAAGTTTTTTAAAAAAATTAATTTTGATTTGACGTTTTAAAAATTATTTTAATTTTTGAAAATTATTTACAAAACCGATTTAAAACACATCGATATGCAACGACTGCGAGACGTAGAATCATCCAGCCAAGAGACCAAATCTTTGACACCGGTAACACTTATTGACTTCTCATTTCTGGAGGCGTTCCCACTTATCCACTCTAAAATTCAAGTACCTTATTTGTTGAAGAGCAGTTGGATTGCTCTTTTCTGAAACTTATACCCGGTAAAGTCGTAAATTCTTCCTTTCTACGGTCGACCTTCTTGTCGCAAAGGCTTTGACTGAAATAAATTCAATTCCTGATGCAGCTTCTTTAAGCATCTGAAGCAGGTCGGCCATACCCTCCCCACACTCCAAACCCTTCAACAAAAAGGTCTATTTTTTCACCTTTTGGGGTATAAGTGAAGTGTGGAACCTCCCCAGAATCCCCATCTTTGGCTGACTTGAAATCAACCAGTTATTTTGTTCTAATGGTTAATTTTTCAACATTAACTCTTTTGATCTCGAAATTGGTTATTTTATTTCAGCTGCCGATAGCCGAACCATATCATTTCCGCTTTGTCCGAAAACGTTGATTGACGGAACTTTTTCTGCCTTTTTGGAAGCTTTTTCAGAGGAACCAGCAGAATTGCGGCTTGATTTCTTCTCTTAATTTTAAATTTTTTAAATACTAAATAAAATTTAAATCATTATCTTGATTAGAATTGCCTTCGATGTTTTCTTCAACTTCCATTTCTTCGTTTAAACCCTCCACCGCTGCAAAAAAAAGTTTTGAAACTCGTTGGTGCCACCAGCATTTAGAACTTCTTTTGGAATTGCTTGTTTTGCACTTTTCTTCGCCTTTGTTACCTGTTGCACTTGATTTTGCGGCTGTGTCTTTTGAGGCTTCATTCCTTTCTTGAATAGCTCTTTGAGGGACTGTTACTTCAGCCCTACTTCATCATTTTCTTTTTACAGCTTGATTATATGTTGATTGTCCACTATTATTTGCAGTTTGCATCCGCCATCTGTGGAGCTTTCTTCGTTATGTTTTCTCTTGGTGGTTATTGTCAGTTTCGTATTCATCGTTTCCTCAGGTTACCCCAACGGTGGGAAGCCGTCGGGCTCCTCCATACCAGCGGTCCTGAAGTTTTCTTGGGTTCTTCGCTTTTCTTTACTAACCGAAATAAAATAATATTCGATAAAAATTTCCTGAGTCAATTGCGTCGATAATATAAGCTTTTTCCGATAAAAATTAACTTTGGACTGACGTTTTAAAAAATTAATTTAATTTTTGAAAACTTTTGAGAGGAACATTTAAAACATATCTGTTCGCAATGAATGCTAGACGTAGATTTTTAAAAACACGTCTGCATGCAACGAGTGCTAGACGTGAAATTGAGTCCTCAGTGTAAGCCTCCACAAAAGTTTTTTACAAAACCCTAAAAATGCGCTACAAAATTATCGATTATCTCTACGATATGAAAAATTATTTTATGGTTTTATTTATTTAATGCATACAACCGTATGATATTCTCCCTGTCATACCCTATAAATAGGTTGTCATAAAGTATTGTTATTAGCGCAACAGGGCGGTGTGTACATATTTGGAATAACATCTTAAGAGTACAAACCTACCTGCCACAACCTATTAAAACACAATTACAATGCAAACTTAACTGAATGGAATAAATACAACCAAGTAATTCATCATTTTCATTGATTACCGCCGCCGGATAAATGTATACGTACGATTTGCTGGTAATGATATATTCGCAAGTAGATTTGATATGACTTATGCCAGACCCGTGCCATATAGACTCAAAGTCATTACGAACTTAAGGAAAATTTATGGCTTGTCCAGACGAGTCGGTCAGAGTTTAAGGATGCCCTGCCCACACGTCTTCAAGACAATACATCATCATTAAATGATTGCTTGATTTATCAGGAGGCATGTAACAATTGTAAGTAAATTTACATATTATCCCAATTGGAATATAGAGGAGGGAAATCGCGCACTGTACAAGTATGTTTTTTTTTCGAAAAGTACTCGAAACATGAAAGTTCGATGCTCCTAAAATGTCTTATCTGTACTTATAATTTTTCCGGAATTGAAGCAATCAAATTAATTTCAAATTCCAATAGCCATGATGTTGGGGTAATTAATCTTCATTATACCCTTTTGCGTTCTGCTTGCTTGGATTTTGGAACCTCTAAGAAATTTTCGCGCTACGTGATCAAGGTAGTCCCAACTCATTTTGATTGCTTAACCTATTAACCCTTTCCTCATAATTTTATTCCCACACGCGGGATCACTCCAGTTTCCAGCTAGAACTTAAGACGCCAAGAAAATCGCATCTTCCTCCTCGGCCAACTTCCATAATTCACGTCGTCTCAGCCAGACATTACTCAAACACGGCACGATTGATTGGCTATGAAAGAAAATTGCTAAATGGAAGACATTTGATGTGATGGCACCTAATCAACACATTCCTTGATTTTATTGCAAGTCAAAATACTGCAAATTTGATTAGGCAAAGCGTGCGAATGACTTTGTAGGCGATCACTGAGGAAATTCATTTATTGACTTCGCTAATGGATTTTCACCAAACGTCTTAATTTGGCTGGTGGCAAACAGTAAAGTATATATTTTATTGATGCGTGTGACATATTGTTCCATATTTTTTACGACTTCGTCTCATCGAGAATGACAAATAGATGAAGTCGAAGAGCATTAAACTAATTACGCATTCGTCGTCGTCCAGATAAAAAGATAAAACAATATCAAGGTGTGAACGCTAATGGATATTGGCGCGCCAAACTATAAAATTTTCAAGTTTTTGCTTTCATTTTACGACTTTTTATTGCACACTTTGGTTTTATGTGGAAATCAAAGTGTTGAAGTTTGAAGGCGCTTCCTTATTGAATGCAGTAGTCAAAATAGCGTTTCAACTTGAACCAGAAGTGAATTCGAGGAGCCGCCGATTTATGTTGATTAGTTTTGACGAAATTGAAAAGTTCTTTGGTTGGAAATAACTTCATTGATATTTAAGAGAATTTTAAAAGCCAATTTTCTTATGAAACCCTCCAAGTATTTGAATTGCACAATGAGCTTTCAGGTTTTATTGCCTTATATTTAACGAAAAGGAGCAAAATGCGCAAGCTATATCAGACAGTCAAAGGGAAGAATTAATTTAATGGAGAAATCATAGATACACGCGAGCTGTGTCTAATTTATATTCATTTTTTAAGACCGAATTTTTTCAGAACGGTCTTATCAATGGGTAAACATTTAGAAATTCCCAATAATATTATTTAACACTTCTCGGTTTTCATTGCTAAGCCTGATCCTTGCGAATTTCTAAAATAATTCCTCAGTTGGATCACTTGTAATACTCGTAGTTATGGCCACCCGGCACTTCCGATAAGTCTCAATAATTTTGTCAGCATAGAATGCACTTGAGATGACCGACGGAACACTTCCGGTAAGATCAAATCATTTTGTCGTTGCTGTCAGCTATCAGCCACATTTGCTATCAGCTGTCTACCGCATTCGTCGTCCAATGTTGATAAAATTATTGAGACGCGATTTACATTCTTGCCCGAACGGAGAAAAGAAACAATATATAGTTTTACAAGTGAAGAGAAAACACGTTTATTGCTTGACACTCTATTGAAAAACAATTGACCCGAGTCTCAAGTGAGCTGGGCTTTTTATAATATTCTTAATTACATTCCGTTATGATGCTCTGCTTATCTTAAACTTGTTTTGTGAACGTCATATAGTTGTGTGCGTGGCATTAGTGCAGCCGATGACGTAACATCTCCCCACAAAGTCTGAGGACTATAATTAGTCTGAGGGACTGATTTAATTTAAATTTTCAATTTTTTTTTTGTATTTGAAATATACGAAGAGGATCAGTAATGCCACAGTTAATATTACGGTTACTGAGGTTCCCATGATTGTATGAATTTTCTTTTCATATTTTAATTCTGTAATACGCTTTAAATTATCTATCTGAATCTCTTCAAGTTCCTTAAAAATTAATTGCTATAACTTTTCTTTTCTTGCTATTGGTATCAAGTTATTATTTTTGTAATACTTTTTTTTCTTTTAATTCTGTATAATAAAGTTTTAATGTGCAATCATTGAAATTGATTAGATATTTGCCTTCTAAGTTCCATTGTCGTTCCTCACATGTACTTTCTATTTATAAGTTTTTCTGATTAATAATAATTCATCCAGGATTGATTTCTCAAACAAAAGCTTTACCAGTTACAAGTATGCACGTCTGGCTATTTTTAAAACATAAATTTGTCATTTTTTATTCTTTTACATATTTTTCATTGTTATAATCGTAATAAATTTGATTTACTTTTACAATAGCTGTCTCTTGAAATGATGTTTCTTTATAAGGAATTGGTACTGATTATTCCGATAGGTATTCTTATCATGAATAGCAATTATTTATCATCATATTGGTTAATGAGTACGTTAGATACTATTAATTTTAATTTTCCTACATTTATTTTTTTTTATATATTTCCTCTGGAGTGAGTAAATTACTTGATATTAATTTTAATTTTGATGACATTATATTGTCTTGTAATATTTAAATTTTGTTTTGTGAATTCTGTAAACTGTTTATTAATTTAACATATGCATTTTCTTTTTCCCACTTATCTGTAATATCTATTATATGTTTTCTATCTCTACGTATGTTATTTAATTTATTCTCAATTGATTTTTTTTTAAATCGATTATAAATTTCAATATGTTTATTTGAATTTTCGATTACTGCATGTTTATTTGAATTTACAATTCTCCTTTGTTATTCTATTTCTTCTCTATCGTCATTGTCCATTACCAAAAAGTATTTTATAAATTGATCCTAATGGATTTATTACTCCTCTTTTTCTTCTAATACTTGGAATCAAAGTTAAGTATTGAGCTTGTATATTAATTATTTCGATTTGCAAGGTCCTAGTTTGTTCAGGAGAAAAAGGATAGGGATGTGATGCATTTTGAATATCATTTAAAACTTCTTGAACTAGGAATAAATTGACATAGTGTAATATTATTTTATATTTATTGACTAAATTAACTTTTTCCATTTTTATTTCTGCGTATCCTGTCTCTGTATCAATGGGTTCTACTGTCAGTAATGCAAATACGGGTAAAATTAATGTTATTATCACTATCCAGATTTTATCGGCGTCCATTGTGTAATGAATCATGCGACGCCGCTGGTGACCACTACCAACACACTTTGCTGCTAGGTGGCTTGTCATTTTACGTTGGTTGCGACCAGTGCACATCCCACGTCTATTTTGTCGTGGGATGCCAACAGAATTTGACAGCCACATGGAATTGAAGTGTGGAGGGAGTGGCCGCCACGCATAAGGAGTGTGCCGACAGTTCCAAAAGTGTATTGTAAAATTACTTCAAAAAACTGATGTCATTACTTTTACTCTCTCTAAAATCGAGCGCTAATGCAAAAAAAATCGCTAATCATGTTTTGTGAATGTGATTTTTCATTATGAGTATTCGGATATAAGTGTGTATATAATATAACAATGTCAATAACGTGAATAACGAAGATCATCAAGATTGAGCATTTGAATTTATCGTTATTTATTGGAATAATTATTATTGCAAGTGCAAACGCCAGCTGAGTTCACATCATCGCTTCATTGTAATAGTTCGCATAATATGGTCATTTTGATTTTGCGATATCAACAAGGAGGCCTGAAGTGAAAAGTATGAGTATTATGAATAATTGCTTCTATAGAGTAATGAATCTACTTGAAAGTTCTTATTTAACATACGAATGTACAATCAAATTTAAGCTCCTGAATGAGGCTATATGCTTAAGATGAGAACTTTTTCATATCACCGAACAGATTCTTGATATTACTCAAAGCAAAAGCAAATCTTACGAAGCATCAACGATTTTAGCGGCTCTTTCATTTAAGCGAAGAATTCTTAGAAGGTAACATGAAGCACTTATATAAGAGATCACAAAGATAAGCGAGCAAAGAGCAAAGATAAAGAGAAAACGAATTAAATTGGAAATTTGGGGAAGAATTTCGAATTTATTACGTTTTGCGTTGAATTTCTCTACTGAATTATTATTAATAAATATCCATGTTCAAATAACCTTCGATGATAGAAAGGAAGTTAAAGCGTAAAATGCATAGTGTTTAGGTATCATGTTGAAAATATTAATTTATTCATCAATCGAATGCTAGGAGCTCCTTTAATGGGGTTGATTACTCTTGTGTCTCCCAAACAAAAACTATTATTTGACACCATTTTCTTCTAAAAATAAATTTCAAAAAAATATTAAAAGTGGTTCTGATCGTTGTAAATAAATGAATATCATATGTCCTGAAACTAAAAACTTTCCTCTTTCCTCGGATTTATGAAGGAAGGTGTATCAAAAACGAGAACCCCAAATGAACATCGACAATCATCTCCAAATAATCATGTTGATGACATCCAGTTGCCTCTTGCATTCGATTAATGATTAAATTCTCCTCATCAATCACATTCACATCAAACTCATCTTAACCATTTTGCGCGATCGATAATTATCATCTTTCAATATTTCAACTATCATAAACCTTAAACGTAGTATTCATAGCATTAAGCATTAAGTATTCCATTTCGTCACACATTTTTTGCGTCTACCAAATGGGCCAGGCTGCGAAGGGAACTCTACAGGGAGACGGGGGAGCTCACCCCGGATAATATAGTTGCGGTGATGCTCGAATCGGTTGACAAATGGAACCAGGTGGCACATTATGCTCGGGCAGTCCTAAAATATAAAAGGGACTCACAGCAGCCGGAGGCACTGGGGCTGGGGGATCGCTCTTCTGGCAATTCCTCTTCCCCTCTCCCCTCCCGCTAGGAAAGGGACTACCCAGCTTGAAGGCGCCCCACGGCGTAACAAAAGGAGACCTGGCCCGAAGTAATGTGTCAAACGGTTCCAGGCTGGGTTCTCAGATTGACAGGGGAGGTGTTTAGTGGGTAGTCCAAAGGTATCCTCCATGGGAGTCCCATACTGCCAGACTCGGCGGGCATAAATGCCTTCACCTCCCTACCACAAAAAAAAAAAATAAGTATTCCATTTTCAAATCTTATTAGTAATGATCATTTCAAGAAGAAATGCATCCAATGTATTTAATGAAATATTGAAGCGAATGCGTTTCACGCAAACATATAAAAGTGAAGCATGAAAAAGTTGCAAAAAATTTGTAACTGAAGTAAATTAAGAAAATTAAAGAAAAAAGATTGACAGTTGTATTTATTCCTTTGTAAATTGTATTTTATATAAACTTTAGTCGGTATCATTAAATTTAAAATCATGTTAAGATTAAAACATTAAAATAATGAAAATGACGAGAGAAGCCCAACATTTGTTAATTTATAAGCGCTCGTTCACTAAATTTGTAGGGTTTACATGTGTTGAATAGTTGTGTATGATAAGTGCAAAATCAACTAACGTTTAGATTTTTTTTACACTTCAAAGATATGTAGAGTAGCGTGAATGATTTTTATTCGTCGTATTATTGTAATTCTTAGTCAGTGATTGGACAATTCATTTCTCTAAGAGCTAATTAAAATCGTGAAAGTAAAACTGATGAAATTGAACAATATATTTGCTTGGAATTCTTGCGTACATAACAAGTAATCAGTGCTTATTCAAATATACTTACCTACTATAATGATTTATTCAAATGAAATCTAGACTCTCATATTTAGATTCTCTAGTACGCATAATAATTGACCTTTAACTTAAGATACAATAAACGTTGGCAAATCTAGCGCTGCTACCTCTCACTTCTCAGTGAAAGCTTCACAATCAAGAGCAATCCAAAAATGCAATAGAAACCGTTTTTGAAACGAAATTATCATAAGAACTAGGCATTAGAAATGAATTCAAATTGCAATCAATCATGTCTGAAATAGAGAAAAAAATCAAGTCTGCACAATAATTCAATCATATGATGCTCAGTTAAAGGTTAATACGAGTATGTTAGTACGTTATTACACTGTTATCTAAATAGACATATTCATGAAAAATGAAATTATAGATATAACAACATGAATTGCTAATTAAAACACGACTTTCCCTTCCAGTGGTTCTTCTTTTCAGCGGGAAATGAGGTGCAGGGTAGGTATGCCGTCGCGAGGGTAGGGTTTGAGAAAATCCGCTGAGGTCGGTTTCGCGTTGCGCGCGGTACGCGGTACCTTAGTTGATTTTGATTTTTCTTTAGCGTACCTTTTTTCGGAATTACGTTAACGTAGTGTATTTTTCGGTACCCCGTCGGAAATTCGGGAACGCGAAGTAAAGATTAGATCTTTGTCTTTTGACTGGTTATAGGAAGAAATACGGAGTGACGTAAAGTGGGTTTCCTCTCCGTATGGTTTTGTTTTGTAACGCGTTTGAAAACGGGCGTGTATTGGTGGCTGAATAATGTAAATGAGCGTAACCCATTTGGAGACCCGCGACCGAAATCCTCTCCGATCTAGCTGGCTGACAAGCAGCCACCGCGTGAATGGGTTACGGTGCACGGATTGGTTGACCGGTTGGTACCGTTCGTTGGCACTACTCAGACTTAACGTCTAGAACCGATGAGAGGTCGGTTCCGCGTTCGGACGTAGACGTAAAAATCCTTACAATTGTCTGGAATAGAGATATTTTTCTTAGGTCTCTTTATCAATTGAGGGGCTAATTTATTTTTATCATATTTCACTTTCGTAAATCTAGGGACTATTTTGTTTCTAGCAGCTTTGTAGTTCTTTATTTCTATCTGTGATCTATTTTCATTAAAATCTTCTCTCTTCTGGTTTAACTTTGTAATGATTCTTTCTTTCATTTGCTGTATACGTTCTTTCACTTTATTTTTGTCTACTTTTCCTCTTTCAATATCTATTGGTCTCTCTTTAGTTGTGGAATGAACTTGTCTATTATAAATCTCTAAAGTTTCGAATATGGCTTCTTTAATTTTCATTTTTAACTGAGAGTCTAATATACGTAGTTTTTCTAGTAAAGTTTCATGTAGTCTTTCTACATCTGCGTCACCTGTGTGTGTGTTTGGTTTAGTGAAGTGTGTTTCTATATTTTTGCTTTCAAAATATTCTTTTAAAATTACTTTGTTAAATTCATTATCGGTTATTATTTTATCAGGGCTTCCTATTACTGCGAATATCATTCTTAAGCCTTGTCGTATATCTATATTATTACGCGTGGGTAATATTATTCCTGATGCGAATTTTGAAAATTTATCCATGCAAGTTAATACGCAACTATTTTTGACGTGTAAGATGTTGACGTGTACAATTTGTCGGATATCTGTCGGAGTTTCCGTGATATTAAATTTTGGTTTAATTGGATTTCTATCATTCTTGTTTAAGTTACAGTGTTCGCATACGTTAATGAATCTATTAATATATTTCTTTAGATTTGGATAATACCAAGTTTTTCTTAAGCCTTCATAATTTTCATCTACTCCTGCGTGACTTGTTTCTTTTAAATGATAATTTTTTATTATTTCCATTAATTGATCTTCATTACTTGGTTCTTTCAACAATGTAGTTACGCGAATGCAGGGTATTTGTTTTAAATCAAAATTATTCACTAATAGTTCTTGAAATTGGTAATATTTATTATCTGATATTTCTGTTTAAATTGCAGTATGTCTGTTATAAAGGAATTTTCTAAGTTTCTCTACTAGTTGGTCATTTATTTTATTTTCATTTATTATTAATCGTCTATGACAATGTATTCGTAAATATGATTCTTTAGAGTTGGTAAGCAATATTTGTTGTGAATATTTATTTATGTAGGTATCTTTAATCAGTATATGTTCACTTGAATCAATCTCAGCTGAATGTTGCGTTGGTAATTCTTCTACATTCATACGTTCGCTTGAAGTTGCTGTTCTATTTTCAAATATGGTTAAAATATTACATTCATCATTTATTATACGCGACAGGTAATCTGCGGGTATATTATCTTTTCCTTTAATATATTTAATGTTGATTTTATATTCTCCTATTTTCAAAATCCATCTTTGTATTCTCTGGCTAATATCTTTTCCCTTGTATTTTTTGTATAACCACTCTATTCAGGGACGGACGCAGGGGGTTGGTCCGGACCCCCCCCGAAATCTCAGACTTTTCCAAAACTCCTTGCAGCACACGGTCTTTCAACCGTATAAACTAAATGGTCCACATCACAAGTTGGTACATTACAAATATGATTCATTCCACTTTAGTTCGTAATTTTCAGTTTATTTTCTCAACTTTTCTGGTCAAGATCACAGTAGTAATTGAGTGTTAATATCATGCCACATGTATTAATAGTACTATCGTTAGATGACTCGCAACCTACTGTAGTGCGAGAAAGATGCATAGAACGGAAGCCGGTTTTGAAGACAAAGGACGGAAAGCGAAGATCTATCAAAAGTGTTCCCAATAGTTACTATTGATAATAATCGATAATTTTCCCAACATTTCCCAACACAATTTGACATTTAGTGTTGTAGGAACAATTCAAGATTGATTGACCGCTCTAATGACAGCGGTGGGATCATTAGTCATGGGGACAAAAAGAATCAATCAATCTTGACTGGCAATTAATCATACCAGTCGGACTTTCGTTTTTGGAATATTGTCGATACTTCTTTATCTTTCTCGAGCCTTCTCGGATTTTCATTTTCTGGAATTTTCTTAGACACGGAGTATAAATACCTGCCGGGCCCGGCCGGGCAGTCAGTGGAGCACAAACAAAATACGAAACGCATACGAACCGTTTACGATCGACGAATTGTACGCGCGCGAAAAATCTACGTGTAAGACGGAAATAATAAAGTGTAATAGTCCAGTAAATATCGAGTGAGTTATTAGTCGGTTTGACCTCCCACAGTGTTGACATGCAATTGCTTCATCGTCAATAAAAATGGCACCTGTTAAAATAACGTCCTTTTTTAAACCGACAAATGCAAATGGTAAACGTGAATGCGAACGATCAGTTAAACAGGCTGAAGAAGTATCAACAGCAAAAAAATCGCGGCATGACGAGGAAAATGATCATCAACCGGAGCCCATAGTAAGTATTTTGAATTTTCACCCAGTAAAATGTTGATTAAAATTTGAGTTTAATAACTAAATTGAATGCGTTATATCATTTTCTTTTTTATAAAATTTTCATGAACGTGGAAAGTACAGGAACTTTTTTCCGCTCGAAATTCACTGAACAGACTTTCGTACAATTGCATCATATTTTATTGATGTACTGTTTGACGGTTTGCAGTGAGGTTTTAAAATTATACAATTCTAATTCGTTGACGTCGTTTTGAAATTTTAATCTATATAAAGAAATTAATTTCAAATTTTACAGTGTAAGATACTTTACATGTTATCTTCAAATATGTTGTGGCAAAGTGGTTAGAGCACAAGCTCCCCACTCAATCATCACGGGTTCAAATCTCACTAGTGACGATTTTTTTTTTGAAACTTATAAAAAATTATTTTTAAAATTATTTTTGCGAGAAAAAACCAATAAACTAAATTTTTTCAAACGAATACTGTGAAATCGAAGAAAAAATTTGTATGAATTTCAGAAGTCTCAGAAATTTCAAGATCATGTCCATGATGTTCAATGGTTCGGTAGAAGAAAACTTGAAAATACCGAGATGTACGATCTCCTTGTAAATGTGTGGACACCAGCAATGGAAATGAACAAAAAAATCTGAAATTCCAACTTTCGTGGTTACAAAAGTATCCTTGGCTCACTTACTCAGCCTCAGAAGACGGCGCTTATTGTCGAGTTTGCATTTTATTTGCGCAAAAAGAAGTTGGAAAAGGAAAACATGAACGTTTGAGTTCATTTGTGCAAACTTGTGTTAAAGATTGGAAGAGAGCTTTAGAGAGATTTAAAGAACACCAAATGAAAAAATATCACTTGGACGCCCTTGAAGATGCACAGAATTTTAAGCTCATTTATGAAAATAAGAAAAATGATGTCATTGTCGAGATCGATCAGAGCCGAAATCGGCTGCAATTGGAAAACAGACGGAAGCTTGCTCCCATCATTCGTGTGGTTTTGTTCTGCTGCAGACAAGGACTGGCGCTACGAGGACGTCGAGATGATGGCCCATTGGCGCTGGAAATTCCAGAAGAGAACGACGGGAATTTCAGGGCACTTCTGCGTTTTTCTGTGGATAGGGGAGATGTAGAACTGCAAGAACATTTAAAGGTGGCTGGTTGTAATGCATCATACTTGAGCCATAGAATTCAGAACGAGATCATTGATGCTGGAGCAGAAATCATCACAAGAGAATTGGTGAGACGCATCAATGAGACGAAATGTTTCACTGTAACCGCAGATAAAACGTCTGATGCAAGTGGAATTGAACAATTCACGATTGGAGCTAGGTTCATTCAAGAAATCAAAGGGAGACACACGATCAGAGAAGATTGCTTGTGCTTCGTTCCTGTAGAGGATGTGACTGGCGCCGGCCTTGCAAATACGCTGCTTACAACTTTGCAGAAACTTGAAGTGGACACTCATTTCATGAAAGGGCAAGGTAAGCTGGATAAAACTCAAATTAACAAGGATAAAACTCAAATGAACTAATTCAAAATTGAATTACTATAAAATATCATTATATAATTTTAAACATTAATGTATTAAATAAAAAATATTTTTGTCTAATATTTAATGTAGTATAACTCACATTCACTCAATAAAACTTAAATTAGCTAATTAAAAAATTAAATCAAATGGAAACTCATATGAACTAATTAAAACTTGGATCCCTATAAAAAAGCATAATATAATTTTAAACATAAATGTATGAAATAAAATTTTTTATCCAATATTTAACGTAGTATAACTTACATTCATTCAATAAAATTTAAATTGACCGATTAAAAAATTCAACCGAATGAAAACTCAAATGAAGTTATCAAAACTTGAATCACTATAAAATATCATCCTATAATTTTAAACATTGTTTTATATTGTATGAAATAAAAAATACTTTCATCCAATACCAAACGTTGTATAACTTGCATTCACTCAATAAAACTTAAATTAACATGAATTAGCTAAAAGTAGAAAAAGAAAATGGAGTTTTGGAGCTACTATTCATTGAAGTTTTGGATCAAACTTTCTACGAGCATAGAAAAATTCACTCTCGATTGGATTTAGTGACTAGCTTAAAAATGATATTTTTCAACTCAATTAAAATCTTATCTGAATAGGATTTTATAAAACCTTTTGACAAATCTAGCTAAATTTGATTCTTGAATTAATTTTAGTATGAAATCTAGACAAGAATTCTTAGTACTTAAGAATATATATACATATATTATGTGGATTAAATACTATAACAGTTCTAGAGTCTTGCTTAAAAATGATTTTTGAAATATCTTGAAAATCGGATTTTAATTCGATTTTGAAAGAGTCTTAAAACCCAAACCAAGTTGAGTTGAATAGTGCTTTGAAAATTTCAATTACACAAGTTCCTGAATCGGATTTATAAATATAGGAGCTCTGAACTCTGAACTTTTGATTTGTAAAACAAGGATTTTAACGGTTTATTTTGAAGGTTATGATGGAGCTCGAGCAATGAGTGGAGAGCTGAAAGGCTGTGCAGCTATTGTAAAGAAAACATGTCCAGATGCTCTTTATCTTCATTGTGCCAATCACAACCTAAATCTGGCAATTACCCATGCGTGCGACATTACGCCGATTCGGAACTGCATTGGAACAGTCAAGCAAGTCGTCAACTTCTTTCGTCTGTCGAGCAAAGCTGGAAATTTGTTGAAAAAACATATCCTGGCAGGAAATCCTAGTGCCAAGCAGACACGTCTTTTAAAATTTTGTGAAACGCGTTGGGTCGAACATCTTGCTTCTCTGGGATTGTTTCATGAAGCATTGGAATTCATCTGCTTGACGCTCAAAGAATTGAACGAGCTGAGATCAAAAACAGATGGAGTACAGCCAAACAGCTTGCTTGCTTCAATCCAAACAGCGCAATTTATAGTTGCATTGGTTGTAAGGGTACCGGTATTCAGCTTGACAAAGAACCTGAGTCAGAATTTGCAAAAAGAAGATTGCGATTTAAGTGAATGCGTCCAATATGCGAACAATGTTCACAAAGAAATAAAGGAGATGCGTGCCAGGGCCGACGAAAAATTTGCGGAAATGTTCCAGTCAGCGACTCAAATTGCTGTGAAGATTGGTATCGAGCTAACTGTTCCTCGGCGAGTAGGACGTCAAAACAATCGTGACAACTATTTTGGAAATGCTGAAGAATATTATCGACGATAAATATTTATTCCATTTTTGGATATATATCTGGAAGAACTGGACACGAGGTTTCTCGAACATCGAGCACTGTTGTCAATGATACAGAATATCATTCCAGCCAAATGCGCAGAACCCGATGAAGAGGAAATAAAAAAAACCGCCCATGTTTTTGAAGAAAAATGGCCGAACGACATCACTGGGTCTACGGAGGACTTGCAATTAGACATCAAGCTGTGGAAAAGGTAATCATCAGTTTTTCGCAGTTAAAAAAAGGGTCTATTTGATTTATTAATTGGTTTTTTATTCCAGGTTCTGTTCAAAAATTCCTGAAAAAGAACGGCCAAAAACATTCATCGAAGCTCTGGACGTTTGCAATAGAAGATTTTACAGCCAGATATACAGATTTCTTCAAATTTGTGGGACACTACCGATCACAGTTGCCTCTAGTGAACGGTCCTTCTCCACTTTGCGAAGGTTAAAAACTTACTTGCGCAACCGAACTGGAGAGGAACGGCTGAATGGACTGGCGCTTCATAACATTCACAGAGATGTGAATGTTACCAGTGATCAAATTCTGTATATTCTCGCAAAAAGAACAAGAAGAATTGACATCACTCTGTAAATAGTCTGCCTAATATTAAAGGCAGTAGATCATATGTATTGCAATTTCATCATTTGATTCGTGTGCTGTCAATTAATGCTTCTTATATTATAAAATATTATAACGTTAAATAAAATTCCAATCGAGTGAAAATAAATTTTTTTTTAAATTATGATCACAATTTTTAGCTATTTTTACCCAAAAATTGATGTTTGTCTTGTGTTTATTTTTTGGAAAATAGAACTCGCAGACCGCCAACAAACACGCGATTTAATGAACAATCATAAGTTATAAATATTAAGTTTGTCAAACACAAATAAAACGTTACGGTTTGTTAGAGCCGAGCTGTTTAATTATTCCAAATTTTTCGATCGGACCCCCCCAAAATTTTTTTCTGCGTCCGTCCCTGACTCTATTGATCTATGATCCGTATATAAATTAAATTGTCTTCCGTAAATATATGGTCTAAAATAATTTACTGACCAAACAATAGCTAGCAATTCTTTTTCGATTGTTGCGTATTTTCGCTCGTGATCATTCAGTGTTCTAGATATATATGATATAGGATGTCCTCCTATGGCATAGTCTCTTGCGTCTGTAGTAATATCAAATTCTTTTTTAAAATCGGATGTTGGAAGACTGATTCTGTAGTTAGGATTTCTTTAATTTAGAATATGCTTCTACATATTTAGGATCATTTATTTTGATTTTATTATCTTTTTTTAAATACTTCGCTGGTGCGTTCTTAAGACCAAAAGGCATACGAAGATATTCGTAATGTCCTTGCGCTGTTGAGAAGGCTGTCCTCTTTATGTCGTTGGGGTGCATCTTTATTTGGTAAAACTCTTTTGCGAGATCTAACATGGTAAAGTATTGACTACGACCTAGTTTATCCAATATGCTGTCTATATTGGGTATAGAGAACTTGTCGTCAATAGTTACAGGGTTAAGTCTGCGATAATCTATTGCCATTCTCCATTTTTTAATTCCAGAGTTATCTAACTTCTTTGACACCATTACAACTGGTGAGTTGTAGGGGGAGTTACTTTTTCCGATATTATTATCTTTTAGCATTTGCTTAATCTGTTTTTCAATTTCTTGGTCGTGTATTTGAGGATTTCTGTACATTTTTGAATAAATTGGTTGTTCGTATTTCGTGAACAACTGTACTGGTAGCACTTAGTTTATCACCTTCTTTATAAAATAATCCTTTATATTTTCTGATTAAACTTCGTAGTTTTACTTCTTCCTCATTATTTAGATGTTTAGTGTCTACAATTATTTTTTCTACTGGTTCCATTATATTTATTTCATCGAACTTGTATATTTCTCCTAATATATAATTGGTTTTGTCTTCTTCGAATGTTACTGTTTCTTTATTAAAATTTATTTCTGCGCGGAAGGCTTTCAGGATATCAGTTCCTATTACTGCCCGGTATCGCTTATCTTCAAAATCCATTACTTTCCATAATATATTCGATTGTCTATTTGTTAATTCTTGAGGAGTTTTTATTATAGTTTCATCCTCGATTATTTTTCTACCTGCTATAGTTTTTAATTGTAGTTTAATTTTTCTTTTATATTCATTATTTATATATTCTTTATCTATCAAGGATATAGACGATCCTGTGTCTATTAATGCTATTAAAGTTTTATTTCGTATAGTTAATTCTATCATGGGTAGTTTATAGTCGTTGATGCAGGCAACTGAAAATTTGCCTCCTCTACGATTGGGGATTCTTTTATTGCTTCTTTTTTATCTACACTCATAGGAATTGCTCTTTGAGGTTGAGGTTGTCTAGTGAGTTGAGAGTTATATTGGGGAGAATCTGTTTTCTAACTCGAGACATCACTCCGCTTTTTCTATTGAACTGTCCACTCCTGATACTTTTAATTCTATTTCGTACAATCAAACTATTGTATATGACTTCCGCAATGGCGATTATGGAAACATTAATAGTCTTCTATCCAGCATTGACTGGTACGGTACTCTGTCAACGTTAGATTTGGATACGGCCCTATCCACCTTTTATCGTATAATCTTTGACGCCGTTGAATCTTTCGTACCGAAAATCAAGAGAAGGGATAAGATTTCTGAACCATAGCTGGGGAGTGATCTGAGACATTTACGTAACCAGAGAAATAAACTATATAGGCTCCTAAGAAAAGATAAATGTGTAAGCGATGCGACTAAGAGTAAATATAACGAACTTGCACTTGAATTCAATATTAAATCGCAGAGGCCTATCAAACATACGTTAACGTCATAGCGGAGGAAACTATATCCAATCCAAAAAAATTCTTCGACTTTGTTAACGTTAAACGCAAAACATCTGGTTACCCGTCTTTAATGTCATACAACGACTCCGACTCGTCCTGCACCGAGCAGATCTGTGAATTCTTTGCTTATCATTTTCAGCATGTTTACTCAAATCCAGTCAACTCGCCTCATTTTGAGTCGTTAGAAACAGCCACACAGATCTTGATTGATAACATTACCATTTCTGAAGATGAAATTCTTCATGCTATTGAAGATCTTGATCTACTTGAAGGACCCGGCCTTGACCTTATTCCTCCTTGCTTCCTGTCCCTCTGCAAAAATGAATTGGTTAGACCTCTCTTCCTTATTTTTAATAAATCGCTTACATCTGGTATATTTCCCAAACTTTGGAAACCATCCTTTATAACACCAATTCACAAAAAAGGCGATAAGCGACGCGTGGAGAACTACAGGGGCATTGCTATCCTCTCTACTATGGCTAAACTGTTCGAAAAAATTATCTGCAGTAAAATTTCCCCCATTATAGAACCGTATATGAATGAACAGCAACATGGCTTCCGTAAAAACAGGTCTGCCACCACTAATCTTATTACCTTGACGTCGGATATTCTTTGTAGCATGGAGCAAGGCTTCCAGGTAGATGCAATATATACAGATTTCAGTAAAGCGTTCGATCGAGTGGACCATGAAATACTGGTGAATAAACTTTGCATTTTTGGCATCTACGGTTCACTGCTCAACTGGATTCAGTCATATTTGAAAGACCGCACACAATGCGTTAAGTTTCAAGGTCGGTTGTCTCGTGAGTTCAATGTCACCTCTGGAGTACCTCAGGGCAGTCATCTTGGTCCACTCCTCTTCAATATTTTCATCGCTGATCCTTCTACAGTACTTTCTGATGTCTCGCACCTGTTTTACGCCGATGACCTCAAACTGTATCACTGTATACAATCCTTATCCGATATATCTTTTCTTCAACCTAGGTTAGCAGCTCTCCTTCAGTGGTGCGATAGAAACCAACTTGCTCTTAATATAGAACAAGTTGGGTAGACAGACCTATGCTCATGTCAGAAGGGTTTTGTACTCAACTTACAAAATGCAGTAACCATCAACGAATAAAATCAAGAAACATGTCAAAGACGATTTAATTGGAGAAAATGTGAAATTCGAGGATCATACTATTATTAACAAAGTTGAACGAATTTTGACTTCTGAGATATTTGTTATAGTTATACCCATAAATATCTCCTTTGATATTTTTTTCAGATTTTTTAGATCACGGGTGTCCATTCGCGAGGGAGGAAACACATTTTTCATGTATTTCCCCCCCCTGTGCTCCCACTGAAGCAAAAACTGTCAGTTTAAGAACATTTTTGAAAAGCTCTCATAGAGGACTTTCAGTTGATACTCATATCGGCTACCTTTCATGAAATTTTTTTTCATGGGCCACTCCTCTGTACTGTAATCATCGATTCATGGCCTGTTTTTTCGAATCCTAGAATGGTTACAAAGCCCTTTTGCTAGGAGCTCTCTCCTGCCTCTTCGACTTGTTTCGATTGTAGGTACTCATCTTCATGATACCTATCACTCCTGAAATTTTCATGCAAATTCTAGCAAAGCTGTAGTGTCTAAGTCGGTAAAAAGCGCATATGGCTCCATAGCAATATGTTTCCATAGTAATACAGGGCATATTGCCCCAAAGTAATACACGAAAATTCAAATCGCTATAACTTCGGTAAATACTATTCGATCTTTATGAAACTTTCCGAACAGATCAACCTTATAAATAGTCATCTCTTTGCTAAATTTTATTGAGTTTAAGGGTACAGTTTAGATTTTATTCAAGAAAACACAAAATCGATAAATCATACTATTACTAACAAAGTTGAGTGAATTTCGACTTCTCATGTATTTGTTGTTGTTGTACTCACAAAGGCCTACATTCATGATTTTTTTCAGATTTTTCGGATGGAAGGTGTCCAATCGCGAGGGGGGGTACGCGAAAAGTTCGTACATTTCCCCTTCCTCTGCCCCCCTCGGTACTTATAAGACAATTTTAAGACTTGTTTTGAAAAGATCTCATTAAGACCTTTCCAATGACACCCTACTCGACTACCAGTGGTGAACATTTTTTTTTGAGGGGTCACCCCCTTATATGGGGAGACCCCCCTTAAACGCCTTTGAAAAATTTTACCACCCTTGGACTTTCAAGAGGTCACCACTTCTGACCTTTCTACAAAGCTTCATGGCTGTAGCCCTTATAGTTTCGGAGAAAAAGTGCTGTGACATACAGACGGACGGACGGACGGACGGACGGACAGACGGACACAGGTCGTGATTGCAATAGGGTTTTGTATTTTAGTACAAAACCCTAAAAATGCCAGATAATAAGTTTTGCAAGAAAAAAGAACGTTATCTTACATGATTATGATATTAATAACACACGTTTGAAAAGAGTCGAGAGAGTTGTCGACCTTGGCATAGTCTTAGATACTAAACTCCGCTTTAACCTCCATTATGATGAAATCCTGAGCAAGGCTTATAAAATGCTAGGTTTCATTAAACGTAGAGCAAAAGAGTTCAGAAATATCTGGGCTACTAAATCTCTGTACACCTCACTTGTCCGTCCACTTCTTGAATACGGCTGCACAGTCTGGGACCCCATATTCGACATTCATAGTAGCAGATTAGAGTCAGTGCAAAAACAGTTTTTGCTCTTCGCCCTTAGATCATTGTATGACCCTACTTCTTTCCAAAATCTTCCATCTTATGATGTTCGACTTCACATAATCAACCTGACTACACTGGCCTCTAGGAGAGTTGCATTGTCCGCTTGCTTGCCCTTTGATGTAATAAGAGCCAACATTCAGACTACATCCTTGTGAGACAAAATACACTTAAACGATCCTATAAGAGCCACAAGACACACACCAATGCTAACCGTGCGTATGCACCGCACGAACTATGCTATCAATGAGCCGATTAACAGATGCTGTAAAGCATTCAACAGGTTTAGCGTTCATTACTCCCCAACCATCTCCAAATCCAATTTTAAGAACCAAATCTTAAATGCCCTCAACGCTGCTATTTCATAAATGTTTAAATTAAGTTTGTATTATTTGTATTGTATTTTTTGTAATTACGCCTTGCTTGGTGAAATAAATAAATAAATAAATATTGTTGATGAAATTCTTTACGATATTGATTTGAATTGGGACTGTAATTAAAATTTGGGTTTGGATATCTGAAATAATTTTGTTGTTGTGGAATATGAAATTGATTAGAATTATTATTTATAGGTGGTCTAAATTGATTTGATTGATAAAAATATTGGTTTCTAGGTTTAAACTGAGGGATATTATTATTATGAAAATTTTGTTTTGCTTGAGGACTTTCTTTCTTTATATGGTCCTTTACAATTGTTAAATGTCCTATTTCTAATAGTTTCTGGTATGCTGATGATATATTCGATAGACGTTCTGTTCTTAGCCATGATGAATCGTATGGTGATAACTCCTCTAAAAATATTCTCAGGGATCGTACTTCGTTGTTTGTAGGTGAATAATCTATTGGAGGATTCGCATCTAACTTGAACTTCTGCATAATTTTATTCTGGATTGCTTGTAATTGGTTATATAAATCTTCAACATCTCTTGTTTGAATTCTTTCTGCATTTTCACGCAATGCAGTGTACGTTTCTGGTATGCCACAATGAAGGGTTAAGGCTGCTTTGATTGCTTCCCAATCTATTCCTATTACTGCTAGTCTGGCTTGTTCGGCTCGCCCTTGTAGCTTTCCTAGTAACACGCTGTATATGATCATCCTTTGTTCAACTACGTCTGGACTGAGGGTGATTATTCGTTCGACATGTTCTATGTAATTAAATAGTGAGTACCCTCCTTCGTCACTGAATACAGGTGATCGTTCAGCTAAGTTGAGTGATGCTGCAAAATCTAAAGCCATTTTGAATTAAAGTCTAACTGTTACCTAGTCAACTGATTTGTAGTTGCTGTGAAAATGCTTCTGGATTCTTCGTTTTCACTTTTCACTTGTATTTATTATAGATTGTAAATCTCGATTAGGTTTTGTACCGGTCTCTGTACAAATTTATGAGCTTTAATGGCTTGCTCACCTAATGGTCTTCGATTTGACAAACATTTAACTTGAATCTATTAAATGATTACATTTTATTACGGTATGAACTCGTTTTTAGGTCTTTGTAAAAAAATTTTTTACAAAGACCTACTAGTTTCGTGACCTGTCTGTCCGTCCTTCTGTCCGTCCGTCCGTCTGTCCGTCTGTCCGTCTGTCCGTCTGTCCGTCTGTCCGTCTGTCCGTCTGTCCGTGCGTCACAGCTAATTTCCTCAGAAACTATAGAAGCTAGAATGCTCAAACTTTGTGAAAAGGTCAGAAGTGATGGTCTCTCAAAAGTTAAGGCCTTAACAAAAATTTAAAAAATGTTTAAGGGGGGTCCCCCCTAATAACGAATTGGCCCTTAAAAATTTTTTTAATCAAAGGTAGTCGAATGGGGTATCAAATGTAAGGCCTTAATTATAACTCTTAGAATCTGAAATAAAAAAATCATTTGATGAATTAGGGGGTCCACGGGAAGGCAAATGTACCCAAAATTTGTGTCCCCCCCTCGCGATTGGACACGTTTTAGCAGAAAAATCTGAAAATTATTACGAATGTGGACCTTTATGAGTACAAGGGCAGCAAATACCTAAGAAACCGAAATTCGTTCAACTTTGTTGATAATAGTATGATCTGTAGATTTTACATTTTTGCCCATAAAATCAAAACGGTACCTTTAAACTTCTTGAAATTATATAGACTGACATAAAATTTATATGTTCACAAAATTTAATTGAGATCGAATCACAATCAAGTGAGTTATAGCCATCTCAATTATATGGAATTACAACAACGACAACACGTGTTTATGGTTCATATAGGGTTTTCTAATAAGAAGTGTTATTTTGATATTAAAAGAAAAATGCCATTTTTAATACAAATGATCGAATGTTTAGTTCATTATAAAGAAGAAGATATGCCGTTAATAGCAATAACTAACATTGGGCAAATAACTACTATGACACGCTTACAGGACCATATCCTCTTCATGAAATTTCCCATAACCAAATCGCAAAGTGGCTGCCCTATGTCCTCGATAGCCTCACGAATTTCATCTTTGAGATCTTGAATTGACGCTGGGCTATCGGCATAGGCCTTTTCTATCACGTGGCTCCAAAGGAAGAAGTCGCAAGGTGTTAAATCAGAAGATCTATTCAAAATAACACCTCTTATTGGAAAACCCTATATATATATTTAAAATTGACTTAGGTACTTTTATTTTCTTTCAATTTTCATGAAAATTTAAGGAATAGTGTTTAACTTGAACATGTTCAATCGGCCGAGCATTCAGAAAAATTATTTAAGCTGGATTAAAATGGCGGCTGCACACTTATGAAAGAAACTGTGCATCTTTTGCATAAATTTGAACGATTTCATATCTAAGTATTGGATGAATAATTCAAGTTATCGATTCACGCCATTAGAAAACTTGCTTGTAACCCTAGGATGTTTACAAAGACCTTCTGGTAGGAGCACTCTCCTGCTTACTCAACTTGTTATTATTGTAATCACTTGGATGAAGTTAATATTCACTTTAGTTATTTGATTCATAATTTGAGTTTGCAATTTTAATACTTTCATGAATAATTAACTTGTAGATTCTTTCACTTACGGATAGTTATTTTATTTAACTATCCTACCGACTGCGCCTTTTACATTCTTGCCCGAACCGAGGAAAGAAACAATATATAGTTTTACAAGTGAAGAGAAAACACGTTTATTGCTTGACACTCTATTGAAAAACAACTGACCCGAGTCTCAAGTGAGCTGGGATTTTTATAATATTCTTAATTACATTCCGTTATGATGCTCTGCTTATCTTAAACTTGTTTTGTGAACGACATATAGTTGTGTGCGTGGCATTAGTGCAGCCGATGACGTAACACGCGTCGGAATCAAGTTCTACACGCGACAGAGAAACGGTACCTCGAAGAAGTTCATTGGCATATTTAGAATTTTCTTTATGGAGAAGGGTAGTGCTTGAGAACCTTTCCTCTCCCATTGTAGACCTTAGGCAAGCCTTAATCCTCCGCATTGCTGAAAAGCTCCGCTTGCATCCGGTCAAACTGGTGGAATGACAATTGGAGCTTGGATCAATTTATAGAGATCTGGGAAAAATTCTTGTTTTATGTGTTCCCTTAAAACTTCCATTGTAATATCCTCCCCTTTGAGCACATTTTTCATCATTAAAAATTCGGCTCCTAAAAGAGTCTCGTTAATTTGAAGAATATTTTTGTAATTATCTACAAAAGGTTTTCCAGCTTCGAAATCTAGATTCAAAAATGCATCTATCGATCGGGCTAAAGGACACTTTCAAATTTATTGTGCATATTTACTATTATATCATCAATCATTGGATAATATATGTTGACTTTCCAATATTCGCTGGCGTGTGTATCAGACGGCAAATCAATCCAATTACTTTTACCGAGTGCGGATTCAATATAAAAGTCCCTGTCCTTACTACCTCCGATATCTCGGTTATATTTCCTTTTACTCACTCTCATTTCATGCTTTTCTGAAAATTGTACTGCTTCCTCCTAAAGTTCATCAAAATTGTTCCGATTCCTTTCGAAGCTAGTGATAATGCCTTTAATCATGCTGCCAGCTTGTCCGAGCGTTGCATTTTTATTTTGGAAGTATTTACTCAATTCATTTATGACAGATAATGCTGAGTGGAAAACGTGTAAACAAACTACGAACTTTGGTTTGGAAATCGAAGTTAATAAAGCTATGGCTTCCGCCACATGTTTGTCTTTATTTCGACTAATTTCTTCTTTCAGTGCCATTTTCAGTGCATCGTAACTATTCATAACAGCCTCACAATTTTCATGACAACAACTCCACCTTGTAGTAATTAAACTGCCCATTTTGCGACGAGTCTTTATGCTAAGAGAATCTTGGAATGTTTTTAAGATGAGCATGAATGCCAGGATGTGAAAAATGAATGTATAGTGCTTCGAGATTTTTAGAAAAATTAGCTGCAGGCGATACATTAGTGCATGGGTACAACAGATAGATTAATACTTCTCTTTGATTATTGCTTGTAGACCTTTGTATTCTCCAGACATAACACTCGCTCCATTTTCCAGACATAACACTCGCTCCATTTTATGTATTCTCCAGACATAACACTCGCTCCATTTTATGACTGTGCCAGTATAGGGGCATTGTCTAAACCACATTTATGAAGGAAAGCAAAAATCATCGCAGCTAAACTCTTTGCATCTCTACTAGTGGAGCAATCAATAAACCCCATGAATGACTCTTCAACTTCCAGCCCTATCACGTATCTCAAAACTATCGACAATTTCTCTTCTTTGTAGCATCTTGCATCAGCTACCTTTATAGAGAAAAAACCAAATTGTTTTATTTCTTTCAAAATTACATCTATAGTGATCAGACTTGTTATGTCGATTAAATCATTCTGTATACCAGCACTGCAATAGGTAACATGGTTTTCTAAATGTTTTGAAAATGTTTCATCGTATTTAGCGAACAATTGAACCATTTCCAAAAAGTTACCTCTATTTTTTGACTCAGGATTTTCATGGTGGCCTCTCAAAGGCAATCCTTG
The DNA here is from genome assembly GCA_963969285.1 of Odontomyia ornata. Lineage (NCBI taxonomy): Eukaryota > Metazoa > Arthropoda > Insecta > Diptera > Stratiomyidae > Odontomyia > Odontomyia ornata. The sequence goes on from OZ017741.1 coordinate 301,175,190, forward strand.
ACGCACAGATATAGTATAGTATCTATAATTTTCAACAAATTTTCTTTATTTCGCTCAACTTCCTTTTCCTTTTGGGCGATAATTTGCTCCTGGACATTTGATGCTTGATGTAGATATGTACATATAATGCAATTCTTAATTTCGATTATGAGCCGCAGACTGTGTGTGTTTTGGAAGAGCGTCTGACAACTTCTTCCAATTGCTGTATCCGATGTTTGTAAATTTCTCATTTTGATCGCACATTTCCTTACCAAATATTCTACACACAAAGCAGTATACTTTATCCCCATTAGAGCTATATTCTAGCCTAGTATATTTTTCATAATTTTGTGGATTAAATGCCCGTAGTTTTTCACCAAATTTTGTATACGGGAAGTCAATTCGAGGCTGCTTTGGGCCAGTTTCAAGTGAAACTAAGTCATTTGTAATCTTTGATGAAGGCTTAAAAGATGTACCAGCTACTGCCACAGGAACTGCTGAGGGTGTTTCTGATAACTTTTCATCCGTATTATTATCAAGAGATTGCTGGTTGGTATGCCGAGATTTATTGAAGAAAGATCGGACGTCCCTAATTTTCTTCATTATTTTAATACCTAGGAAGAAAAAAAAATTTCTAATCAATATTATTTTAATGATGTGCGCGGTTTGAGGTGATAGTTTAAAACAAGGGATTAATCTTATTTAAAAGTCCGTTCTTCGATTAACAACTAACATTTTGCTCTAGCACTACTGCTTCTTTAGGGTCTTCGTTTGCAGATAGTTAGAGTATCTCATTTTCGTGAGCATATGGCTTTTTTTTTAAAGTTGATTTGATCAGTATCATGCTTTTGGTGTGTCTGCTTAGCTGTGATATGATCTGATTAAATCACTTCTTATCACCACTGAGGGGTCACTCGTAGTCCGTCCGAAAAATCCCCTGAAACAAATCACGTTGTTCACCAACGAGACTTGAACCTGGAACCTTCGGCTTATGCGACTAGTGTGCTAACCACTAGATCATACATACCACAGTAACTAAATGACTGTCATTTAAATTATTAGCACACAATTTACGTGTCGGAAGTACTACTTTATTTACGTATAGTTTTCATAAAAGCTCTAATAGATGACTAATTGTAAGTCAAACTTATTCGCGAAATTACGATTCTTCTAAAAATCATCGCGCGACAGTTCGGATTGAACCTTGGCGTTAAGATTTGCCAGAAAATATATTTCTATAACCATAACGGTACTCTAGGAGGTGATTTGGTCAGTATAATGCTCGACCGTGTGACACTTACTTGATTTCACAATCAGTAGCTGGGTAGGCTCATAGTCTAACAGGGGAACCATAACAACAAATTCATTGCCACCAACGAGCTTTGAACTTGGGACTTGCTGCGCTGGAGATTAGTGCTCTAACTACTACATCACGCAGACTGCAATTAGAAGACTATGATTCTTTTAAATACTATTGAATTATCGAAAACGAGCCGGAAAAGTATTGTCATTTTCTAGCCGATTGACAGCATAATTTTATCACTGGATCCGATGTTGTTTCTAAACTGCGGGCACTCGTGGTTAAATCAATGGGTGGAAGATCAATGAGATAGCAATTACAACATTTAATCATTTTTTCGCTATAAATCCGGTCACATTTTACACATTCACATCTATCTCACTAGATATAAATAATAATTGATAATTTAATCAAATCTAGACGCTAGATTGATTTTAAGACACAGATGTCTTACTTTAAGGATATCCGCGTCTTAAAATAAGACACACACGTCTTAAAATAAGACACCCGCGTCTTAAAATATGACATAAGTACGTTGCCAAAAAATGTGAAATTTTGACACCAAGCCCCTTGAAATATTAAGACATATAAAATTGTCGATGCTGAAACATGAACATGAATAAATAAATAAACAACATAAACGTCTTAATTAATAAAAAAAGTAAGACACAAGAATGTCTGAATGTAAAAGCTTGCATCTTACGTCTCACACAAAGGACAATACGTTTGTGTGAAATCAACGCAATTTTGTAGGATCGTACAAGCGCCTTCATGCGTCCTAATAATTTAGATGCTGTTTCTGCACGCTGCAGGGATTCGCTTCAAACTATTAAGAAAAATTAAAACATAATGGCTCAAAAGAGGAAAATATTACAAGTCAATATATAGAAACAAATGCATACTCCACCTTAAAATATGCGTGAGTGGTGCCACGCGCGTTTCTGCACGCTCACCCATTTTCGCCAGTAAATTCAATTTTTAATCGGCCGCTCAAATCAGCTGCATTTGCAGCAGTCAAATGGATCTAGCATAAGTACAGGGTCGACCAAAGAATAATTTGTATGGAAAACATCAACTTTCAAAATGGATTCACATATAAACTATGTGTTTGCCCCAAAAATGTTCTCCTTTTAAGCTAGAACCTATTTAGTTTTTGCAGTTTGGCAAAAATCCGTTCAAGAAATGGAAACAAAAATATGATTAAATTGTGTCTTTATTTTAAGACGCTAAATGTGTCTAAATTATTTACATAAACGTTTGAATCATCTTAAGTATTCTGACCAATAATAACGTCTTCAACTTGGGACAACAATTCAAACGCGAAAACATCGTAAAAAAAGACGCCTGAATTTGAACGAACAACCTTTAATAATAAGTATTTAACAAAAATGGATTCGAGTAACTTACGTGGTAAACAATGTAACAAATACAACCAATTATGAATAATCAGGAGTCCACGATTGAATTTTACAAAATAGTAGCTTACACACATGCCACGAAAAGAAATTCTTTCAGGTATGTCTGCCTGACCCAACTGATTGCAGCAGCGTAGGTGTTCCATGCAGCGTGTACCCGCTTGACATTTTATGGTGTGTTCAGATGCGCGCCACGCAGCCCAGCATGCAGCTCGACAAGCAGCACGGCACGGGCTGGAAGGCCAAACAAGATGCTCACACGCATCCCGGTCATCGCGAATGTGCGCAGATTACTAGGGCGATCAAATGCATATGAGCAGGCATAAGGGTGCAAGCAAATTCCTCGTTTGAAGATCTATGGCGAGCGCCCATTCAACGGCAAGCGCATGCACAAGTAGCCGAACAGCCCGTTCACATGCTTATGCTCATGTTCGAGCCCGTTGAATGTGGCTTTGAACGCGAGCGTGTAAATGCAGCATTGCATTCTAGCGTAAAATTCAATTGTACGATAGCTTTGAACATTGTGTTTTTACTGAATTGATTATAATTGTCAGTTCAAAAGTAGCCAAATGGAATGAATTTCGTAGGTAAATTTTGTACGTAAATTTCTCCCCTATAAATTATTTGATACGAATCGATTTAATGTGATGCTATTTCATTGTCTATTCCAGAATTTAAGAAAAATTGGTTACCAAAAATTCTGAAATGGGCACGAGACTATTCTGGGGTGGGCACGGACCCTCCTATATACGCTAATGAAGAAGTGTGACTATCTTTTATATCAATCCCAATAAAAAGAAAAAGTACGATCAAGAAAACGTTTTATGAAGTTGTTATTCAAGTTTTATTTTATAGCGGCTTGTATTGCAGTGGTGATGGGAGATGCCGGTTGGCGTGAGGAGATCAATTGATGTTGTGAACGCAGCCAGGGCCAGTTTCAGGGTGTGAGGAGCTAGGTGGTTACCCAAGGTGTTGTCATCTATATATGGGGCTATATAGCCCGAGAGCTGAGCGCAAAATGCTGCCTCCATCAAATTATCGGCTGGAATCAGTTTTAAATAACATTTCAGACTAGCTAGAACCACAGAGGCTGCACGCCAAAAGGTGCATTAGGGCACTAGAGGCCTACTTCCGGTTCCACTTCCAGTTGAAAGAACCGTGCAATACAAAATTCTCAGTTATAAAATCCTGGTCAAACCTATGCACAATCGTATAACTGATAGATTGACTGAGAATTCTCTTGTGTAAAACTAATGTAAAACAATTTCGATTATTATTGCGTTTCTAACAGGTAGGCAATACACTTGACTTTGAATGATCTTTATATTGAAAGCATACAAAAGCAAAATATAAACGCCTCCGATTTCAGCCAAATAAAACTCTGTTTAGCGAATTTCTAAAATTAAACATTTCGCCTTCTCCACATAGGCGCGAGAAGGGAGACTGCACGCGATTTCAGTTGCGAACCACCAATGGGGATGCAACCCCAAATTCACATCTTTTTCGCTATGTTGGGTCTGGAGTGCCATCTTTTAAGGGAAAATTCCTACAAAAAATAACTAGTTCAACTGCATTAAAGATTTAGGCACTAAACTCCCATTAGTATCAACAAACTTTACCTAACCCCTTCGAAAACTCATTTTTCTTTGCCCACAAAGAGTAACAAGTTGGTTAAGCAGAACCACGCTCATGTCAGGAGGGGTTTTGTACTTAACCTACAATATGCGAGTATGTAGGATGATTTAACTCTAGAAAAATTTTCATGACATGCACAAAAAATATATTCTTGCTTTAAAAGAACTTAATCTTAACCAGCCAACATTTTGTTTCAATATTGCTAATATCATTGACTGACCGGAATTTTAAATGTAATTTTGTTATTCATTTTATTTGAAAATTTGGAGAAGATCCAATCAAAAGTGTAGTGTCTGGTTGGACGGAAAGCCCATATAGTAGAAAAGTTGTGTATGATTGTTGTGATCACAGGAAACTCAAATGGCTATAACTTTTATAAATTTATTGAAACTTATATAATAATAACGATCTATCAAATAACTACTTAAATGGCTGATTTCATCCAATTTAATCTAAAATGCTAAATCCTACTATTATTAGCAAAGTTCTACAAATTTCTACCTCTAAATTATTTATTATTGGATGTACCTCCATGATTTTTAAGGGCTTTCTGAAAGGAATTTTACAAAAACCTATTAGTTCTGCATCCTATCTGCCCGCCTGTTTGTCTGTCTATCTATCCGCGCGTAATAAGAAATTTCTTCTGAAACTATAGAAGGAACATGTCTCAAATTTTGTGAAAATCTCAAAAAAGGTGGACTCTCAAAAGTTAAGGTCTTATCAAATATTTCAAAATTTGTTAAGGGGGATCCCCCCCTCCATAACAAAGTGGTACGAAACACATATTTCCATTAAATATAGTCGAGTAGGCTATCGAATGAAAGGTCTTGGCGCTTTCAGAAACGGAAAAAAGTCATGTTTTGCATCTGGGGGCTCAAGAGGCGGCAAAATGTTCAAACAATGCTTGTGTCCCCTACTCTCGCAAGAATCTGAAAAAAATACGAAGATAGTTCTTTATGAGAACAAGGGCAATAAATACTTCAGAAATAAAAATAAACTCTACTCTGTTAATAGTATGATTTGTAAATTTTACATTTTCCCCCAAAAATCCAAACGGTACCCTTAAATTTCTTAAGATTTTATAACGTAACTGAATTTCATGGAAATCAAACCATAATCAAGTGAGTGATTGTATTTCAATTGTATGGAATTATAACAACAATAACAAGTGTTGATGGTTGATAAATATTTCAAATCCACCTCTTACTTTCATTGAGTTTCCATGAAAATGTAAGTAATAGTGTTTAATTTAATCATATTCAATTGGCTGAGCGTTCATTAAAATTATTAAAACTGAAACAAAATAGCACCTGGTTTGTACTTATGAATGAAACTCTGCATCTTCTAGATACATCTGAATGATTTCTTGTGCAAGTATTGAATGAATAATTCAATTCACTAATTTATGCCATCAGAAAACTTGTTTTGAGCCTCGCGATGGTTACAAAGCCCTTCTGGTAGGAGCACTCTCCTACTTACAAGACTTGTTTCACCTCTAGATTCTAGGTGCTCATCTTCAGCCATTTATTAATAAATTTAACCAAGCATTAATAGCACGTATCTTAAATATTGAAGTTGGAAAAAATAACACAAATTTATTAAAACATCCGCCATTTTATTTTACGATTACTGATGTCACTAGTTGAACCAATCCTCAAAGGAATTCATGATAACTTTCATCCCTAAAACTTGCATAGAAATCCTGTCGTGTCAGAGTCGGTAAAATGCGCATGTTGTTCCATAGTAATGCAGCGCATATGGTCGAAAAGTAATACAAGGAAATACAAACCGCTTTAACTTCGTTAAATACGATTCGACCTTCCTGAAACTTTGAGAGCATATTGATTTTATGAAAAACAATTTGTGGGTCAAACTTTATTGCATTTTAGGGTACCGTTACGGTTTTATTCAAGAAAATTTAAAATTGTTACTTCATACTATGACTAACAAAGTTGATGAAATTTCGTCTTCTTTGCTGTACCCATAAAGGCCTGCATTCGTTATTTTTTTCCGATTTTTCAGGTCGAAGGTGCCCAATAGCGAGGAGGGGCGGTACGCAAAAATTTCGTATATTTCCCCTTACCCAGCTAATTTAAGACCTGTTTTGAAAAGATCTCATTGAGACTTTCCAGATGACACCGTACTCGACTACAAATGGTGAAAAAAAATTCAAAGGGACACCTCCCTCTATGGAGAGACCCCCTTGAAACTATCTGAAAAAAATTTTTTTCGCATAAGGGGAGGCTGCACGCAATGTCTACTCGAAACTCTGGACCTCAAGCCTCGTACATTTCTCGCCTCACTGCATCTGGAATGGAATTTTTTCAAGTTCAAAACTGCTTTGATTAATTGTGTGATCTGCATTTGAAATGGCTGCATGCGAACTTCCCAGCTTTGTCAGCAAAACTCCCTTACCTCTTTCTGTAACTGATTCAGCTTTGCCCAACAAGAAACGATACGAGCTACGTTGCAGATCTGAAAACTTAATTATAGGAAATCTTTTTATGGTTTTGAAATGAACGTCACTTACACACGGAGTGTGGTACTCCCATGCTCCCAAGTGACTGGAATACCCACTGAACGCCCAACAGGAAAACCCAGCCTGGAACCATTTGGCAGATAATTTCGGGCCAGGTCTCGTTTTATAACGCCGTGAGGCACCTTCAAGCGGGGGATTCCTTTTCTGGCGGGAGGGGAGATAGAAGAAGGAATTGTCAGACAAGCAGTTCCTCAGCCCCAACGCTCCCGGCTGCAGTGAGTCCCTTTTATCTTTCAGAACTGCCTGAACATAATGTGCCACCTGGTTCCATTTGTCAACTGGTTAAAGCATCTTTGCGACCATATTATCCAGGGTGCGCTCTCCCGTACCCCTGTAGAGTTTGCGTCACAGCCTGTCCAGTTTTGTGCACACAAAAAATGTGTGGCAGGCACCGCCTTCCTTTGCTGAGCAAAACCGAAAATCGGGGGACCGTGACTTGCAGACCTTGTGCAGGTAAGACTGAAAACACCCACGCTCGCTCAAAAGCTGGGTCAAATAGATGTCAGTCTCAGCATGCTTTCGATTCAGCCGTGGTCTAACATCTAGGATGAGGAATGCAGTCCACCTTCCCTTGTTGCAATTCAACCAAGACTGGCACCAATCTTTAAGTGAGCGCTGTCTCTTCTCACGGACAACCGTCTCCCTCACGTCCTCATTTCGACAAAGATAAATAGTGCAGTGCTCTTTAGCAAGGAGGACAACACGTATCATGCCTGCAATAACCCTTCCCACCGAATCAGAGACTGTCAGATACGAGGGTGCAATCATCAGTGCTCCTTTCCTTTGTACCTGTGCCATGCATTTTCGGTATACCTCCTTACTGAGAGCATCGCCCCATATTTTTGCTTCGTACAGTAGCACTAACCGTACAGCACTCTTCAAGAGACATCTTCTTGATGGGCTAGATCCCCCTACATTGGCCATAAGTCGACTCAGAGCCGACACTCCCGAAGCAAACTTCTCAGCCGTTGCCCTGATTTACTCAGAGAAACTCATCTTTGAGTCGATCAGAAGCTCCAGGTATTTCACCATTGGCTTAGATTTGATTAGTATTATATCTCCAAAACTAATCATCTTTACCCTAGTAATTCTCTTCTTTGGCAAGATGATCACTTCAGTTTTCTCCAGTGCTAAACTGAGCCCACAAGCAGTCATCCAGTCTTTCGAGCGAAGCATAAGCATACCTAGCCTGAACTGTATTGAACTAGAGTGCGAACAGTGACCAGAGCCGCAACATCATCCGTATAGCCGATCAATCGAAACCCATCTGGCATCTCCACTCTCAGTGGCCCGCCATTAGACACGTTCCACAGGTCTCAACCAAGGAGAGATCTCTGGGCAATACCTGATGTAACTTTCATCCTTTGTTGGCCCTGCGTTGTGTCGTAAAGTAGGCGTTGGTCTTTTAGGGTGTCCCTCAGAAGCGGCATTAGATACTCAGGAACTTGAAAGTTGCTTTTCAGCGTATGCAGAAAATCTTTTCATCTACGGGCGTGAAGGCGTTCGTAACGTCAACTTTCACCGAAAGGACGATCCGTTCCTTGGTGCGGCTAAATGCGTCTACATTTTGGACCGTGCTCACCACCTCTGCAATCGTATCAATGGTGGAATGTTCCGTTCCAAACCCATACTCCCGAGGAGAAAGGTCCCCAACAGCATGAATTGCGTCAGTGAATCTTCCCTTGATGAGCTTCTGTAGCACTTTTCCAGCAATGTCTAGCATGTGTAACGGATGGTATACATATGGCGATCTGGGATTTCTCTTCCATTCGCTGATCAGTATGAGGCTCGCCACCTTCCATCGTACCGGGGAAACCCCATCCTGTAGGCAAGCGTTGAATGTGCTGAGCAGCAAGTCAGGACAATAGTGAGAGACAAGTTCCAACACCGAAGCTGGAACACCGTCAGCATCTGGAGCCTTTCCCGCATTCAGTGGAAGAACTGCTCTTACAGTCCCGGCTGTGTAAAGGGTGGACACTCAGCCGCTGTTTCACCATGGATAGAGTCAACACGGATGTGATGGGTAGGGAAGAGTGCCCGCACTTTTTCGTGATCTTTTCCGTATCATGTATGCAAGGTTTCCCTATGACACAAAGCTTCCGCATAACTAGCTTCTCACCAAGGCCGTGTGGATCCCTGTCCACATTGTCCACTAGATCTTGCCAGCAGCAAGCCTTGCTATTGTTAATCAATTGTCGATGGCATTTTAAGGTCCAGTTATATGCTATTACCCAGTTGCATGCCTCGTCACTGTTCCATGCCAGTTGAGACTCACGCCGAAGCTTATAACACTCCTTTTGTTTTACAGCGATAGTTCGAGCAAGGCTACAGTTGCACTTTTGCCGAGGACTTTCGTTACTGCTTCATAGAATGCTTCTTTATTGTCGGCCTCTGCTCTGAATCCCAGTACTATGTGGCCCGGCCGTATTGGTCTTACTGCTTTAATGGCAGTGTTGGTGTCTTCACGCCTTACATTTCCCCTGATATCCCGCAGCAATTCTGCGTAGGATCGGCCATCTTGGGCTTCTATAAGCAGTGTCTACTGCCGGGATTTTTGTCGCAGCTTCTTTCTCTTCTATTTCTCATCAGGTCTTTTTTCTTCTGGGGCGTTCGTGCGAACTTTATTTTCTGTCAGCTTTTGAAGGGTTTTTTTTGCAGCTTTCTTCACTCCTTTTGTCAGCACTGTCTGGAAACCCTGATTTCTCATTCCACTCTCACCAAGTACCTTTTCCTTCCTTATTTTACCCCAATCTCCTTCGATTGGGCTAGACGCCATTCTTTTATTGATTTTTGATGGTGGAGCTATCTGCGCGTGCACTTATGGCTTAGCCATAAGCGCTTCATCAGCCTCCTGCTCTTCTTCGGCCTTGAACCAAATTCCCCGTTAATGCCCTATGTTGTTTAGGACCTCCTCCAGTTCAAAGAGACCAAACTTTACTCTTTTGCTGATTTTTGGCGAGTAGCGTGCAGATGTTATTCTTTTTAAAACATCTCACACTTTTCAGATTAGCCTTTCTTCTTAATTTCGCTGGGTAGCGATAGTACTTTGCGACTATCTTTCTTGGGAAAGGTGCCATGGAATCCTCGTTGTTCTACATATTTTCCCCCATCGCTCGAACATCTGTCGCGTACTGCAAAGTTTCCTGCTCTTCCTTTTGAGGAGGCTCTGTCGTTTGCATCATTTCTTTGCTGCGCCCGAATGACGCAGGAGTCTCAGTCTGGGTAAGACTGTCTGATAATGGCCGTTTTTTATCCATCTTCATTTTCATTGTATAGGTATGTATCGTCGTTTTTGTGATCGTTAGTACCGCTCCCAATGTGTTGTGAATATCGTGGTTGTAGTCACTGGTTACGTCATCTTTGTTGTTATTTTTGCTTCCTTTTGATCTTCTTTCAGAGTTTTTGGTTGCTCCGGTTTAATTGGGTCCCGCCTTGGAGTCGCTATCTCCGTGCGTGTGTGTAGTTGCCTTTTTGGCCCATGGTTATCTGGATGCTATAAGCCCTTATAGGTGCTCAGAGCCAGACCAGCGCTAATCAGGAGTCCGTCTCAAACGAACCTACATCACGAACCCAATGGTGTGAACTTCAAACATACTCCGAGACCTGCCAAGGTTTAACCGGGAGGAGACAGTACGATGGTTGAATTGGGGCCATTTCCGCACGAGTGTCACCTTGGCGCTACCTGCAAAGTAACTAAGTCGAAACCATCATATCCGCCAGCCCAAAGGATCAATTCCAATTCGTTGTCCAAAGCGTAGTCTAGATTCAGTCCGGGTCGTTACTTGTCATCCTAGGAGGGAACCTCACGGCGCCCCCCCCCCCCCCCTAAGCTCAGGCCTATGAGGGCAGTACTCCTCAAAGAATGCGAGTCTCCAAGAATATTCCTGTTGACCGCCATGCTGGGAGTTACAGGAGGTTTCAAAATAGGTACCGCTCAAATTAGACATCAAATGAAAGCGGATGAGGGCTGCTTTCAAAAAATAATATGCTGTTATTCCCGCTTGGCGGCATAAGGGGAGACTGCACGCGGTTTTTGCTAGGGATTAATTTGATTAATGATTGGATTCAGTATTTATTCAAATTTTGTAAAATCATTAATTTACAATTTTTATTTTATTATTATTAAAATAAAATTTTCATTAAATAACAAAATTCAAAAAATTTCACTACAAAGTTACAAACGAATCATTTAATTTTAACTTTTAGCCTAATTTAAATATTAAATCTCGTATTTCACTTCTGCATTGATTACGATTTAAGATTAATTATAGTTCTGTGTCTTACTTTATAGTTCTGTCTTACTTTTTACATATTCTTATACTATAATTTTATATTTAAAACGGGATTAATGTTCTGCTAGTAAGGGGGAACCCGTGTGAAATTTTGGTCCCCTATTGGACAGATCAGTAGGTAGTGGATAAAGAGTACCCTAACCAGCTAGCCAGCGGGTTTTCGGGGAATAAAATACCACTTGTGGACCTAAACCAACTAAGTCGAAGAGTTTGGAGCGGCTGTATCACTGACTTCAAGCCCGTTAACGAAAGAATCTGTGAGATTCATATCAAGACCAAATTATTTAATGTCTGGCCAGTCAACTGGCACGTGCCCGCAGTATATAAGGAAGATGCAATCAAGAACGAATTTTAAAGCCCCTTTGAATGCACTGTTGTAGCATTGCCGTCAAATAACATTGAAATTTTTCTGGGTCACCTCAATGCAATAATCGGCTGAGAAACGTCACATAGAGGAGCAACCAGAGGAAAAAGCCTCCATGCAGAGACTAACGACAGCGAACAATGCCTGATCGACTTCGCTACTTGCAGAAGCTTCACAATACGCTCCACATGCTTTCCACATCGAAGCATCTATAAGAGAACTTGGGCATCCCCAGACGGTCGGACATTCAACCAGATCGACCATGTTTTCATACAAAATCGTGCTGCCACCAGTTCAGCGGCGCTGCCTGTAATCCGGACCATTACTTTATAAGGGTCAAGTTCAGATGGCACATCTCAAATAGCTGTAACAGGGGCATCAGTTACTCCAAAGTACCAGATAGACATGCTAAATGATAACTCAGTAATGTCCACATACTCGTACATGTCAGTGCTGGTAAATTGCAACAACATATCCCCGCAGGCGAGAAAAAGTAATAATGACATAGAAACCATGTGGAAGACAGTAAGGGATGCGGTAACAGAAGCAGCCGAGGAGGGTCTTCGAGAGCCAGCCAAGCAAAAGTAGGAACGACTGGTATGACGAAGAAAGCAAGGAAGCGATTGAAAAAGATCCCGCTGGCACCACTAGCCGAGAAGGCACATATCTCATAGGTAACCGTATTTTTAAAAGCAAATAATCATTTTGTTGGCCCCCACTTTGGAAGTTAAACGCTTTTTAAGGACAAGTAAAAGTAGCAGGAGAGTCCTCTTGCCTGACGGGTATCGCAACATATTTAGTAATTCAAAGAACGTCTTTTGAATATCAAAACTTGGCTCACGCAAATATTCTATGAAGTGACTCAGAAAAATAATATATGGTTATTATGTATTTTAATTTGCTGTCATTTTATTTTAAATCTATTGACCTCAATGTTAGAGTAGTCATGATAGCTTATCAATGTTTTAAAAAAAAAATTTTCTAAAATTTCCATCAAAACTCTTACACGTCTGTAATAAAAGTATATGGGTTCTTTGCAAACGCTAATTGTTGTTTTGATTGATAAATTTCAATAGTCTATAACTCAACTGTTTACAACTTGATTTTTATGAAATTTATAGAAAGCTTTATACATCAGAAAATTTCGATACAAATTTTTTGCAAATTTAAGGGTCATCCTTCGAATTTATGGATGAAAAAGTAAAATTCATAAAACGTACTATTATTAACAAAGTTGATCAAATTTTAACTTCTGAGGGCTTGTACTCATAAAAATTTAATATTGAGATTTTTTCAGATTTTTCTGTTCAAAGATGTCCAGCTGCGAAGGCGCAGGATTCAAATTTTTCGTAAATTTTGCCCCACGTTGCACCCTTCCTTGCAAATGCCTCTTATTTTGGACCGGATTTGAGTAATTCCCAGCAAAACCTTTCATTTGACACCCATACAGGCCAACCTTTGGTAAAAGAAAATGTTTAAGAGCCACCTCGGTATGTAGGGAGACCCCCTTAAACATCTTAAAATATTTTTTGCACTGCGAATTTTGAGAGGACACAACTTTTGACTTACGTAAAAAATTTCATGTGGTTTGCGAGAAAACTTGCTGGGACGCATGGGTGGACCGACGGACAGACGGACGGATATTTTAAATCCCCTTAAAAATGGTATGTTGTATAAATGCTTCCAAGGTGAGCCATTATAAAAGTTTCTATGAAAAATATTTATTATTTCAGTTGCTACTAAAATAGCGAATTACGCTTGCTTTCTGACCTTAGTGAGCCGCAATTTTGAATGCATGCATTTGATTTTGGAATTTTTTAAAATGTTTGAGTCTTAGGGTCTCGGCAGTTATTTACCGAGTCTCGTTCAAATTGGAGTTTCACTCTAGACAGAATAAAAGTATTTAAAATTTTAGTGAAAATGACAGCTAAAATTATGACGTTTTAAGTTTTCGACTTCTTTATTTTTCATCCGATTTTGACAATTTTCTGCACAATATATAATCCGAAGTTTCATCAATATCCGTTGGAAAATATGGGCGCTAGAAGGCCACAAAAATCAGAAAAATTTAACCACCGCCATTTTGAAACTTGCTCATAAATGACTACCAAAATGACGAAAGTCGTTAGATTCAATTATTTTCTATCTGAATAGTAAGTTTCATATATTTCGAATGAAAACTGCGACTTTAAGAATCCTTTTTGATTTCGAGGTTTGTTCTTTGAGACCTGAACTCTAGTTTATTTTACAAAGATATTTAGATACTTATAGTTTAACAAAACCATCAATTTTCATCTGCATCCGTTGAAAGCGTTTGACCGTCAAGTGCCGAGCATCGTTGCGCGACGTATTGTCATTCGTTTTTTAGTGAGGGAAGGCGTTGAAAATACGGAAATTTTTCTGCGTTTGGGAAATCAGTTCGGTAGTTAGCGCCTGAGTAGGGCTGTTGTGTTTAAATGGGCCAAAGCATTCAAGAATGGTCACGAAACCGTTGAGAATGAGCCGCATGATCGTCGACCGTAGGATGAATGTTGGAGACATGTCGGCTGAACTCGGCATCAGTATTGGTAGTGTAGAGTCTATCATCCACGAACAACTTCAATACCGCAAAATAACGGCGCGATGGGTTCCTAAACCAGCACGAAGTGGGATTTTTCTGCAGGAAAACGCACACCCTTATACCGCGCGCCTCACGCTCGATAAAATATCGGAATTGGAGTGGGAGGTACTGAAACACCCCCCTTACAGTTTGGATTTATCGCTTTGTGACTACAACATGTTTGAACCACTGAAAGGAGCCCTCGGAGGTCAAAGATTCATCACCGACGACGAGGTAGAGTTCGTGCGCACATAAGTGTTCGAGTTGCCCAAGGAATTCTTCGCTACCCGCATCAATAAGCTTCTAAAATGGTGGACAAAATGCGTAACTTGTAAGAGGGAGTACGCAGAAAAATTGTAAATTTTTGTAAAATTTTTAGATAGTAAATAAACGTGTCAGAGCATTTGTCTAGATCATATTTGAACCAACCTCGTATATTCTTCTAAAAGGAACCAGGCACACAAAGAATATAGCTAGCGACCAACTCGAGCCAAAGAAGAACAATTTAAAAGCCTTAGACGTCACGCTTTAATAAGTTAAGACAGAACTACGCTCATCTCAAAAGGGTTTTGCACTTAGCTTGATTTAATTCAAGAAAAACTTTTATGACATGCACAACAAATATATTCTTGCTTTTAAAAAAAAACTCCGTTTTAACCAGCCATCATTTCGTTCCAATATGACTAAAATCATTGACTGACCTGAACCTTAAATGGATTTTTGTTATTCAATTTATCAGAATATCTGGAGAAGATTCAATCAAAAGTGTAGTGCCTGGTTCGATAGAAACCCATAAAGTAAAATAATTGTATATAATTGTTGTAACCGGAGCGAATTCAAATGGCTATAAAGTCGGTAAGTTTTATTGAAACTTATAGAATAAAATGATATTTTAAAAACTACTTAAATGGCTGATTTCATCCAATTCAATGATACTTGTACAGTTTTACTGATGAAAATGTTAAATCCTACTACTATTTGCAAAGCTCATCAAATTTCAGCCTCTAGGCTATTTGTTATTGGATCTAGCTCCATAATTTTTAGGGGCTTTCTGACAGAAATTTTGCAAAAACCTACTAGTTTCCCATCCTGTCTGTCCGCCTGTCCATCTGCCCTTGCGTCTGTCCCTCTGTCCACCTGCCCCTATCTTTGCGTGAGAAGAAATTTCTCCCCTAACTATAGAAACTTAAACTTTGTGAAAAAGTCAGAAGAGGTGGTCTCTCAAAAGTTTAGGTCTTATCAAATATATCAATTTTTTTTAAGTGGGTCCTTCCTTATAACGAAGTGCCCCTTAACAAATTTTTTGATTAAATGTAGTCAAGTAGTGTATCAAACGAAAGGTCTTAGCACTTTCAGAATTTGAAACAAAAAAAGTCATTTTTTGCATTAGTGCTCACGAACAATTTGTGTCCTCTCCACCCTCGCGATTGGACATCTCTTAGCTAAGAAATCTGAAAAAATCACAAAAGTAGGTCTTATTGAGCTTAAGGGCAACAAATATTTCAGAAATCAAAATTCATTAAAATCTGTTAATAATGGTATGATTTGTAAATTTTACATTTTCCTCCAAAAATCGAAACGAAGCACTTAAACTTCTTAAGGTTTTACATTTATGTAGGTTGTATAAGACCCTTATGCCTACGAAATTTCATGCAAATCAAATCATAATGAAGTGAGTTATCACCATTTCAATTATATGGAATTACAAGAACAATAACACATGTTGATAGTTAATATATACGAGTATAACAAATCGACCAAGGAACTCTTATTTTCTTCGGATTTTCATGAAACTTTAACGAATAGTGGATTACTTCAATATGTTCAATGAGCCGAGTATTCAGAAAAATTATTTAACATGGAACAAAATCGCGGCTGTTCTGTGCTTATGAACGAAACTTTGCATTTTTTTAGATGAATTCGAATTCACAAAGCCCTTCTGGTAGTAACTCTCTCCTGCCTTCTTGACTTGTTTCACTCATGGGTATTAATTTTAGGTACTCATTTTCATTAAAGGTGGCGTTAAAATTTTATTCAATAAAACGTAAAATTTGTAGTTCATACTATTACTAACAAAGTTGAGTGTATTTCGACTTGTGATGTATTTGTTGTTGTTGTTGTTTTTATTGTTGTACTCATAAAGGCCTACATTCATGATTTTTTTCAGATTTTTCGGATAAAAGGTGTCCAATCACGAGGGGGGTACGCGAAAAGTTCGTACATTTACCCTTCCCCTGTCCCCCACAATAACGATAAGGTAGTTTTAAGTCTTGTTTTGAAAATATCTCATTGAAGCCTTTCCAATGTCACCCCATTCGACCGCCAATAGTGAAAATTTTTTTTGAAGGGTCATTTTCCTATATGGGGAGACTGCGCTTGAAACCTTTTGAAAAAATCCTTCACCGCTGAAGTTTCAAGAAGTCACCACTTCTGACCTGTCCACAAAGTTTCATGGCTGTAGCTTCAATAGTTTCGGAGAAGAACTGCTGTAACATATAGGCGGATGGACGGATGGACGTGATTTCAATAGGGTTTTATATTTTAGTACAAAACCCTCAAAATGTGCCCAAGAAAGAAACGATTGACCATCAACACCAAGATCCAATAGATAAACGAAAATATCACCCTGCATGAAGTCAGATCGGCGTATGCCTCTATCAAACGACTCAGGGACGGCTTCAATACATAAACAAGCCTTTGCAAAAGTGTGAAAGGAACAGTCATTGGCAAACCAGCCGAAATCAAAAACAGATGACTGCAATATTTCCAGAAGCTATTCACGGCATCCCCAACAACGGCTGAAACTGTGAACGTTCCTGCAGCAGAGCAAGAGGTTCCAGTCTCACCACCAAACAGAGACGAAGTACAGGCAGCAGTAGGGGGCCTCAGAGAAAATAATGTTCCCGAAATATATGGAATACCAGCAGAACTACTCCAGAGTGGGGGTTCTTATCTAAATAGCCTTCTACATAGACTAATATGCAGAATATAGCCTGTTGATTAGTTACTAGAGGACTGGTGAAAAAGTATAAAATGTCCTGTACACATAAGTTAAGGTGTGAAAGTTAAAGATGCATGGCTCTACTTTTCACGTCTTATAGAGTGCTCTCCAAAATCAAAGAAAGAAAATTTAAGCCGTACTATAAAAGTATTACAAGTATAGGTGAGTATCAGGGAGGCCTTCGAAGTGGTTGGTCTACAATAGATGAAATATTCTCAGCAAAGCAGGTGATCAAAAAATGCTGGGAATATAGCATCAACCTGCACTAACTCTTTGTAGACTTCAAAAAAGCATACGACAGTGTCGATAGAAATGCGCTGTACAAAATAATACTTGACTTCGGCATCCCAACAGAACGAATCCCCATGGTCAAGGTCACGAGGCTAAACATAGAGTCCAAGGTCACGGTAAATAGAGAACTAACAGACAGCTTCATAATGGAATCAAGCTTAAAATAAGGGAAAACACTTGCCCCAATAAACTTTAATATTACGCTGGAACACATCATCAGGAAGACATCAGCTAAAACTAATGAACACTAATGTTCAAGTCCACACAATTAGGTAACATATGCTTGTGACGTTAATATTATGGCACGTTCAATCTTAGATGCCAACGCTCTAGATTCTAGGCTATTTCTTAGCCTTGAATCTGGAGCAAACCAAATTGGCCTTCGAGTAAATGAAATGAAAACTAAATTCATGACTCGAACGGGAGGAAAACTCCAGTTCGACAAAACGTGATTATAGGCGACTACAATCTTGAAAATGTGGATAATATTATCTCCCTTGAAGTCAACCTGAATAGAAGGCACGCCAAAAAGGATGCCGCAAATAAAACCTATTACTAAGTAGTTCCCATTCTAAGGTCCAGGGTTGTGCACAGGCAAAATAAGCTCCGCATTTACAAAACACTGGTCAAACCTGTACTGTTATATGAAAGTGAAACATGGACTCTGACGAGGGAATCCGAAAAGGCAGTGGACATATTTGAATGGAAAGTGCTCCGGAAAATTGTCGGCCCAGTGAAACAAGGACCGGATGGAGACTACATCACAACGATGAGTTGTATGAACTATTTGACGATCCACCTATTTTCTCTTACGTAGTCACGCAAATTGCAATAGGTGTGTGTTATATTGTGAGTGCGTAAATACTAAAACACTTTATTTAAATTCAAATTATTAACTTATTATTTATTGAACTAGAAGTCACATGGTTATGTGCGAGCTATGACACGCGGATGTTCACAAGAGGATGGACACTGAATCACATTTGTATGAATGACAGCTAAGCTTTTCAAGTACTGCCAACTATCAGATGTAATAAAAATTTGTAATAGAATATAAAAGTGAGCAATTTAAAAGTAACGATATTCAAATAATTAATATGTTCATTATGAATACAACATTTTCTCCCTCCTTTAGAGAATTTTTGATCTTTAAGTTGGTTTGTAGAAGTTTGGTGGATGACGTTGTCGCATCGATCTTCGTAGAACTGCATTTGGCTGGTTATTTTCGATACCTGGTGGTTCACCGGCTGGCGGAAATTGTACTGGAGCTTCTTGACTTTGTTTTACCTTTGGTGCTGGTTGATCAACAAAATCTGCCGCTACTGGTTGCTCGTGATTTTCATAGAGATGAAACTGTCGGTTTGATTCTGCCGGTTTGTTGTTAACTTCTTTTGATTCCAGTTTGTTTTTTTGTTGTTGATCAAGTGGTCGAAAGCTTCGCATTTGATCAACATGTCGTTTGAAGGTTTTTCCATCGTGACTGATGTGATAGTGTAGGTCACCAATTTTCGCAGAAACAACTCCGTAGATCCATTTGTCCATTCTGAAGTTATTAGACATGAAGTAGACCATCTGCCCGGGCTGAAATTCTCGAAAATTTGAGTTGAATTTAGATTGTTGCTTCTCAGTCATTTGTGTGTGAATGTTTTCAGGGCGTACCAGATCTAAGCGGGTCCGAATGTTTCTACCAAGAAACAGCTGTGCAGGAGATTGTCCAGTTGTCGAATGAGGGGCTCTTCTATACTCCTTCAAGAATTTATTTAGATCTTGTTGTAGAGTAGCTTTCGTGGTTTGCATTTTGTAAAGAGAATCCTTAACTGTACCAACATATCTTTCAGCCTGGCCGTTTGTAGAAGGATGGTATGGAGCAGTTAGTTTGTGATATTTAACTCCGTTCATCTTGAAGAATGTAATAAATTCATCAGAAACGAATTGACGGCCATTGTCGGTTACTACAGTAACAGGAGAGCCATACGCAGCAAAAAGCTCATCCATAATTGAAATAGTTGCAGTGCTGGTAGTTGAATTTGTGTCTTTTACTTCTACCCATTTACTGTAGGCGTCAACCACGATAAGTAGCATTGTACCAGCAACAAGTCCTGCGTAATCGATATGGATACGTTGCCATGGACCCTTTGGATACTCCCAATGATGCTTACGAAATTTTGCTAGAGCATGTGCAAATTTAGCACACTCAGTACACGCTTTTGCGATCCGTTCTATATCAGCGTCCAGACCTGGCCAATAAACATATGATCGAGCTAAACCTTTCATTTTGGTTATTCCAATGTGTGCTGCATGCAGATCTTGTAGTATAGGTTGACGTAATGAAGTAGGAATTACAACTCGATGCTCAAACAGGAGGCATCCGGATGAAAATGAATAATTACTTTCTGGAGCTTTGAGTCCACTTCGAGTCAAGTCTTGTCCATCTAGTAGCATTTGTACTTTTTTTCCAAGATGTGGGTCTTTCTTTGTTTCTTTGGCGATAAGTTCCGCTCCTACAGGAAGTTGATTGATTTGACGTAGGATGAATATGTCCATTCCATCCAGATCCATAACTTCTTCCTCCCTTTGTGAAGTGATTTTACGAACAAGTTGTGGCTTATGAAGAGCTCTAGAACAGTAATCTGCGTTAGCATTAGCTTTGGTATTTTTGAATTCCACTGAGTAGTTAAAATTAGCTAAGTAATCTGCGTAGTTGGCCATTCTACTTATGCATAAAATTGGAAGTGATTTCTCTGGATGAAAAATCTGCGTTAATGGTTTGTGGTCTGTTATAAGAAAAAAATGCCGTGCATATAAATAGTAAAAGAACTTCTGACAACCCCAGACTATAGAAAGTGCCTCTTTGTCGATCTGTGGATATTTTTGTTCTGTTGCGGTCATTGTTCGGCTAGCGTATGCTATTGGACGTTCTGTCCCGTCACTAAGTCGATGAGATAATACTGCACCTAAGCCTACCTGGCTAGCATCTGTAGCAAGGACCACTGGTAGTGCTGGATCATAAGGCATCAGGACTTGAGGCGAAATTAGAATATTTTTCAAGTCAGCATATGCTTTCCTGCTTCGTCCGTCCATTGAAAAGTTTCCTTTAGAAGCATATCCCGTAGCGGTCATGCTCTAGTAGCCAAGTCGGGTATGAATGCGTTGTAGTACGTTGGTTTTCCAATGAACAGTTGTAAATCTTTTGGTGTGCTTGGTTTAGGCGCATCTCTTACTGCTTTAATGTGTTTGTCAGATTTGTGAACTCCTTGTGCATCAATTTTATGACCAAGAAACTCGACTGCGGAAGCAGCGAAAGTACATTTTGAGCGGTTTAGGTGAATACCATTTTCCTTGAGTTTGGAGAGTATAACGTCAAGATCTATCAGTAAAGTATCAAATGAATCTGAAAAGACAAGCAGATCATCAAAAAAATTCAAGACAGAAGGCATATCTTTTATAATCGACTCCATTCTGCGTTGCCAAATTGCAGGTACGTTTGCTGCTCCATAAACTGCTCGAGTTGGTCGTATTAAACCATGTGTAGGAGTGTTGAGTGTTAGTGCTTTACTAAACTCTTCATCGACAACCAAATGTGTGTATGCATCTGTGATATCCAAATGACAAAATATTTTCGCTCCTTTCATTTTGTTGAATATATGCTCTTGCTTGGGAATTGGATGTTCGTCGATGATCATTCGCGGATTCAAAGTGGGTTTGTAGTTGCCAGTAATGCGAAGTCTGCCAGTAGTTTTCTTGGTGACAACATGCGTAGTAGAAGCCCACTCCGAGTGATCAACTCTTACGTAGTGACCAGCTTCTAGTTTTGCATCAATTGCTTTTGCATATGCATCTCGAAGAGCGTATGGAATATCTCGGGTGCGTGCAAAAACCGGTGTGGTTCCCGGTTTTAAATGCATTTTTACTGGTGGGCCCGAAAGTTTGCCAGCTGAAAGATTGAAAATATCTTCGTGCCTTTTTAGCAGCATATCTAAACGATCGATTTGCTCTTTCGTAAGTTCCGGAGATGCGACAGTAAGGTTATGTACATCCATTGGAGCGAACATTTCATTCATGTTAAGTTCGGATATGAATTCTGCGAGCCACTCTCGACCAAATAACGAGTCATAAGCCCCTTCGACTACATAGAGATTAAGTCGGCGTGTAAGATTCCCTACCGTCACATTTACAGGGAGCCGTCCAATGCAGTTGGGACGATGATTCGGTAACTTGCAAATTGTCTGTCTGTTGGCTTTAAGTGGAAATTCTGCTTTATCTTTCGTAATGAATTACTGCTAATGATGCCACAAGGTGCTCCCGTTCAAGCTCCATTTCGAACTCCACTCCATCGATTTTAACACTGATCATTTTTCGATCTACTAATTTTGCAGCATGAAAATCTTCGATTTTATCAATTCCATTTAATCGAACTGTCGTGTTGATTTGTTGTGATACTGTACGAGTATCTTGAATTTGGTTAACGTTGCGTTGTTTAATTTTGGCTCTACACACTTTAGCAATATGCCCCTTCTTCTTACAAAAACGACACTCACTATTTAAGAATGGACATTGAGCACGTAAATGTGCATCTCCACATCCGTAGCAGTAGAGGGGTTTTCGGTTGTTTTGTTGAAGACTTTGGTGTGAGTTATGATTAGCAGTATTTGGTGCAATTTTTCTCTGTCCGCGCGTTTTCGGTTTAACTTTTGCAGTGCCTTTATTTTGCTTGTATTGCTGTGTTGTTGATAGCAGTGTGTGTATAGTTTCCGATGGCAGTGATTGTAGCTTAACCTCCTCCGATGTTTTGTGCGTCGACTCAAGAGCGTGAGCGGCCGCGTAAGCTTCTGCGAATGTAGTTGGTTTCTTTGCAATAATCACATCGCACATGGAGCGATCACAAAGACCATGAAGCATTTGCTCGATGAGCATTCTATCAAGAAAAGAATCGTATTCGCAATGCGCTGCTCCTTGTTTCAACCGTAGAGAACCGTAGAGCAAAGTTGGCAATCGATTCATCTTTCTTCTGCATGGTATGTCTGAATTTAACGCTTTCAGCGTATTTATTTTTCTCGCTGTCGAAATGTTTTGTAAGCGCTTGTACTATCTCGTTCAATGAGCAAGATTCCGGAGTTTTTGGTGCTATTAAGAATTTCAAGGCATCATTTAGTTCGGTGCCCATGTGCACTCGAACGTAATCTGCATGGATTTCTTCCGGAATTTTGCTTAGATTTAAGGCCCGCAGAAACCGTTTGAAGTAGTCTGTAACTGTGGCACCTTCACTTGAACGGAATTCTTGAAATGAAAATGGTGGCGGCTTGGACTGCCCGGCATCGCCTGTAGATGCAAGTGCTGTAGAATTAGCATTTTTCAAAGCAGTGGCAAGAGCTTCGACTAACTCTCTCAATTCCTTCGAAAGAACCATGATTCATTGCAGGGTTTTATTTTCTTCAGTATTTGCACTTTGAAAACACATTCATTATGGGCTCAATTTACGTGTGCTCGAATCACTTTTTTCTGACGCCAAATGTTATATCGTGAGGGCGTAAATACTAAAACACTTTATTTAAATTCAAATTATTAACTTATTATTTATTGAACTAGAAGTCACATGGTTATGTGCGAGCTATGACACGCGGATGTTCACAAGAGGATGTACACTGAATCACATATGCATGAATGACAGCTAAGCTTTTCAAGTACTACCAACTATCAGATGTAATAAAAATTTGGAATAGAATATAAAAGTGAGCAATTTAAAAGTAACGATATTCAAATAATTAATATGTTCATTATGAATACAACAGTGGGCATGTGAACCGGCTACCCAAAAGAACATTAGTGGGTAGAGCACAAGATAGACTTCCAGCGGGACGACCGAGAACTCAATGGGAAGACAGGATAGAAGCTGACAGCAGATCTTGTTGGGAGTTAACAACTGGTGGGCAAGTTTACGGAACCGTGATGATTGGAGGAGATTAATCTTGGAGGCCAAGGTCCGGCTCATCATAGATGATGATGAGTAAGAGAAAAATAAGAGGAGACCTGAGATAGTAAATCTCCTCCCATACCTGAGCTAGATCTTTAATGGATAAAATTATATAATAAAGATTAGTTGAATGTTAGTTTCAGAATTGATCGCTGACTCAGCAGAATTTATCGCTTTCCTAGACATCTCATATTTTTATTTTAAGTATTAATTTCCCTGAGAATTTGCAGTTGGACTGCAGTCATTATGAAGTGAAAGGAATATGTATATAAAACTCGAATGGAATAAGTGTATGGATAGTTTTGTGGCAATAATGACATATTGGCTATGAGCACATATTTAAGATAAAAGGACTTTTTGATTAAAATATCACTCAGCCCGATAGCACATTTAGTATTTCCTAGTGAAGTCTATATTCAAAATTCTAGTCATGTTCGTGTCACACACATATGTATGCTTTTTATCAACAGAATGGCCAACAACATGATAAGTTAACATTATCCATGGTAAAAACATAAAAGATAACGGTATGGATCAAAATTTCGTTGAAATATTTACACTATCATTATTCCTGCAAATAAAAAGAATTCTGTTCTGTTGTTATGTGACAGGAGCTTCGCTTTGTCACGATGGCGCCGTTATAAATCATGCACTTGATGTGCAATATATTATTGCATGTTTAATTTCAACCGAAATTCACATTAAGAATAGAATCGAAAAGCTTCGTATGAATACAAATGGACGCTAATTTTACCACCTGAAATTCGATAACGAGTCAGCTCACGCAGAATGTTAAAATAGTTCTGACACAACTGTTAACGTTTGTTTTATTGCGCTTGGCTTTGTATGTTTTGCAGTTACAAATTTAATTATGATTGCCGCAATTAGATTCCAAAATATATTCTTATGATTTTAATAATTCTATCATTTGTTTGGTTTACAAACTTGTCAGGCGTCGGTGAAAATTTGAAATTTATTTTGATCCGGGCTAGGTGGGTGTACCCCAAGGTGATTAGTATTCTCCGGTGGATTTTCGTAAAAGACTTTTAAAATAAATGAGGCAACTCATAAGGAATTCAGTCACGAATGCACTATTATAATATCCTTAAGCCATAGTTGTCTAAGAATCATTCATTATGTCTTAGAATGTCGCCGAAAAAATATTTACAGGAAATTCTTTGCAATCATGTGTACTGTCTCAGCACTGGGGAATTCACGTGCTGCGTTGGAAATAAATTTCTGGGAACTCGTTATTTTGATTTAGAGATTATTCAATGAAATTTATTGGAGACTCATCAACTGATTGTTATTGGAAGATAGAAAGAAGTCTAAATGAATTTCAACTACATGGTCTGCATTTGATTGGTACGTCAATAGAATCAACTGCATGTAGGCGAACTAAAAAGAGACTTGGAAGTTTTGCACAAACAAATAATTAAGTTTATACATATACATATATTATTACATTGCCTACATAAAAAGTTTCATTACGCAAGTTAATGATTTGTTGATTACGATCATTAGCATCCAAAGGTTAATTTTCTCTAATGTCTTCTTTGAACGGAGGAATAAAATTAACAACTAAGTGCACACTAATCAATGAATCAAATGCATTCGCGAACAATACACTTTATGCTCTAGGGATCTGCTTCGATGGCTCGGTGAAGAGTTTTCTTTTGGAAATCATTTGATTGAATTGTTATCTGTGTGCATTCACTTGTCGATAAATGTCAACTGCAACAAACTCACAATGAAAATAGTCGACCATTAAATCGAGAATATTTAATTGAGCGATTCAAGAATGTACAATGAAATTTTTTCTTCAAACTGTAGTAATTTCACGATTGACTAGCGACACGTGTATGCATTTAAGCCAGCTAGCTATCTAGGATAGCGATGGTAATTTTCTGTTTAATGGTATGGCTTTATTATCAATAATGAGTAAAACAATCTTAATTTAAACATAAAATCATTTTACAGCCGTTCACCTCAGAAACGTTACGAATATTTGCAAAAATTTGTTAAGATAGAAGTCAGAATGAACCTTTGGCTATTGAATCAACTCATTACAAAAAGGTTGTTGCAAAAGTTATTAAATTCAAACAAAATAGCATGTTTTCGTTAAAATAATATTGTGTATTTCGAAAACTACTAAACGTACCATGTTGATTTAAGCTACGTTTGTTAGATCTTAATTATTTACGTTGAATGAACTCATCAAAAATTTAAAAAAGGTTTTTTGCAAAAATTCCTAGAACAAAATGTGGAAATTTGATACAAATCAATGTGCATGCATGATATTGGTTCAGTATGTGCAAATTACACATTTTGTTCTAGGAAGTTTTTTTTGCAAAAATCTTTTTTAAATTTTTGCTGAATTAATTCAATGTAAATAATTTACATCTAACAAACATAGCTTAACCCTTAACCACCTGACCCCTATATCAGTTACGTAACCACCTGCGCGCGGTCGCAGTGACCGCATCGGATACACGTGAGTTTTCTTAGAATATAAAGGTTTTATTATAAGATTTAATTAATAAAACTCTTTAATATATATTAAACTATTTATTTAAGTGAAATAAAGACATAATAACAAAACATATTCTTCTCATAAATGTGAACAATGGAATCGCTGGCACATTTTAACTAAAATTATAACTAAACTTACTTAATGAGATCTGAACAAAATATTAAATCAAATTTAGACTTTTTTCAAAGAATCTAATAATATTTTAATGACGTCAAAAATTAAAAATATAGAAAAAATTAAAACTTCGTGAAAATTGCAAGGGGTAAAGTTTTACAATTTTTCACGACAGTTTTTGCACTTTTTGTTAGAACATTCCACACATATAGGTTTTTCACAGACAAAACGCAGATGAAATGTTTTTCTTTTCTTCTTGGGATCACAAGTTGCACACGTTTTACGTGTTTCAAGATGATCAGCTCCAAAAACAGTAGGCAATTTGTCTTCTATTTTCAAGATCCGGCGAATAGAAGTTTTGATATCATGAGGAGTGTGCTCGTTATTTTCTCGACGTATCATATGTGGCCTAGTCAGTTCTTCTGCTAGCTGTTTAAAAAATTTAAATCTACTTCCAGTTTTTCGTGCCTGATTTTGTAAGCTCATGTCGTAAGTATTGGAAGCTGATATGTCTAACAGCCGATAAAAAATGCACAAAGGCCATCTTTGCGTTTGTCGCGCTGTGCCATAGTTTGAACACCTTTGATCCAGTAAATCGACGCCAATTTTCGTGTCATTCTAATATAATATTATTTTGGGCTTTTTTGTATTATCATCCACATTTGCAGTATGGTGCATGCTGGAAATTAACTCCACAGCACTGTTTTTTTTGGCACAAAAGATGCCAAAGTAATATTTTTAGTAAAACCAAAAAACGAGGTTCCAATTTCTCGTCGCCGCTATGGTTTGAATTCTGGCGGAATTTTTTTTTATTTTTTTTTAAAGTACCCACAAGAGATAACTTTTTCTCTTTTAAAACGTCGACTAGTTCAACTGAACAAAACCAATTATCAGCAGTGGTGTTTCTATTTGACCCTTCAATTGGGGGTATGAGACGTAAAACTGCTTGAGTAGATTTTGAAAATCGAGTTTGTTCTGGGGTTAAATTGGCCCCGTCCGAGTCTTTTCCTAAATATATGTAAGCATTAAGTAAATACCCATTTCGGGCATCTGTAAGGCACATAATTTTTAAGCCATATTTAGCAGGCTTCTTTGGCATAAACATCTTAAAACGACAACGACCACGGAAAGCTATCAGCATCTCATCAATACAGGCACAGGTTCCAATACTGTAAACTTTTTGGCAATTTTGAATAAAAGAGCTGAATAGCTCGGCGATTGGTGCAGAAATATCAGTCTCTCGCCGTTGCGCTCTTATTTCAGCATCATCGAAACGAATTGCGTTCATCAAAATCTTGAGTCTATTTTTACTTAGAATGCACCGATATATTCCTCTTCCTGAGCCATCAGAACTATACCATGAGGTATACTGTTCCCGGTTTTCTTTAAAAATTGCTGTATAGAATAAAAAACCAATAAATGCTTTTAACTCTATGAGATCAATGTCATGAACACAGCCTTGCTTTTTATATTTTGGTTGTAACTCTCTTATTTTTGCGTTGGTATGTACCACTATGTTTTCAAGCATCT
Organism: Odontomyia ornata; assembly: GCA_963969285.1. Lineage (NCBI taxonomy): Eukaryota > Metazoa > Arthropoda > Insecta > Diptera > Stratiomyidae > Odontomyia > Odontomyia ornata. The sequence goes on from OZ017741.1 coordinate 301,202,753, forward strand.
CATCTGTAAATAAAAGGCTCCCTAGATCGAGAGGTGAATCATTGAGAACGTTGCGATAGGCGGATTTAAGTCCTTGAGTTTCCGATACAATGTTATGCTGCTGAGTTCTAGTACGACTTGCGATTGGTACAGAAGACCACGGAAACGATTTTTTCCAAAATAGTTTCGATTTCTAGTCTGGAGCTGTGACAAAGGTACTTCGTCTTCTGAGGAAAATTCCTCCACTGACATCCTACTCACAGAAAAGCTTTGCGTAGAAATACCACCCTCAGGCAATCGGCACTTTGTTCATCAGAAGACGACACTTGCAGGCAGTCATCAGATTCACAGTCTTCTAAAATGACAGGAACTTCCAAATTATCAGGCTCAACATCACTGCAAGTCTCATCAAGAGTTTCCTTCACAACCGACATTTCTTGTTCTAACAATCTCAAAATATTTTCGTCGTCTAAATTCATTTTTATGCTAAAACAATAAACATGAATGTAATACACAATAATCACATAACTACCTGCATGCGGTCACCATGACCGCTAACAAAATATTTTTACTCAACGCCAAACGCGCGCACGTGTATCCTTACCGAGCGCATACGCGACACTAAACCGCCAACAGAAAAGGTACACAGACGCACACTAGCACGCGATAACGGCTTTCGACGAAATTCAAATAGTCGTTGCGGTCACCATGACCGCTGGCAGATGGTTAAGGGTTAAATCAACTCGGTACGATAAGTAGTTTCCGAGATTTACTACATTTTTTAACGAAAACAGGCTATTTTGTTTGAGTTTTGTAATTTTTGCAAAATGTAATGAACTGATTCAATAGCCAAAGGTTCATTTTAATTTCTGCTTAAAAAAATTTTGCAAATATTTGTAAGGTTTCTGAGATGGGCGGCTGTTAACCCCGGTCCAGATGCTATGTCTTGCGCAACGTTTTGCCTGCGCAAACTAAACCGTTGCAGGCAAAATGTTGTGTGTGGACGAGAAAAATGGAACGTTTTAGAACTGGGCATAGAACTGTACAGTTGCAGCGACGTTTGAGCTGGTAGAGCTTAAACATCCATGAACTACGCAAATAAGTTGGAACGTGTGGATGGTTAGCAACATTTTTGACTCATTACACAAGTATGTCTGAACTTCGGCAATGCTCCCGAGAATCCCTGAGCAATTTTGTCGCGTTATATCAAAGTTATCCGTGCCTTTGGCAGATTAAATGCAAGGAATATTGCGATCGCGATAAGAAGAACTAAGCATATGAGGCTTTGGTAAATAAATATTAAGAAGTTGATAGTTCCGCAAAAATTGAAACGGTGGTGCAAAAAATAAATTCAATAAGGAGTGTTTCTCAGAAAAAATTAACGAAAGTGAATAAGTCGTATCGATCAAGCGCTGCAGAGGATGAAATTTACACGCCATCTCTGTGGTTTTATGACTTGTTCTTCTTCTTAAGAGACCAGGAAATACCTAGGGAATTGAAGAGCACGATTGATGGGGAAGAAGCATCAGTGCAAGAGGTAAGAAAAATAAATAAGTTTTTTGTTTATGAAAGTACTTTATTTAAATTTTTGAACACGCTGTTGGCTATTAACAGCAATAAATTTATCCTGCCAATGCACAGACCCTTCATTGCTAAAAAAATCTTTAAATTCATCTCTTATCACGAAAGCACTTCTTAAAATTTCGCCTCTTGGTCCACGTTGAAGGTCATGTAATAATTTGGGGTCACATCTTTCTCTTAATTTAACACTGCAGTCTGAAAAATTTTCCCGATCCATACTCTCAGGAGGAGTATAATTTTGTGGTGACCTTTTGCGCAAAAAGTTGTGTAATGCGCAACATGCAAGAACGACAGTATCGATGTTATTAAGTTTTAAATTAATACACGTGTGAAAAATCCGAAATCGTGATGCCGAAATTCCGAACGTGTTTTCAACAACCCGCCTAGTCCTTGATAGGCGGTAATTGAAAATTCTTCGCTCCTTCGTTAATGCTTCTCGCCGATATGGCCTTAGAGAATCTGGACGCATGCAAAGGCCTCATCACCAACAAAAACATATTTAAGTAATCTGTTTGAAATTCCAACATATCGTGATTTCGGTATTCTTAATTCACTGCTAACTAATTTTTCATAAAAGCTGGTGTTATTTATAACCCCACTATCTGACATCTTACCATTCGTGCCAACATCACATAGTCAAAATTCGCAATTGGCATTAGCTATTGCCAAAAGAACAATACTATGCGTTTCCTTATAATTGAAATAGTAGGACCCACTTCCTTTAGGTGGAGCAATCCTTACATGTTTTCCATCAATAGCCCCTAAGCAATGGGAAAACTGCTACTTTCTTTCAAATTCCACTGCAACTTACATCCACTCCTCCACAGTTTGGAGAAACTGAAATAAAAATAACAAAGGATGAATTTAAAGTGATTCCATAAAGAAGCTTACTACAAAATAATAGTAATCGTAGATTTCAATAATTCTTTAATCTTTTCAGTTTCAGGAAAGTGATATAGATGCTCCTAGATTAAGCAAAACGCCTGCTACTCCAATTTCTGGATTCAATTCAAGTACAATAAGTGGGTCGTTATCCCGGGATACTTCAACGCGCAAGAGAAAGGGAATTTCAAATAAGGATGCTACAACAGAAGTTATCGCATTGGTGGGGAAGAAATTGGAGTCATTGCAGGCAGAAGATGAATTCCAAGTATTTGGAAAAAAAGTCGCAAATAAACTCCGCAACGTGAATAGCGAGCAAAATATAATTGCACAAAAATTAATTTGCGATATTCTATTTGAAGTGGGGATGGGTTCGCTAAACAGAAATTTCCGGATGGCTGATATGAGTGTCCGGCAACAAGACAATTTCGGCATTGTTAGTGGTCAAAAAATCTGCCTACAAAACGTGCCTACGCGATGGGATTCTACTTCTTCGCAATATCAGATTTTGCTATATTCTACACCACAAAATGGAACACCATCCGAAGAGTTTCCATTTCACCGCGGTTACACTGCCATTGGGGAATATATTAACAGTTTTGATGGAAATGAAAATGTATAAAGTTTTGCGAACCTTGAAGTTTTTGTTGTTTTTTTTAATTGAAATAATTTTATTTTACATGTAAACATTGAAGTTTTTGTTGTTTTTTTAAATATTGAAATAATTTGATTTCACATTTTAATGTTGAAGTTGTTTGATTTTGGTTATTTTAAAATAAAACAGTTCATATTGATTCTATATAAATCCAGTATTTTAACTTACCTTCAATTATGTATTTTTCAACACTTTGTAGATAGTCTCACATGTTTCCGGAATGATTTGACTCAATGATTGTTTGGACATAATCGTTGTGAATTCGAGATCTTTGTAACTTCGGCCGGTTGCTAAGAATCTTAATGTTGCTGTCAGCCTTTCATGTGGTGACATTGCTAATCGCATACAAGTATTTTGTTTTTCGATATGCGGTTTTACTAATTGCAATAAGTGAATGTTATCATCCATGTCCATCCTCAAGTAGTGTTGCCAGTCGTTCGGTTCATCACGCAGTTCACGTAATAATTTAATGTGAGAATAGTGCTGCCTTTTTGGAAGCCATTTCCTCGACCACTTTGAACCCCAGTTATTTTCAAATCGTTCCATTTGTCTCTTTTTCTTTGCAAGACAACACGCAAAAACAGACCAGAGCAATACTTCTTGCATTGCGACGTGAACAAAAATGCGTAAAAATAAATAAAGATGTGCACTACCTGGAGGCTCTTTCAATTTTGCTACGTTTTAAATGCGCAGGCAAAACGTTGTGCAAGACGTAGCGTCTGGGCCGGGCTTAAAATAAAGAGCAATTTTAACTTTCCCATGTTCTGCAGTGACACGTGAGCTGCAAAATGTACAAAGTCGTGGAATCACTCATCTGAGAATGTTAGCTATGTGCTTGTGCATGGGATTGAGTATCCGAAAAAGTGCAACGTGGTAACTGCAGACCATATTATCACATTGAAAATATATGGTATTGTTTAAAAGGATATTATGGTAGGAGAACTTATTTTCCTTATCTAAAATTTTCAGTGGAGAAGATATTCTCAGGAATTCGGGTTCAAGTAGGATAAAAATATTTTAAAGATCTTGGTTACGAGGATAAATATTTCTTTTTCTCCGTAGCGCTACAGACCCTCTCGGCTTCACTTGCTGCAACAAGCGCCTCCTGCAACAAGTGCCTCCAACTATCTCAGTCCATTGACCGCATCCTCCATTTTCAAAACTCGAGCAGTGATAAACTGTCTTTCTCAACTGAGCCATACTCCTCAGTTTGCCGACTGGTCTTCGCACTTCAGTTCTCCCAACGAATACCTTTTCCGGTATCCGTTGTTCATTCCTACGATTCATGTGACCAGCCCGTTGCAGCTTCCGCAGTCTTACAATCGTTGAGACCTCCGGCTCATCAAAAATTTCATATGGGTCATGATTATATCAAATTCACCATTGGTTCCCGTTTAGCTTCACTCTGACTATTTGCTTCATGACACGACGCTCAAAGGCTAGTATTTGCAGATACTTGCGTTAGGCTCCACGTTTTACAAACATAGTGTAGTATAACATAAGTTCTATTACAGATTTTAATACTTGGAACTTTGTTTTCCTGTGTATGCAGCTGGTCTTCAAGATCGACAAAACTGAATGAAATATTTTAATTGCGAGCTGTATTCTTCGTCGTATTTCGTCTCTTTCATTACCGGTTCTCATTATTTTGATGCCTAAAAATAAAAATTCGCCCACATTTTTCATATTGTATTCGCCAAATGTGGTATTTTTGGTGTTTGAGTTATTTTTTCTTGATCGTATTATGAGCTTTGTTCTATTCTCATTGATTTGTAGCCCTACTAGTTTTGCTTTGCTGTCGAGTTTCAGGAAGAGTTCATTGGCGGTAGTTAATGACCGTGATAAAATAGAAACGTACCTCTTGTATCAGCAGGTAGCTTCCTGATGACATGATCTAGCGCCAAATCGAAAAGCAATAGAGCCAGCCCATCGCCCTGTTTTAGTCCAATATTTATGTCCAAGGCATCGGGATGCCAAAGCAAATCGTGATGTGGTTCAGTACGTTACGATCAATACTGTTGTACGCTTGCTTAAATTCAACGAAAATTCGGCGTACATACATGGTAGCTTCCAAGCGTTTCTCAAGTACCTGCTTGACGGTAAACAATTGTTCTATTGTCAATCTACCTACCCTAAAACCACCTTGATATTCCCAATAATACTGCTGGTGTATGATTTGATTTTATTTTCTAATATCTTTATAATTAATAATATGAGTGATTGGCTCCACTCTTTTGGGACATGTTCTGGTTGTCAAATGTGCTGGATGATTTTGTTGATGGCTTCTGAACACTGCTGCCACCATATTTGATGAGCTCTACTGGAACCTCATCGATTGTTTTTTCAGGCTATGATGATGGACCAAACTTCAATCCGAATAGATGAGGCCACAGGAAACTCTCCGGAAATATCAATAGGCTCCGATATTCTGGAGCTGTGTGGACAAACGATGATGTTGCCGATGTCATCACGGCAGATGGTAGTTTTTGGCTGATGGACACGTTTCGGGCTTTTCACTACGTGGTATACTTGTCTGTGCTGTTGTTTGCTAGACTTACATCGATACTTCTCAATTGGTCGACATAGTATTTTGTTTTCTTGATTCTAATGATCTTATTCGCTATTCTTCTGAGATTTTCATAATGTTCTGTCTTTGTCCTAGTTTTCCTGTCTACACGTTCTTTGTGTGCTTGATGCTTTTTATCTAATGCATTCTGGCACTCATCATCAAACCAATCATTTATCTTGCACCGGGCTTAATGTCCGATCATCTGATCACTGCTTGATTGCTTGTTTTCATTTATGTATCTTGTAAGATGAGATCCAGCTGGTTGTTGAGGGTCTTCGTGAAATTTTTGGCCACAAACTCCGTTTGGAGCCTTTTGATTTCGAAATTTCGTAGAGGGCTGGTTTTCACCGAATACGCTTTTGACATACGATATCTTTATGTTAATTTGATAAAGTAATGGTCTGAGTTACGATTGACTCCTTGGTTTGTTCGGACGTCAAGTAGGCTCGAGACCCAACGTTGTTGGACCAGAACATGGTCGATCTGGTATTACGTGTTGCTATCCGGTGATACCTAGTTCATTTATAAATTATCCTAATCGCAAATGAAATCATGTTTCAACTCTGGCACGGAATTGCGATTTCGTAATTCATTTGTGCATCGCGGAATGCTGCCTCTTTTACAGATACTTTCACCAAATGTTTTCAAAACAGAATGATGAGCATTATACCCGTAGTGTCATGTGTCGCATGATTTCTTCATTGCATTTATTGTTGTTTTGTTTTTAACCGACTTCCAAAAGAAAGAAGGTTATCAATTCATTGTGTATATTTTTTTTTTGCTTTTTTTTTTGTATGTTCACGCATAACTTCTAAGCGGAGATAGATAAAAGAGTCCTGTTTTTGGCAAATGATACGTCTTTTATCCAGTTAGGTCCCGTTTAAAGGATAAGAAATTCAAGTAAAGGTAAAGGACTTATATCCTTAAAACTAAAAAAATTCTGACTTTCACCCCGATTTTTTAGCATAACTGATCGACGCGTCTAAGGATTTTGATTATAGAGGTTTCAAATCAAGGAAAACATATTTATCTAAAATGCATCGGAACAGAATTGAAATCCCTCCAAGGGCTCTGTAGATATTAACAGTTAAATATGATACATTGATGTCGAGAAATTGAATTTAAATGATATTTCGTACGAAAAGTGCCAATTAGTTGGCATTCTGCAAGGATTTGTTGGAGATAGCGAGTCCTTTGATGACGGATGATAAAAATGATCAGTAACCTTAATTTCCTGCATAAATGGTACATTTTAGTACATCATTTTTACCGGAAATAACAAACAAATTAATTCTAAATGTGGCAGAAATACAATTCAACAATAGTTAGAGGGAACATTTCAGGATCCTTCTCGCTTCCGCATTCATTCTTTGCTTACCAATGAGCTTGGTATAGGATCCTTCTCACATCCTTAAACGTAAACGTTACATAAAGGATTATAAAATTCCCGTCAGAAATAATAAGGATTGAGTGATTGCAAATTATAGAGTTGGCTCGTTACTTTCCAGTGAATATTATATGTACAAGTACATTACAACATATGCCCAGAAATCTAAAATTAGTGGTTTCCATACTAAAAACTGAAGAGAATCGCAACCTAAAAAGAGATACGTTTCCTGCTATATTTGATCATAACTGTACAGATGAAGATGAAGCTGCATAGCCGAGTTTTCAGTGAACTATATGGTATGATTTTCTTGAAATTTTCATGAAAATTAGGTGCCACAGTTAACTGAAAACGAAGGTGATGGGTATCGAAGCAACGTGAACGAATAATGCGGTAAAGAAGGATATTTTTAAGTAAATTTCATGAGATTGATTGCGGAGTGAACTGTATGTTCACATATATAAATAGATATGTCTATATATATATATATATATATATATATATATATATATATATATATATATATATATATATATATATATATATATATATATATATATATATATTTATGTATATATATATATATCTATATATATATATATCTATATATATATATATATATATATATATATATATATATATATATATATATATATTTTATATATATATATATATATATATATATATATATTTATGTATATATATATATATACATATATATATATATATATTTATGTATATATATATATATATATATATATATATATATATATGTATATATATATATAGATATATATATATATATATATATATATATATATATATATATATATTTATATATATGCATATATATATATATATATATATATATATATATATATATATATGTGTATATATATATATATATATATATATATATCTTGTATATACATATATATGTATATAATATATATACATATATATACATATATATATATATATATATATATATATATATATATATATATATATATATATATATATATATAGATATATATATGTATATCTATATTATGCATATATATATACATATATATATATATATATATATATATATATATATATATATATATATATATATACTCGTATATATACTTGTGCGTATAGATGGATATATATATATATATATATATATATATATATATATATATATATATATCTATATATATATGTTTATTATGTATATATGTATACATAGATATATATCTATATATATGTATATTATATAAATAGATATATATATATATATATATATATATATATATATATATATATATATATATATATATATATATAGATATATATATATATATATATATATATATATATATATATATATATGTATATATATATATATATATATATATATATATATATATATATATATATATATATATATATGTATATATATATATATATATATATATATATATATATATATATATATATGTATATATATATATATATATATATATATATATATATATATATATATATATATATATATATATATATATATATATATATATATATATATATATATATATATGGCTATGTGTGTGGTTGGTTATATGTGAGTCTACATAGGATATAACAAAATTTGTGCCTGGGGGTCGCAGCTCTGCTTCGATATACGCCAAATTTTCAGCAATACTTCTGTTCTGGCCAAAGAATAGCTCCAGCTCGTACCAAAACTAGTACAAAGATTTATTCAGTTGTGCGATAAAGATCACAATGAAGAATTCAAACTCGAACAATTTGAAACGAAGTGGCGGCCCCTCAAAGGTCGAAAAAAATTGAACGATAAAAAAGCACTTCAGGGTCGGGTCAGAATATAAAAATGGCTGCTATGTTAAGTTCGAAATTCGAAAATTTCTCAAAGCTACAATTCAAATTGGATTATTATGAAATCTAAAATCAAGGTAGACGTTAATGAGATCATGGATTAAATGTACCAGAGTTAAATTCGATTCCTATGAACGCTGCAGATTTTAGCCGTAGTGGTTTTTGCATTGCAGTCAAAAATTATAATTTTAATATACGAGAACATGATACAATGTATTCAAGAAACTGAGTTTTGAATGGTTTGAAATGAAAAAATTTGCCACTAAAAAGGGTGAAATAAAAAACTTTTAGAAAAAAAAGAAAACCGACTTCGGAATGCCCTAAAAAGGATGAAATAAATTTTCTGGAAGCGGTGCCAAATTAATTTCCCCATTTCAACATAAATACTTCCAACATATGCACCATCACGAAAAAATCGGGGGAAAAAATGATATGGCACCTTTTCCAGAAAATTTATTTCATCCTTTTTAGGGCATTCCGAAGTCGGTTTTCTTTTTTTTTCTGAAAGTTTTTTATTTTATATATGAATGTTCTAACTGAATCCAAACGAATTTTGTATCAATAACTATAAGAATAGAAAAATAAATATATATTCCCCTCTATAACTGGTTTAATGTTTGTTTTGCTGACAATAGTTATATTTTATCAACATATATGTGCGGAGAAATAATGTTGTGTCGATGTTTTTCATTAATTATTCTTTTCGTGACAAGATTTTCAGCTCATAGGTGTTCAATCGTGACATGAATATTGTTCATACATTTTGCCTCTCCCTGGACCCCCTAATGCATAAAATAACTTCTAACTTTTGAGAGACCACCACTTCTAGCCTTTTCACAAAGTATGAGCTTTGTACTCGTAGCTTCTATAGTTTCTGAAGAAACTTCTTGTGTCCCACGGACGCGAAACTAGTACGTTCTTGTAAAAGTACTAAAAATCATGGAGGTACATCCAATAACAAATAACTTAGAGGCTGAAATTCGTTGAACTTTACTAATATTAGTAGGATTTAGTATTTTCGTCAGTAAAACTGTATAGTATCCACGAATTGAATGAAATCAGCCATTTTAGTAGTCCCTTGAAATATCCTTATATTCTATATGCTTCAATAAAATTTACAGAAGTTGTAGCCATTGAATTTCCTCCGATTACAACAATCATATACGATTTTTCCACTAGGGCTTTCCATCAAACCAAACCCTACACCTTTGATTGGATTTTCTCCAAATTTTCAGATAAAATGAATTAAGCAACATTAGAACAAAATGTTGGCTGGTTAATATCAAGTTTTTTTTATAGCAAGAATATATTGTTTGTGCACGTCATGAAAGATTTTCTTGAATTAAATCATTCTAAAATACATATCTTCATATTGTAGGTTAAGTGCCTGATCGGGCTAGTTGGTCTGAAAGGCTTTATTACAAGCATGATCCAGCCCGATTATTAAAGCCATTAAGAAGTATAGTATTTCATATGGAGCACTAGAACGCCATAAGAAATCTGGTTCGATGAAAAAATGTTGGCGGCTTTGATCCAGTTTACACACTGGTGGAAGAAAAAGTATTATTGACGTACAGTAGCCCCCAAAAAGATCCGTACAAGTAAGAAATGCTCCTTTTTTCTCATTTTAAAAGTGAACTCAAAGCGGGAAAAATAGAAAAAATATATATTATCAGCAGAAGATCATAACCTTACATATCACACAAATAAAAACATTTTTCGCTGGATAGATATAAAAACATAGGAAATTTCATTAAAGAAACAGAAAATTGCACCTCTCAACAATATCCGCACATTGGCTAAATTGTGCAAACAAACAAAAGTTGCATAAAACTAATATTTTGTTGCATGTGTTTTTTGTTCAATAACACATTTTAAACGATTTGGCATACTGGAGATGATTTTTCGCAAGTACTCTACATCAATTTTCAACCGTTCTCCACGAAGCCTTTTCTCGAGGTCCCCCTTTGAAAAAATTGGCATGCTATGAATTCTACGATTCAATTCATCCCAGAGGTTTTCAATAGGTTTACAATCCGGTGACCGGGGGGGAGGATGAACCAAATTCGGGCAATTATACAGCTGCCATTCTTGAACAATGCTAGCTTTATGTTGAGGTCTTCGTAATATTTAACCGCATTTAAACGTATTTAAAATGCTCATCGACGCGAATTGATGATATCATCAATAAATAACGAACACTGTGACTAGATATGCATCCTAAACCATTAAACTGCCGCCCCCGTGCTTCACTGTAGGCCTAAGGTTGTTCGGACTCAATTCGTCGTTGGGCTTGTGCCACACCATAACACGTCCACCCGAGTCAAAGACATTAAATTGCTTTGCTTTCATCCGCAAAAATTACGTCATCCCAATAGTCAGCACCCTTTAGAATATAATTCTTGGCAAAATTGTAGCGCTTTAAGGGTTTTGTAAAATAATTTTACAAAACCCTACTAAAATCGCGTCTTGTATGTCTGTCCGTCCATCTGCCCGTGTGTCACAACACTTTTGCTGGCAAACTATTTAAGCTGGAAAAATCAAATTTTGTGTTCAGGGGAAATACACGAAAAAATTGTGCCCCACCCCCTCGCGATTGGACACCTGTGATTCGGAAAATCTGAAAAAAATTATGAAGGTAGGTGTTTATGAGCACAATAACAACAAATGCCTTAAAAGTCAAAATTCGCTCAACTTTGTTAAAAATAGCAAAATAGTCTAATTTCACATTTTCCCCAATATAATCGCATCGGTACCCTTAAACTGAACGAAATTCGATGCTTAAGTAATCCTACAAAAGACCCTTAAACTTTGTACGTTTGATGAAAATCAAATAATATACACGGAAGTTATAGCCATTTGAAATTTCTTCAATAACAACAACAATAGCACATGATTTTGGTGTTTTACGGACTTTCTTCCATCGAATCAGTCATTGCAGTTTTGATTTGATCTTCTTGGAATTTCCAAATAAGGTCAATAACATTAATATTTTTGGAAATTCATGATCTGAGTGATTATGGTTGGTTTGCAACAAAATGGCGACCGGTGAAAATAGAAAAACAATGGATTTTCTTCTAAACGCGCACATCTCTTTGACATATATCTTGACTTTATTCATTGCTGGTGACTACATTTCTGAGAAATTGAGTACAAAGCCCTTCCGACATGAGCGTAGGTCTGTCTACCCAACTTGTTTTTAAAGTCAGCGAAAACTTCTCTTACAATTTTTTGAGTCAGTTTGGGATTTTTCTTGATATTCTGGACAATCATGCGTTCTTCAAGCGTCGTTAGAACTTTTGGATGGCCAGGACTATGCTTCAAGATTATTCTGCCTTCCTCTTTATACCTCCTTAGAATGTCATAAACAGTTCTACGTTTCATGTTGAGGATCGAACACATCTCTAACACAGTTTTACCTTCCTCATTACTAAAAACCATAGTACATTCACATAGTATCTACACCTTCCATTTAGCCTGTGTTGCACACTTTCTGGATTTTTTTAGGGGCCGGTTAGCTAAGCCGGGATATGTCAGCTGCGCTGAGGCCTGTCGTATTCAAAAAATAAAGAAAAAAGCAAATAAAATTTCCAACGCTATTGCTCTTTTACGCATTTCAGAACATAGGAGTGTTGCCAGATCCTAATTAAAAACTAAAAGATAGCATAGAACGAATTTGTTTTTCTACAAAGTTATTAATTTTTTGAGATATGGAAATCCTGAAATCTCTCATCGTAGCACATGTTTATATTCGTGCCAATCCTCGCGTCATTATTTACCTACTTGCCTGCTATCGATGATTTATGGTTTGCTCTTCGGCTTATGCTCCGATTTTTCTGGAGGCTATATAAAGTGTGGATACTATGTGAGTATTCTATACTAAAAACCACTACCTAGGTCTTCTATGGGGATGTGTATTTGCCCATTTCGCATTAACGCAAGCACAGAGTTCTTTGAAGCTACTTGGTTTCAAGAAAATATTAGATATGATGCGCCCGGATTTATTAGTACTTTATCATTGAAGCCAATACTAAATAAAAAAGTCACTCACATGCTTTTATACTGCATAAAAATTTACGCGTTTGCCCAAGTTGTAATGATTTTCTTTTACGTCCGCTCGAACGAAATCGGAGCCGACCTCTCATCGGTTCTAGACGTGAACTCTGAGTCGTGTCAACGAATGGTACCAAGCGGTCAACCAGTCCATGCACCCGTAATCCATTTCGCGGTGGCTGCTTGTCGGCCAGCTAGTTCGGAGATGATTTCGGTTGCAGGTCTTTAAAATGGATTACGCTCACTTACGTGTTTCAGCCACCATTAAGTACCCGTTTCAAATGTGTCAAAAATTGTAACATACGGAAGTGAAACCTATCTCTACGTTATTTTGTATTTTTTTTCATTCCTTCAGTCAACAACAAGAAAACTAGTTTATATTCCTGGTTCCCGAAGTTCACCGACGCGATACTGAAAAATATACTGCGTTAATTCAACCCCGAAGAACTCTACTCTAAGACCAAAAAGCAAAAACCAAAGAACCAAAAACCAAAAACCAAAAACCAATGACAAAAATCAAAAACCAAAAACAGAAACCCAAAACCATAAACCAAAAACAAAAACCAAAAACCAAAAACCAAAACCAAAAACCAAAAACCAAAAACGAAAAACCAAAAACCAGAAACCAGAAACAAAAAACCCAAAAACCAAAAACTAAACACCAAAACCCAAAAAAACAAAAAAACAAAAAATAAAAAAACCAAAAACCAAAAAGCCAAAAAAAACCAAAAACCAAAAACCAAAAATCAAAAAACAAAAACCAAAAACCAAAAACAAAAACCAAAAAACAAAAACCAAAAAACAGAAACCAAAAACCAAAAACAAAAACCAAACTCAAAAACCAAAAACCAAAAACAAAAACCTAAAACCCAAAATCAAAAACTAAAAACCAAAAAACCAAAAAACCAAAAAACCAAAACACCACAAACCAAAAACCAAAAACCAAGAACCAAAAACCAAAAAACAAAAACAAGAACCAAAAATCAACAAAGCCAAAACCCAAAAACTGAAAACCAAAAACGAAAAACGAAAACCAAAAACGAAAAACGAAAACCAAAAACCAAAAACGTAAAAACCAAAAAACACAAAAACCAAAACCAAAAACCAAAAATCAAAGCCAAAAAACAAAGGCCAAAAACCAAAAAACAAAAGCAAACAAACAAAAACCAAAGACCAAAAACCAAAAACCAAAAACCAAAAATCAATAACCAAAAACAAAAAACAAAAACAAAAACCAAAAACCAAAAATCAAAAACTAAAAAACGAAAACCAAAAACCAAAAGACAAAAACCAAAAACAAGAACCAAAAACCAGAAACAAAAACCAAAAACCAAAACCCAAATACAAAAACCAAAAACCAACAACCAAAAATCAAAAATCAAAAACCAAAAACCAAAAATCAAAAACCAAAAACAAAAACCAAAAACCAAAAACCAAAAACCAAAAACCAAAAACCAAAAACCAAAAATCAAAAACCAAAAACCAAAACCAAACACCAAAAACCAAAAACCAAAAAGCAAAAAAAAACCACAAACCAAAAACCAAAAACCAAAAAACCAAAAACCAAAAACCAAAAACCAAAAACAAAAACCAAAAACAAAAACCAAAAACCAAAAACCAAAAACCAAAAACCAAAAACCAAAAACCAAAAATCAAAAACCAAAAACCAAAACCAAAGACCAAAAACCAAAAACCAAAAAGCAAAAAAAAAACCACAAACCAAAAACCAAAAGCCAAAAAGCAAAAAAGAAACCACAAACCAAAAACCAAAAACCAAAAAACCAAAAACCAAGAACCAAAAACAAAAACCAAAAACAAAAACCAAAAACCAAAAAACAAAAACCAAAAACCAAAAACCAAAAACAAAAAACCAAAATCCAAAGCAAAAACAAAAACCAAAAACCAAAAACCAAAAACCAAAAACCAAAAACCAAAAAACAAAAACCAAAAACCAAAAAAAAAAACCCTAAAACCAAAAAATAAAAATCATAAACCAAAAACCAAAAAACAAATACCAAAAACCAAAGACCAGAAACCAAAAATCATAGACCATATACCAAAAACCAAAAAGCAAAAACCAAAAACCAAACACCAAAAACAAAAAACCAAAATCCAAAGCAAAAACAAAAACCAAAAACCAAAAACCAAAACCAAACACCAAAAACCAAAAAGCAAAAACCAAAAACCCAAAACCAAACACAAAACCCAAAAACCAAAAAACAAAAATCAAAAACCAAGAACCAAAATCAAAAACCAAAAACCAAAAACCAAAAACCAAAAACCAAAAACCAAAAACCAAAAACCAAAAACCAAAAAACAAAAAAACAAAAACCAAAAACCAAAAATCAAAAACCAAAAACCAAAAACCAGGAGCCAGAAACCAAAAACCAGCAACCAAAAACCAAAAACCAAAAACCAAAAACCAAAAACCAAAAACCAAAAACCAGAAACAAAAAATCGAAATCCAAAAACCAAAAACCAAAACCAAACACCAAAAACCAAAAACCAAAGAGCAAAATCAAAAAACCAGAAACCAAGAACAAAAAACAAAAACCAAAAACCAAAAACCAAAAACCAAAAACCAAATACCAAAAACCAAAAACCAAAAACCAAAAACCAAAAACCAAAAACCAAAAACCAAAAACCAAAAACCAAAAACCAAAAACAAAAAACCAAAAACCAAAAACCAAAAACCAAAAACCAAAAACCAAAAACCAAAAACCAAAAACCAGAAACAAAAAATCGAAATCCAAAAACCAAAAACCAAAAACCAAAACCAAACACCAAAAACCAAAAACCAAAGAGCAAAATCCAAAAACCACAAACCAACCACAGAAAACAAAAACAAAAACCAAAAACCAAAAACCAAAAACCAAAAACCAAAAACCAAAAACCAAAAACCAAAAATCAAAAACCGAAATCCAAAAACCAAAAACCAAAAACCAAAAACCAAAAACCAAAAACCAAAAACCAAAAACCAAAAACCAAAAACCAAAAACCAAAAACCAAAAACCAAAAACCAAAAACCAAAAACCAAAAACCAAAAACCAAAAACCAAAAACCAAAACCCAAAAACCAAAAACCAAAAACCAGAAACCAAAAACCAAAAACCAAAAACCAAAAACCAAAAACCAAAAACCAAAAACCAAAAACCAAAAACCAAAAACCAAAAACCAAAAACCAAAAACCAAAAACCGAAAACCGAAAACCAAAAACCAAAAACCAAAAACCAAAAACCAAAAACCAAAAACCAAAAACAAAAACCAAAAACCAAAAACCAAAAACCAAAAACCAAAAACCAGAAACCAAAAACCAAAAACCAAAAACTAAAAACCAAAACCCAAAAACCAAAAACCAAAAACCAAAAATAAAATCCAAAAACCAAAAACCAAAAACCAAAAACCAAAAACCAAAAACCAAAAACCAAAAACCAAAAACCAAAAACCAAAAACCAAAAACCAAAAACCAAAACCAAAAACAAAAACTAAAAACTAAAAACCAAAAACCAAAAACCAAAAACCAAAAACCGAAAACCAAAAACCAAAAACCAGAAACCAAAAACCAGAAACAAAAAACCAAAAACCAAAAACCAAAAACAAATCCAAAAACCAAAAAACCAAAAACCAAAAACCAAAAACCAAAAACCAGAAACAAGAAACCAAAAACCAAAAACCAAAAAACAACAAACATATAACCAAAAACCAAAAACCAAAAACCAAAAACCAAAAACCAAAAACCAAAAACCACAAACAAAAACCAAAAACCAAAAACCAAAAACCAAAAACAAAAATCAAAAACCACAACCAAAAACCAAAAAACAAAACCCACAAACAAAAATCCAAAAAACAAAAACAGAAACCAAAAACCAAAAACCAAAACCAAAAACCAAAAACCAAAAACCAAAAACAAGATACCAAAAACCAAAAACCAAAAACCAAAAACCAAAAACCAAAAAACAACAAATATAAAACCAAAAACCAAAAACCAAAAACCAAAAACCAAAAACCAAAAACCGAAAACCAAAAACCAAAAACCAGAAACCAAAAACCAGAAACCAAAAACCAAAAACCAAAAACCAAAAACAAATCCAAAAACCAAAAAACCAAAAACCAAAAACCAAAAAACACCAAACATAAAACCAAAAACCAAAAACCAAAAACCAAAAACCAAAAACCAAAAACCAAAAACCAAAAACCAAAAACCAAAAACCACATACAAAAACCAAAAACCAAAAACCAAAAACCAAAAACCAAAAACCAAAAACCAAAAACCAAAAACCAAAAACCAAAAACCAAAAACCAAAAACCAAAACCAAAAACAAAAACTAAGAACCAAAAACCAAAAACCAAAAACCAAAACCCGAAAACCAAAAACCAAAACCCAGAAACCAAAAACCAGAAACCAAAAATCAAAAACCAAAAACCAAAAACCAAAATCAAAAACCAAAAACCAAAAATAAATCCAAAAACCAAAAAACCAAAAACCAAAAACCAAAAACCAAAAGCCAAAAACCAAAAACAAGAAACCAAAAACCAAAAACCAAAACCCAAAAACCAAAAACCAAAAACCAAAAACCAAAAACCAAAAACCAAAAACCAAAAACCAAAAACCAAAAACCAAAAACAAAAACCAAAAACCAAAAACCAAAAACCAAAATCCAAAAACAAAAACTCAAAACCAAAAACCAAAAACAGAAAACCAAAAACCAAAAACCAAAAACCAAAAACCAAAAACCAAAATACCAAAAAACCAAAAACCAAAAAACAACAAACATAAAACCAAAAACCAAAAACCGAAACCAAAAACCAAAAACCAAAAACCAAAAACCAAAAATCCAAAAACCAAAAACCACAAACAAAAACCAAAAACCAAAAACCAAAAACCAAAAACCAAAAACAAAAATCAAAAACCACAACCAAAAACCAAAAAACAAAAACCAAACACCAAAAACCAAAAACCAAAAACCAAAAACCAAAAACCAAAAACCAAAAACCAAAAACCAAAAACCAAAAACCAAAAACTAAAAACGAAGAACCAAACACCAAAAACCCAAAACCAAAAACAAAAATCAAAAACCAAAAACCAAAAACCAAAAACCAAAAACCAAAACCCAAAAACCAAAAAACTCAAAAACAAAAGCCAAAAACCAAAATAAACAAAAACCAAAAACCAAAAACAAAAACTAAAACCAAATGCAAAAACCAAAAACCAAAAACCAAAAACCAAAAACCAAAAACCAAAAACCAAAAACCAAAAACCAAAAACAAAAACTAAAAACCAAAAACAAGAACCAAAAACCAAAAACCAAAAACCAAAAACCCAAAACCAAAAACCAAAAACTAAAAACCAAAAAACCAAAACAAAACCAAAAAACCAAAAACCAAAAACCAAAAAACAAAAACCGAAAACCAAAAACCAAAAACCAGAAACCAAAAAACAAAAAAACAAAAACCGATAACCACAAAGGAAAATGCGAAAAACCAAACACCAAAATCGAAAAACGAAAAACCAAAAATCAAAAACCAAAAACCAAGAACCAAAAACCAATAACCAAAAACCAAAACCCAAAAACCAAAAAACAAAAACATAAACTAAAAACCAAAAACAAAAGCCAAAAAACAAAAAACAAAAACCAAAAAACAAAAACCAAAAACCAAAAACCAAAAACCCAAAAACCCAAAAACCCAAAAACCGAAAACCAAAAACCAGAAACCAAAAACCGGAAACCAAAAACTAAAAAACCAAAAACCAAAAACCAAAAACCAAAAACCAAAACCAAAAACCAAAAACCAAAAACCAAAAACCAAATAACCAAAATCCAAAAACCAAAAACCAAAAACCAGAAACCAAAAACCAAAAACCAAAAACCAAAAACCAAACACCAAAAACCAAAAAACAAAAACCAAAAACCAAAAACCAAAAACCAAAAACCAAAAACCAAAAACCAAAATCCAAAAACCAAAAACCAAAAACCAAAAACCAAAAACCAAAAACCAAAAACCAAAAACCAAAAACCAAAAACCGAAAACCAAAAACCATAAACCAAGAACCAAAAATCAAAAACCAAAAATCAAAAACCAAAAACCAAAACCAAAAACAAAAAACCAAAAACCAAAAACTAAAACCCAAAAACCAAAAACCAAAAACCAAAAACCAAAAACCAAAAACCAAAAACCAAAAAGCAAAAACCAAAAACCAAAAACCAAAAACCAAAAACCCAAAACTAAAAACCAAGAACCAAAAACTAAAACCCAAAAACCAAAAACCAAAAAACCCAAAACCAAAAACCAAAAGCCAAAAAAACAAAAACCAAAAACCAAAAACAAAAACTAAAACCAAAACCAAAAACTAAAAACCAAAAACCAAAAACCAAAAACCAAAAACCAAAAACCAAAAACCAAAAACCAAAAACCAAAAACAAAAACCAAAAAACAAAAACAAAAACCAAAAACCAAAAACCAAAAACCAAAAATCCAAAACCAAAAACCAAAAACTAAAAACCAAAATACCAAAAAAAAAACCAAAAAACCAAAAACCAAAAACCAAAAAACAAAAACCAAAAACCAAAAACCAAAAACCAAAAAACCGAAAACCAAAAAACCAAACATGAAAAACCAAACACGAAAAACCAAACACGAAAATTCAAACACGGAAATCCAAAAACCAAAAGCCGAAAATGGAAAACCAAAAACCAAAAACCAAAGACCAAAAACCAAAAACCAAAAACCAAAAACCAAAAACCAAAAACCAAAAACCCAAAAACCAAAAACCAAAAACCAAAAACCAGAAACCAAAAACCAAAAAACAAAAACCAAAAACCAAAAACCAAAAACCGAAAACCAAACACGAAAAACCAAACACGAAAAACCAAACACGAAAATCCAAACACGGAAATCCAAAAACCAAAAACCGAAAATGGAAAACTAAAAACAAAAACCAAAGACCAAAAACCAAAAACCAAAAACCAAAAACCAAAACCAAAAACCAAAAACCAAAAACCAAAAACCAAAAACCAAAAACCAAAAATCAAAAACCAAAAACCAAAAACCAAAAACCAAAATCCAAAAACCAAAAACCAAAAACCAAAAGCCACAAACCAAAAACCAAAAACCAAAAACCAAAACCCAAAAAACCGAAAACCAAAAAACCAAACACGAAAAACCAAACACGAAAAACCAAACACGAAAATTCAAACACGCAAATCCAAAAACCAAAAACCGAAAATGGAAAACCAAAAACCAACCAAAGACCAAAAACCAAAAACCAAAAACCAAAAACCAAAAACCAAAAACTAAAAACCAAAAACCAAAAACCAAAAACCGAAAACCAAAAACCAAAAACCAAAAACCAAAAACCAAAAACCAAAAACCAAAAACCAAAAACCAAAGCCAAAAGCCAAAAACCAAAAACCAAAAACCAAAAAACAAAAAACCAAAAACCAGAAAAGAAGAACCAAAAACCAAAAACCAAAAACCAAAAACCAAAATTCAAAAACCAAAAACCAAAAACCAAAAAACCAAAAAACCAAACACGAAAAACCAAAAACGAAAAACCAAAAACCAAAAACCAAAAATCAAAAACCAAAAACCAAAAACCACAAACCAAAAACCAAAAACCAGAAACCAAAAACCAAAAACCAAAAACCGAAAACCAAAAACCAAAAACCAAAAACCAAAATCCAAAAATCAAAAACCAAAAACCAAAAACCAAAAACCAAAAACCAAAAACAAAAACCAAAATCCAAAAAATCAAAAACCAAAAAACCAAAAACCAGAAAAGAAGAACCAAAAACCAAAAACCAAAAACCAAAACCCAAAAATCCAAAAACCAAAAACCAAAAACCACAAACAAAAACCAAAAACCAAAAACCAAAAACACAAATCGAAAACCACAACCAAAAACCAAAAAACAAAAACCAAACACCAAAAACCAAAAACCAAAAACCAAAAACCAAAAACCAAAAACCAAAAACCAAAAACCAAAAACCAAAAACCAAAAACCAAAAACCAAAAACCAAAAACCAAAAACCAAAAACCAAAAACCAAAAACCAAAAACCAAAAACCAAAAACCAAAAACCAAAAACCAAAAACCAAGACCCAAAAACCAAAAAACAAAAACTAAAACCAAAAACAAAAGCCAAAAAACAAATAACAAAAAACAAAAACCAAAACACAAAAACCAAAACCAAAAACCAAAAACAAAAACCAGAAACCAAAAACCAAAAAACCAAAAACCAAAAACCAAAAACCAAAAACCAAAAACCCAAAAACCCAAAAACCCAAAAACCGAAAACCAAAAACCAAAAACCAAAAACCAGGAACCGAAAACCAAAAACCAAAAACCAAAAACCAAAAACCAAAAACCAAAAACCAAAAACCAAAAACCAAAAACCAAAAAACAAAAACCAAAAACCAAAAACCAAAAACCAAAAACAAAAACCAAAAACCAAAAACCAAAAACTAAAAAACAAAAACCAAAAACCAAAAACCTACACCAAAAACCAAAAACCAAAAACCCAAAACCGAAAACCAAAAACCAAAAACCAAAAACCAAAAACCAAAAACCAAAAACCAAAAACCAAAAACCAAAAACCAAAAACCAAAAACCAAAAACCAAAAACCAAAAACCAAAAACCAAAAACCAAAAACCAAAAACCATAAACCAAAAACCAAAAACCAAAAACCAAAAACCAAAAACCAAAAACCAAAAACCAAAAACCAAAAACCAAAAACCAAAAACCAAAAACCAAAAACCAAAAACCAAAAACCAAAAACCAAAAACCCAAAAACCAAAAACCAAAAACCAAAAACCAAAAACCGAAAACCAAAAACCAAAAACCAAAAACCAAAAACCAAAAAACAAAAACCAAAAACCAAAAACCAAAAACCAAAAACAAAAACCAAAAACCAAAAACCAAAAACTAAAAAACAAAAACCAAAAACCAAAAACCAAAAACCAAAAACCAAAAACCAAAAACCCAAAACCGAAAACCAAAAACCAAAAACCAAAAACCAAAAACCAAAAACCAAAAACCAAAAACCAAAAACCAAAAACCAAAAACCAAAAACCAAAAACCAAAAACCAAAAACCAAAAACCAAAAACCAAAAACCATAAACCAAAAACCAAAAACCAAAAACCAAAAACCAAAAACCAAAAACCAAAAACCAAAAACCATAAACCAAAAACCATAAACCAAAAACCAAAAACCAAAAACCAAAAACCAAAAACCAAAAACCAAAAACCAAAAACCAAAAACCAAAAACCAAAAACCAAAAACCAAAAACCAAAAACCAAAAACCAAAAACCAAAAACCAAAACCAAAAAAACAAAAACCAGAACCAAAAACCAAAAACCAAAAACTAAAACCAAAAACAAAAACTAAAAACCAATAACCAAAAACCAAAAACCGAAAACCAAAAACCAAAAACCAGAAACCAAAAACCAGAAACAAAAAACCAAAAACCAAAAACCAAAAACCAAAAACAAATCCAAAAACCAAAAAACCAAAAACCAAAAACCATAAACCAAAAACCAAAAACAAGAAACCAAAAACCAAAAACCAAAAACCAAAAACAACAAACATAAAACCAAAAACCAAAAACAAAAAACCAAAAACCAAAAACCAAAAACCAAAAACCACAAACAAAAACCAAAAACCAAAAACCAAAATCCAAAAACCAAAAACCAAAAACCAAAAACCAAAAACCAAAAACCAAAAACCAAAAACCAAAAACCAAAAACCAAAAACCAAAACGAAAAACAAAAACTAAGAACCAAAAACCAAAAACCAAAAACCAAAAACCAAAAACCGAAAACCAAAAACCAAAAACCCAAAACCAAAAACCAAAAACCAAAAACAAAAACTAAAAACCAAAAACCAAAAACCAAAAACCAAAAACCAAAAACCAAAAACCAAAAACCAAAAACCAAAAGCCAAAAACCAAAAACCAAAAACCAAAACCAAAAACAAAAACTCAGAACCAAAAACCAAAAACCAAAAACCAACAATCAAAACCCAAAAACCAAAAACCCAAAACCAAAAACCAAAAACCAAAAACAAAAACTAAAAACTAAAAACCAAAAACCAAAAATCAAAACCCAAAAACCGAAAACCAAAAACCTAAAACCAAAAACCAATACCAGATACCAAAAACCAAAAACCAAAAACCAAAAACCAAAAACCAAAAACTCAAAACCAAAAACCAAAAACAGAAAACCAAAAACCAAAAACCAAAAACCAAAAACCAAAAACCAAAAACCAAAAACCAAAAACCAAAAAACAAAAACCAAACATCAAAAACCAAAAACCAAAAACCAAAAACCAAAAACCAAAAACCAAAAACCAAAAACCACAAACCAAAAACTAAAAACCAAGAACCAAAAACCAAAAACCAAAAACCAAAAACAAAAATCAAAAACCGAAAACCAAAAACAAAAATCAAAAACCACAACCAAAAAACAAAAACCTAAAACTAAGAACCAAAAACCAAAAACCAAAAACTGAAAATCAAAAACCAAACACAAAATCAAAAACCAAAAAACAAAAACCAAAAACCAAAAACCAAAAACCAAAAAACAAAAACAAAAATCAAAAACCACAACCAAAAACCAAAAAACAAAAACCGAAAACTAAGAACCAAAAACCAAAAAGCAAAAACCAAAAATCAAAAATCAAAAACCAAAAACCAAAAACAAAAAACCAAAAACCAAAAACCGAAAACCAAAAGCCAAAAACCAAAAACCAAAAACCAAAAACCAAAAACCAAAAACCAAAAACCAAAAACCAAAATCCAAAACCAAAAACCAAAAACCAAAAACCAAAAACCAAAAACCAAAAACCAAAAACCAAAAACCAAAAACCAAAAACCAAAAGCCAAAAACCAAAAACCAAAAACAAAAACTAAAACCAAAAACCAAAAACCAAAAACCAAAAACCAAAAACCAAAAACCGAAAACCAAAAACCAAAAACCAAAAACCGAAAACCAAAAACCAGAAACCAAAAACCAAAAACCAAAAACCAAAAACCAAAAACAAAAACTCAAAACCAAAAACCAAAAACAGAAAACCAAAAACCAAAAACCAAAAACCAAAAACCCAAAACCAAAAACTAAAAAACCAAAAAACCAAAAACCAAAAAACAACAAACATAAAACCAAAAACCAAAAACCGAAAACCAAAAACCAAAAACCAAAAACCAAAAAAGAAAAATCCAAAAACAAAAACCAAAAACCACAAACAAAAACCAAAAACCAAAAACCAAAAACCAAAAACCAAAAATCAAAAACCAAAAACAAAAATCAAAAACCACAATCAAAAACCAAAAAACAAAAACCAAACACCAAAAACCAAAAACCAAAAACCGAAAACCACAAACCAAAAACCAAAACCCAAAAACCAAAAACCAAAAACCAAAAACCAAAAACCAAAAACCAAAAACCAAAAAACAAAAACTAAAAACCAAGAACCAAAAACCAAAAACCAAAAACCAAAAACAAAAATCAAAAACCAAAAACCAAAAAACAAAAACCGAAAACCACAAAGGAAAAGCGAAAAACCAAACACCAAAAACGAAAAACGAAAAACCAAAAATCAAAAACCAAAAACCAAAAACCAAAAACCATTAACCAAAAACCAAAACCCAAAAACCTAAAAACAAAAACAAAAACTAAAAACCCAAAAACAAAAGCCAAAAAACAAAAACAAAAACCAAAAAACAAAAACCAAAACCAAAAACCAAAAACCAAAAACCAAAAACCAGAAACCAAAAACCAAAAAACCAAAAACCAACAGCCAAAAACCAAAAACCAAAAACCCAAAAACCCAAAAACCCAAAAACCGAAAACCAAAAACCAAAACTCAAAAACCAGAAACCAAAAACCAAAAAACCAAAAAATAAAAACCAAAAACCAAAACCAAAAACCAAAAACCAGAAACCAAAAACCAAAAACCAAAAACCAAAAACCAAAAACCAAAAACCAAAAACCAAAAACCAAAAACCAGAAACCAAAAACCAAAACCCACAAACAAAAACCAAAAACCAAAAACCAAAAACCAAAAACCAAAAACCAAAAACCAAACACCAAAAACCAAAAACCAAAAACCAAAAACCAAAAACCAAAACCAAAAACAAAAACAAAGAACCAAAAACCAAAAACCAAAAACCAAAAACCAAAAACCGAAAACCAAAAACCAAAACCCAGAAACCAAAAACCAGAAACCAAAAACCAAAAACCAAAAACCAAAAACCAAAAACCAAAAACCAAAAACCAAAAAACCAAAAAACCAAAAACCAAAAAACAACAAACATAAAACCAAAAACCAAAAACCAAAAACCAAAAACCAAAAACCAAAACCAAAAACAAAATCTAAGAACCAAAAACCAAAAACCGAAAACCAAAAACCAAAAACCAAAAACCAAAAACCAAAAACCAAAAACCAAAAACCAAAAACCAAAATCCAAAAACCAAAAACCAAAAACCAAAAACCAAAAACCAAAAACCAAAAACCAAAAACCAAAAACCAAAAGCCAAAGACCAAAAACCAAAAACCAAAAAATAAAAACAAAAACTAAAAACCAAAAACCAAAAACCAAAAACCAACAACCAAAAACCAAAAACCGAAAACCAAAAACCAAAAACCAAAAACCAGAAACCAGAAACCAAAAACCAAAAACCACAAACAAAAACCAAAAACCAAAAACCAAAAACCAAAAACCAAAAACCAAAAACCAAAAACCAAAAACCAAAAACCAAAAACCAAAAACCAAAAACCAAAACCAAAAACAAAAACTAAGAACCAAAAACCAAAAACCAAAAACCAAAAACCGTAAACCGAAAACCAAAAACCAAAACCCAGAAGCCAAAAACCAGAAACCAAAAACCAAAAACCAAAAACCAAAAACAAATCCTAAAACCAAAAAACCAAAAACCAAAAACCAAAAACCAAAAGCCAAAAACCAAAAACAAGAAACCAAAAACCAAAAACCAAAAACCAAAAACCAAAAACCAAAAACCAAAAACCAAAAACCAAAAACCAAAAACCAAAACCAAAAACCAAAAACCAAAAACAAAAACAAAAACTAAAAACCAAAAACCAAAAACCAAAAACCAAAAACCAAAAACCAAAAAACCAAAAACCAAAAACGGAAAACCAAAAACCAAAAACCAAAAACCAAAACCAGAAACCAAAAACCAAAAACCAAAAACCAAAAACCAAAAACCAAAAACAAAAACTCAAAACCAAAAACCAAAAACAGAAAACCAAAAACCAAAAACCAAAAACCAAAAACCAAAAACCAAAAACCAAAAACCAAAAACCAAAAAACCAAAAACCAAAAATCAACAAACATAAAACTAAAACCAAAAACCAAAAACCGAAAACCAAAAACCAAAAACCAAAAACCAAAAACCAAAAATCCAAAAACCAAAAACCAAACACCACAAACAAAAACCAAAAACCAAAAACCAAAAACAAAAATCAAAAACCACAACCAAAAACCAAAAAACAAAAACCAAACACCAAAAACCAAAAACCAAAAACCAAAAACCAAAAACCAAAAACCAAAAACCAAAAACCAAAAACCAAAAACTTAAAACCAAGAACCAAAAACCAAAAACCAAAAACCAAAAACCAAAAACAAAAATCAAAAACCAAAAACCAAAAACAAAAGTCAAAAACCACAACCAAAAACCAAAAAACAAAAACCTAAAACTAAGAACCAAAAACCAAAAACCAAAAACCAAAAATCAAAAACCAAAAACAAAAATCAAAAACCTAAAAACGAAAACCAAAAACCAAAAACCAAAAACCAAAAGCAAAAATCAAAAACCACAACCAAAAACCAAAAAACAAAAACCTAAAACTAAGAACCAAAAACCAAAAACCAAAAACCAAAAATCAAAAACCAAAAACCAAAAACAAAAATCAAAAACCAAAAACCAAAAAACAAAAACCGAAAACCACAAAGGAAAAGCGAAAAACCAAACACCAAAAACGAAAAACGAAATACCAAAAATCAAAAACCAAAAACCAAAAACCAAAAACCATTAACCACAAACCAAAACCCAAAAACCAAAAAACAAAAACAAAAACTAAAAACCAAAAAACAAAAGCCAAAAAACAAAAAACAAAAACCAAAAAACAAAAACCAAAACCAAAAACCAAAAACCAAAAACCAGAAACCAAAAACCAAAAAACCAAAAACCAACAGCCAAAAACCAAAAACCAAAAACCCAAAAACCCAAAAACCCAAAAACCGAAAACCAAAAACCAAAACTCAAAAATCAGAAACCAAAAACCAAAAAACCAAAAAATAAAAACCAAAAACCAAAACCAAAAACCAAAAACCAGAAACCAAAAACCAAAAACCAAAAACCAAAAACCAAAAACCAAAAACCAAAAACCAAAAACCAAAAACCAGAAACCAAAAACCAAAACCCACAAACAAAAACCAAAAACCAAAAACCAAAAACCAAATACCAAAAACCAAACACCAAAAACCAAAAACCAAGAACCAAAAACCAAAAACCAAAACCAAAAACAAAAACAAAGAACCAAAAACCAAGAACCAAAAACCAAAAACCGAAAACCAAAAACCAAAACCCAGAAACCAAAAACCAGAAACCAAAAACCAAAAACCAAAAACCAAAAACCAAAAACCAAAAACCAAAAAACCAAAAAACCAAAAACCAAAAAACAAGAAACATAAAACCAAAAACCAAAAACCAAAAACCAAAAACCAAAACCAAAAACAAAATCTAAGAACCAAAAACCAAAAACCGAAAACCAAAAACCAAAAACCAAAAACCAAAAACCAAAAACCAAAAACCAAAAACCAAAAACCAAAATCCAAAAACCAAAAACCAAAAACCAAAAACCAAAAACCAAAAACCAAAAACCAAAAACCAAAAACCAAAAACCAAAAACCAAAGACCAAAAACCAAAAACCAAAAAATAAAAACAAAAACTAAAAACCAAAAACCAAAAACCAAAAACCAAAAACCAAAAACCAAAAACCGAAAACCAAAAACCAAAAACCAAAAACCAGAAACCAGAAACCAAAAACCAAAAACCACAAACAAAAACCAAAAACCAAAAACCAAAAACCAAAAACCAAAAACCAAAAACCAAAAACCAAAAACCAAAAACCAAAAACCAAAAACCAAAACCAAAAACAAAAACTAAGAACCAAAAACCAAAAACCAAAAACCAAAAACCGTAAACCGAAAACCAAAAACCAAAACCCAGAAGCCAAAAACCAGAAACCAAAAACCAAAAACAAGAAACCAAATACCAAAAACCAAAAACCAAAAACCAAAATCCAAAAACCAAAAACCAAAAACCAAAAACCAAAAACCAAAAATCAAAAACCAAAAACAAAAATCAAAAACCTAAAAACGAAAACCAAAAACCAAAAACCAAAAACCAAAAGCAAAAATCAAAAACCACAACCAAAAACCAAAAAACAAAAACCTAAAACCAAAAAACCAAAAACCAAAAACCAAAAACCAAAAGCCAAAAACCAAAAACAAGAAACCAAATACCAAAAACCAAAAACCAAAAACCAAAAACCAAAAACCAAAAACCAAAAACCAAAACCAAAAACCAAAAACCAAAAACCAAAAACAAAAACTAAAAACCAAAAACCAAAAACCAAAAACCAAAAACGGAAAACCAAAAACCAAAAACCAAAAACCAAAACCAGAAACCAAAAACCAAAAACCAAAAACCAAAAACCAAAAACAAAAACTCAAAACCAAAAACCAAAAACAGAAAACCAAAAACCAAAAACCAAAAACCAAAAACAAAAACCAAAAAACCAAAAAACCAAAAACCAAAAATCAACAAACATAAAACTAAAACCAAAAACCAAAAACCGAAAACCAAAAACCAAAAACCAAAAACCAAAAACCAAAAATCC
Organism: Odontomyia ornata; assembly: GCA_963969285.1. NCBI lineage: Eukaryota > Metazoa > Arthropoda > Insecta > Diptera > Stratiomyidae > Odontomyia > Odontomyia ornata. The sequence goes on from OZ017741.1 coordinate 301,231,665, forward strand.
AAAAACCAAAAACCAAAAACCACAAACAAAAACCAAAAACCAAAAACCAAAAACCAAAAACAAAAATCAAAAACCACAACCAAAAACCAAAAAACAAAAACCAAACACCAAAAACCAAAAACCAAAAACCAAAAACCAAAAACCAAAAACCAAAAACCAAAAACCAAAAACCAAAAACCAAAAATTAAAACCAAGAACCAAAAACCAAACACCAAAAACCAAAAACCAAAAACCAAAAACAAAAAAACAAAAACCAAAAACCAAAAACAAAAATCAAAAACCACAACCAAAAACCAAAAAACAAAAACCTAAAACTAAGAACCAAAAACCAAAAACCAAAAACCAAAAATCAAAAACCAAAAACAAAAATCAAAAACCAAAAAACAAAAACCAAAAACCAAAAGCCAAAAACCAAAAGCAAAAATCAAAAACCACAACCAAAAACCAAAAAACAAAAACCTAAAACTAAGAACCAAAAACCAAAAACCAAAAACCAAAAATCAAAAACCAAAAACCAAAAACCAAAAACAAAAGACCAAAAACCAAAAACCGAAAACCAAAAACCAAAAACAAAAAACCAAAAACCAAAAACCAAAAACCAAAAACCAAAATCCAAAAACCAAAAACCAAAAACCAAAAACCAAAAACCAAATACCAAAAACCAAAAACCAAAAGCCAAAAACCAAAAACCAAAATCCAAAAACAAAAACCAAAAACCAAAAACAAAAACTAAAGACCAAAAACCAAAAACCAAAAACCAAAAACCAAAAACCGAAAACCAAAAACCAAAAACCAAAAACCAAAAACCAAAAACTCAAAACCAAAAACCAAAAACAGAAACTCAAAACCAGAAACCAAAAACAGAAAACCAAAAACCAAAAACCAAAAACCAAAAACCAAAAACCAAAAAACCAAAAAACCAAAATCGAAAAAACAACAAACATAAAACCAAAAACCAAAAACCGAAAACCAAAAACCAAAAACCAAAAACCAAAAACCAAAAATCCATAAACCAAAAACCAAAAACCACAAACAAAAACCAAAAACCAAAAACCAAAAATCAAAAACTAAAAACAAATATCAAAAACCACAACCAAAAACATAAAAAGAAAAACCAAACACCAAAAACCAAAAACAAAAACCAAAAACCAAAAACCAAAAACCAAAAACCAAAAACCAAAAGCAAAAACCAAAAACCAAAAACTAAAAACCAAGAACCAAAAACCAAAAACCAAAAACCAAAAACAAAAATCAAAAACCAAAAACCAAAAACCAAAAACCAAAAACCAAAACCCAAAAACCAAAAACCAAAAAACCCAAAACCAAAAATCAAAAACCAAAAAAACAAAAACCAAAAACCAAAAACAAAAACTAAAACCAAAACCAAAAACTAAAAACCAAAAACCAAAAACCAAAAACCAAAAACCAAAAACCAAAAACCAAAAACCAAAAACCAAAAACCAAAAACCAAAAACCAAAAACCAAAAACCAAAAACCAAAAACCAAAAACCAAAAACAAAAACCAAAAACCAAAAACAAAAACCAAAAACCAAAAACCAAAAACCAAAAACCAAAAACCCAAAACATAAAACCAAAAACTAAAAACCACAAAACCAAAAAAAAAAAAACCAAAAAACCAAAAACCAAAAACCAAAAAACAAAAACCGAAAACCAAAAACCAAAAACCAGAAACCAAAAAACCAAAAAACAAAAACTCAAAACCAAAAACCAAAAACAGAAAACCAAAAACCAAAAACCAAAAACCAAAAACCAAAAACCAAAAACCAAAAACCAAAAAACCAAAAAACCAAAAACCAAAAACCAGAAACCAAAAACCAAAAAACCAAAAACCAAAAACCCAGAAACCCAAAAGCCCAAAAACCGAAAACCAAAAACCCAAAACCAAAAACCAAAAACCAGAAACCAAAAACCAAAAAACCAAAAACCAAAAACCAAAAACCAAAACCAAAAACCAAAAACCAAAAACCAGAAACCAAAAACCAAAAACCAAAAACTAAAATCAAAAAACCAAAAAAAAACCAAAAAACCAAAAACCAAAAACCAAAAAACAAAAACCGAAAACCAAAAACAGAAAAACCAGAAACCAAAAAACCAAAAAACAAAAACCGAAAACCACAAAGGAAAAGCGAAAAACCAAACACCAAAAACCAAAAACCAAAAACAAAAATCAAAAACCAAAAACCAAAAACAAAAATCAAAAACCACAACCAAAAACCAAAAAACAAAAACCTAAAACTAAGAACCAAAAACCAAAAACCAAAAACGTAAAATCAAAAACCAAAAACAAAAATCAAAAACCAAAAAACAAAAACCAAAAACCAAAAACCAAAAACCAAAAACAAAAATCAAAAACCACAACCGAAAACCAAAAAACAAAAACCTAAAACTAAGAACCAAAAACCAAAAACCAAAAACCAAAAATCAAAAACCAAAAACCAAAAACCAAAAACAAAAGACCAAAAACCAAAAAGCGCAAACCAAAAACCAAAAACCAAAAACCAAAAACCAAAAACCAAAAACCAAAAACCAAAAACCAAAATCCAAAAACCAAAAACCAAAAACCAAAAACCAAAAACCAAAAACCAAAAACCAAAAACCAAAAACCAAAAACCAAAAACCAAAAACCAAAAACAAAAACTAAAAACCAAAAACCAAAATCCAAAAACCAAAAATCAAAAACCGAAAACCAAAAACCAAAAACCAAAAACAAAAAACCAAAAACCAAAAACTCAAAACCAAAAACCAAAAACCAAAAACCAAAAACAGAAACTCAAAACCAAAAACCAAAAACAGAAAACCAAAAACCAAAAACCAAAAACCAAAAACCAAAAACCAAAAACCAAAAACCAAAAACCAAAAAACCAAAAAACCAAAAACGAAAAAACAACAAACATAAAACCAAAAACCAAAAACCGAAAACCAAACACCAAAAACCAAAAACCAAAAACCAAAAATCCAAAAACCGAAAACCAAAAACCACAAACAAAAACCAAAAACCAAAAACCAAAAACCAAAAATCAAAAACCAAAAACATAAATCAAAAACCACAACCAAAAACCAAAAAACAAAAACCAAACGCCAAAAACCAAAAACCAAAAACCAAAAACCAAAAACCAAAAACCAAAAACCAAAAACCAAAAAGCAAAAACCAAAAACTAAAAACCAAGAACCAAAAACCAAAAACCAAAAACCAAAAACAAAAATCAAAAACCAAAAACCAAAAACCAAAAACCAAAAACCAAAACCCAAAAACCAAAAACCAAAAACCCAAAACCAAAAACCAAAAACCAAAAACCAAAAACCAAAAACCAAAAACTAAAAAACAAAAACCAAAAACAAAAACCAAAAACCAAAAACCAAAAACAAAAACCAAAAACCATAAACCAAAAACCCAAAACCAAAAACAAAAATCAAAAACCACAACCAAAAACCAAAAAACAAAAACCAAACACCAAAAACCAAAAACCAAAAACCAAAAACCAAAAACCAAAAACCAAAAACCAAAAACCAAAAACCAAAAACCAACAACCAAAAACCAAAAACCAAAAAGCAAAAACCAAAAACCAAAAACTAAAAACCAAGAACCAAAAACCAAAAACCAAAAACAAAAATCAAAAACCAAAAACCAAAAACCAAAAACCAAAACCCAAAAACCAAAAACCAAAAAACCCAAAACCAAAAACCAAAAACCAAAAACCAAAAACCAAAAACCAAAAACCAAAAAACAAAAACCAAAAACAAAAACCAAAAACCAAAAACAAAAACCAAAAAACAAAAACCAAAAACCAAAAACCAAAAACCAAAAACAAAAATCAAAAACCACAATCAAAAACCAAAAAACAAAAACCTAAAACTAAGAACCAAAAACCAAAAACCAAAAACCAAAAATCAAAAACCAAAAACCAAAAACCAAAAACAAAAGACCAAAAACCAAAAACCAAAAACCAAAAACCAAAAACCAAAAACCAAAACCCAGAAACCAAAAACCAAAAACCAAAAACCAAAAACCAAAAACAAATCCTAAAACCAAAAAACCAAAAACCAAAAACCAAAAGCCAAAAACCAAAAACAAGAAACCAAAAACCAAAAACCAAAAACCAAAAACCAAAAACCAAAAACCAAAAACCAAAAACGGAAAACCAAAAACCAAAAACCAAAAACCAAAAACCAGAAACCAAAAACCAAAAACCAAAAACCAAAAACCAAAAACCAAAAACAAAAACTCAAAACCAAAAACCAAAAACAGAAAACCAAAAACCAAAAACCAAAAACCAAAAACCAAAAACCAAAAAACCAAAAACCAAAAACCAAAAATCAACAAACATAAAACCAAAAACCAAAAACCAAAAACCGAAAACCAAAAACCAAAAACCAAAAACCAAAAAACCAAAAAACCAAAAACCAAAAACCAAAAACCAGAAACCAAAAACCAAAAAACCAAAAACCAAAAACCAAAAACCCAAAAACCCAAAAGCCCAAAAACCGAAAACCAAAAACCAAAAACCAAAAACCAGAAACCAAAAACCAAAAAACCAAAAACCAAAAACCAAAAACCAAAACCAAAAACCAAAAACCAAAAACCAGAAACCAAAAACCAAAAACCAAAAAACCAAAAAAAACCAAAAAACCAAAAACCAAAAACCAAAAAACAAAAACCGAAAACCAAAAACCAAAAACCAAAAACCAGAAACCAAAAAACCAAAAAACAAAAACCGAAAACCACAAAGGAAAAGCGAAAAACCAAACACCAAAAACCAAAAACCAAAAACAAAAATCAAAAACCAAAAACCAAAAACAAAAATCAAAAACCACAACCAAAAACCAAAAAACAAAAACCTTAAACTAAGAACCAAAAACCAAAAACCAAAAACCAAAAATCAAAAACCAAAAACAAAAATCAAAAACCAAAAAACAAAAACCAAAAACCAAAAACCAAAAACCAAAAACAAAAATCAAAAACCACAACCGAAAACCAAAAAACAAAAACCTAAAACTAAGAACCAAAAACCAAAAATCAAAAACCAAAGACCAAAAACCAAAAACAAAAGACCAAAAACCAAAAACCGAAAACCAAAAACCAAAAACCAAAAACCAAAAACCAAAAACCAAAAACCAAAAACCAAAATCCAAAAACCAAAAACCAAAAACCAAAAACCAAAAACCAAAAACCAAAAACCAAAAAACAAAAACCAAAAACCAAAAACAAAAACTAAAAACCAAAAACCAAAAACCAAAAACCAAAAACCGAAAACCAAAAACCAAAAACCAAAAACAAAAAACCAAAAACCAAAAACTCAAAACCAAAAACCAAAAACCAAAAACCAAAAACAGAAACTCAAAACCAAAAACCAAAAACAGAAAACCAAAAACCAAAAACCAAAAACCAAAAACCAAAAACCAAAAACCAAAAAACCAAAAAACCAAAAACGAAAAAACAACAAACGTAAAACCAAAAACCAAAAACCGAAAACCAAAAACCAAAAACCAAAAACCAAAAATCCAAAAACCAAAAACCAAAAACCACAAACAAAAACCAAAAACCAAAAACCAAAAACCAAAAATCAAAAACCAAAAACAAAAATCAAAAACCACAACCAAAAACCAAAAAACAAAAACCAAACACCAAAAACCAAAAACCAAAAACCAAAAACCAAAAACCAAAAACCAAAAACCAAAAACCAAAAACCAAAAACCAAAAACCAAAAACCAAAAACCAAAAACTAAACACCAAGAACCAAAAACCAAAAACCATAACCAAAAACAAAAATCAAAAACCAAAAACCAAAAACCAAAAACCAAAAACCAAAAACCAAAACCCAAAAACCAAAAACCAAAAAACCCAAAACCAAAAACCAAAAACCAAAAACCAAAAACCAAAAACCAAAAACCAAAAAACAAAAACCAAAAACAAAAAGCAAAAACCAAAAACAAAAACCAAAAACCAAAAACCATAAACCAAAAACCCAAAACCAAAAACCAAAAACTAAAAACCACAAAACCAAAAAAAAAACCAAAAAACCAAAAACCAAAAAACAAAAACCGAAAACCAAAAACCAAAAACCAGAAACCAAAAAACAAAAACTCAAAACCAAAAACCAAAAACAGAAAACCAAAAACCAAAAACCAAAAACCAAAAACCAAAAACCAAAAACCAAAAACCAAAAAACCAAAAAACCAAAAACCAAAAACCAAAAACCAGAAACCAAAAACCAAAAAACCAAAAACCAAAAACCAAAAACCCAAAAACCCAAAAACCCAAAAACCGAAAACCAAAAAACCAAAAACCAAAAAACCAAAAACCAAAAACCGGAAACCAAAAACCAAAAAACCAAAAACCAAAAACCAAAAACCATAACCAAAAACCAAAAACCAGAAACCAAAAACCAAAAACCAAAAACTAAAAACCAAAAAACCAAAAAAAAACCAAAAAACCAAAAACCAAAAAACAAACACCGAAAACCAAAAACCAAAAACCAGGAACCAAAAAACCAAAAAACAAAAACCGAAAACCACAAAGGAAAAGCGAAAAACCAAACACCAAAAACGAAAAACGAAAAACCAAAAATCAAAAACCAAAAACCAAAAACCATAAACCAAAAACCCAAAACCAAAAACCAAAAACCAAAAACCAAAAACCAAAAACCAAAAACCAAAAACCAAAAACCAAAATCCAAGAACCAAAAACCAAAAACCAAAAACCAAAAACCAAAAACCAAAAACCAACAAGTTGGGTAGACAGACCTATGCTCATGTCAGAAGGGTTTTGTACTCAACTTACAAAATGCCGTAACCAGCAACGAATAAAATTAAAAAACACGTCATGTTCGAGGATCATACTATTATTAACTAAGTTGAAAGAATTTTTTAATTCTGAGGTATTTGTTAAAATTATACCCATAAATTTTTCGCTTGATAATTTTTTTAGATTTTTTTAGATCACGGGTGTCCATTCGGGAGAGAGAAAACACATTTTTCATGTATTCCCCCCCCCCCCCTCTCTGTGCCCCCACTGAAGCAAAAACTGTCAGTTTAAGAACTGTTTTGAAAAGCTCTCATAGAGAACTTTCATTTGATACTCATATCGGCTACCTTTCATGAAATTTTTTTCTGGGGCCACTCCTTTGTACTGTAAGCATCGATTCATGCCCTATTTTTTCGAATCCTAGAATGGCTACAAAGCCCTTTTGCTAGGAGCTCTCTCTTGCCTCTTCGGCTTGTTTCAATTGTATGTAGTCATCCTCATGATATCTATCATTCCTGAAATTTTCATGCAAATCTAAGTCGGTAAAAAGCGCATATGGCTCCATAGCCATATGTTTCCATAGTAATACAGGGCACATTGTTCCATAGTAATACGGGAAAATTCAAATCGGTATAACTTCGTTAAATACTATTCGATCTTTATGAAACTTTCAGAAAAGATCAACCTTATAAATAGTCATCTTTTTGCTAAATTTTATTGAATTTAAGGGTACCATTTACATTTTATTCGAGAAAACATCAAATCGATAAATCATACTATTACTAACAAGGTTGAGTGAATTTCGACTTCTCATGTATTTGTTGTTGTTGTACTCATTAAGGCCTACATTCATGATTTTTTTCAGATTTTTCGGATGAAAGGTGTCCAATCGCGAGGGGGGGTACGCGAAAAGTTCGTACATTTCCCCTTCCCCTTCCCCCCTCGGTACTCATAAGGCAATTTTAAGACCTGTTTTGAAAAGATCTCATTGAGACCTTTCCAATGACACCCTACTCGACTACCAATGGTGAAAATTTTTTTTTGAGGGGTCACCTCCCTATATGGGGAGACCCCCCTTAAACCCCTTTGAAAAAATTTTTCACCCTTGAACTTTCAAGAGGTCACCACTTCTGACCTTTCCACAAAGTTTCATGGCTGTAGCCTCTATAGTTTCGGAGAAAAAGTGCTGTGACATACAGACGGACGGACGGACGGACGGACGGACGGGCGGACGGACGGACGGACGGACGGACGGATGGACAGACGGACACAGGTCGTGATTGCAATAGGGTTTTGTATTTTAGTACAAAACCCTGAAAACCAAAAACCAAAAACCAAAAAACAAAAACCAAAAACAAAAACTAAAAACCAAAAACCAAAAACCAAAAACCCGAAACCAAAAACCGAAAACCAAAAACCAAAAAACAAAAACCAAAAACCAAAAACCAAAAACCAAAAACCAAAAACCAAAAACCAAAAACAAAAACTCAAAACCAAAAACAGAAAACAGAAAACCAAAAACCAAAAACCAAAAACCAAAAACCAAAAACCAAAAACCAAAAAACCAAAAAACCAAAAACGAAAAAACAACAAACAAAAAACCAAAAACCAAAAACCGAAAACCAAAAACCAAAAACCAAAAACCAAAAACCAAAAATCCAAAAACCAAAATCCAAAAACCACAAACAAAAACCAAAAACCAAAAACCAAAAACCAAAAATCAAAAACCAAAAAAAAATAACCAACCACAACCAAAAACCAAAAAACAAAAACCAAACACCAGAAACCAAAAACCAAAAACCAAAAACCAAAAACCAAAAACCAAAAACCAAAAACCAAAAACCAAAAACCAAAAACCAAAAACCAAAAACTAAAAACCAAAAACCAAAAACCAAAAACCAAGAACAAAAATCAAAAACCAAAAACCAAAAACCAAAAACCAAAAACCAAAACCCAAAAACCAAAAACCAATAAACCCAAAACCAAAAACCAAAAACCAAAAAAACAAAAACCAAAAACCAAAAACAAAAACTAAAACCAAAACCAAAAACTAAAAACCAAAAACCAAAAACCAAAAACCAAAAACCAAAAACCAAAAACCAAAAACAAAAACCAAAAACCAAAAACAAAAACCAAAAACCTAAAACCAAAAACCAAAAACCCAAAAACCAAAAACCAAAAACTAAAAACCAAAAACCAGAAACCAAAAACCAAAAAACCAAAAACCAAAAACCAAAAAACAAAAACCGAAAACCAAAAACCAAAAACCAGAAACCAAAAAACCAAAAAACAAAAACCGAAAACCACAAAGGAAAAGCGAAAAACCAAACACCAAAAACGAAAAACGAAAAACCAAAAATCAAAAACCAAAAACCAAAAACCAAAAACCAAAAACCAATAACCAACAACCAAAACCCAAAATCCAAAAAAACAAAAACAAAAACTAAAAACCAAAAAACAAAAGCCAAAAAACAAAAAACAAAAACCAAAAATCAAAAACCAAAACCAAAAACCAAAAACCAAAAACCAAAAACCAGAAACCAAAAACCAAAAAACCAAAAACCAAAAACCAAAAACCAAAGAGCCAAAAACCCAAAAACCCAAAAACCGAAAACAAAAAACCAAAAACCAAAAACCAGAAACCAGAAACTAAAAACCAAAAAACCAAAAACCAAAAACCAAAACCAAAAACCAAAAACCAAAAACCAGAAACAAAAACCAAAACCCAAAAACCAAAAACCCAAAAAACCCAAAACATAAAACCAAAAACCAAAAAAACAAAAACCAAAAACCAAAAACAAAAACTAAAACCAAAAACCAAATAACCAAAAACCAAAAATCAAAAACCAAAAATCAAAAACCAAAAACCGAAACCAAAAACAAAAACCAAAAACCAAAAACCGAAAACCAAAAACCAAAACCAAAAACCAAAAACAGAAAACCAAAAACCAAAAACCAAAAACCAAAAATCAAAAACCAAAAACCAAAAACCAAAAACCAAAAACCAAACACCAAAAACAGAAAAACAAAAACCAAAAACCAAAAATCAAAAACCAAAAACCAAAAACCAAAAACCAAAAACCAAAAACCAAAAACCAAAAACCAAAAACCAAAATCCAAAAACCAAAAACCAAAAACCAAAAACCAAAAACCAAAAACCAAAAACCAAAAACCAAAAACCAAAAATCAAAAACCAAAAACCAAAAACCAAAAACCAAATATCAAAAACCAAAAACCAAAAACCAAAAACCAAAAAGCCAAAAACCAAAAATCAAAAACCAAAAATCAAAAACCGAAACCAAAAACAAAAAACCAAAAACCAAAAACTAAAACCCAAAAACGAAAAACCAAAAATCAAAAACCAAAAACCAAAAACCAAAAACCAATAACCAACAACCAAAACCCAAAAACCAAAAAACAAAAACAAAAATTAAAAACCAAAAAACAAAAGCCAAAAAACAAAAAACAAAAACCAAAAAACAAAAACCAAAACCAAAAACCAAAAACCAAAACCAGAAACCAAAAACCAAAAAACCAAAAACCAAAAACCAAAAACCAAAGACCCAAAAACCCAAAAACCCAAAAACCGAAAACAAAAAACCAAAAACCAAAAACCAGAAACCAGAAACCAAAAACCAAAAAACCAAAAACCAAAAACCAAAACCAAAAATCAAAAACCAAAAACCAAAAACCAAAAACCAAAAACCACAAACCAAAAACCAAATAACCAAAAACCAAAAACCAAAAACCAAAAACATAAAACCAGAAACCAAAAACCAAAAACCAAAAACCAAAAACCAAACACCAAAAACCAAAAAACAAAAACCAAAATCCAAAAATCAAAAACCAAAAACCAAAAACCAAAAACCAAAAACCAAAATCCAAAAACCAAAAACCAAAAACCAAAAACCGAAAACCAAAAACCAAAAACCAAAAACCAAAAACCAAAAACCAAAAACCAAAAACCAAAAACCAAAAACCAAAAACCAAAAACCAAAAACCAAAAACCAAAAACCAAAAAACCAAAAACCAAAAAACAACAAACCAAAAACCAAAAACCAAAAACCAAAAACCAAAAACCAAAAACCAAAAAACCAAAAACCAAAAATCAAAAACCAAAAATCAAAAACCAAAAACCGAAAACCAAAAACCAAAAACCAAAAACCAAAAACCAAAAACAGAAAACCAAAAACCAAAAACCGAAAACCAAAAACCAAAAAACCAAAAACCAAAAAACAACAAACCAAAAACCAAAAACCAAAAACCAAAAACCAAAAACCAAAAAACAAAAACCAAAATCCAAAAATCAAAAACCAAAAACCAAAAACCAAAACCCAGAAACCAAAAACCAAAAACCAAAAACCGAAAACCAAAAACCAAAAACCAAAAACCAAAAACCAAAAACCAAAAACCAAAAACCAAAAACCAAAAACCAAAAACCAAAAACCAAAAACCAAAAACCAAAAACCAAAAAACCAAAAACCAAAAAACAACAAACCAAAAACCAAAAACCAAAAACCAAAAACCAAAAACCAAAAACCAAAATCAAAACCCAAAAACCAAAAACCAAAAACCAAAAACCAAAAACCAAAAAACCAAAAACCAAAAACATCAAACCAAAAACCAAAAACCAAAAAACAAAAACCAGAAACCAAAGACCAAAAACCAAAAACCAAAAACCAAAAACCAAAAACCAAAAACAAAAACCATAAACCAAAATCCAAAAACCAAAAACAAAAAACCAAAAACCAAAAACCAAAAACCAAAAACCAAAAACAAAAACCCAAAAACCAAAAACCAAAAACCAAAAAGCAAAAACCAAAAACCAAAAACCAAAAACCAAAAACCAAAAACCAAAAACCAAAAACCAAAAACCAAAAACCAAAAATCAAAAACCAAAAACCAAAAACCAAAAACCAAAAACCCAAAACCCAAAACCAAAAACCAAATACCAAAAACCAAAAACCAAAAACCAAAAACCAAAAACAAACCAAAAACCAAAAAACAACAAACCAAAAACCAGAAACCAAAAACCAAAAACCAGAATCAAAACCCAAAAACCAAAAACCAAAAACCAAAAACCAAAAACCAAAAAACCAAAAACGTAAAACATAAGACCAAAAACCAAAAACCAAAAAACAAAAACCAAAAATCAAAAACCAAAAACCAAAAACCAAAAACCTAAAACCAAAAAACAAAAACCAAAAACCAAAAACCAAAAGCCAAAAACCAATAACAAAAAATCAAAAACCAAAAACAAAAAACTAAAAAGCAAAAACCAAACACCAAAGACCAAAAACCAAAAACCAATAACAAAAAATCAAAAACCAAAAAACCAGAAACCAAAAACCAAAAACCAAAAACCAAAAACCAAAAGACCAAAAGACCAAAAACCAAAAACCAAAAGCCAAAAGCCAAAAACCAAAAACCAAAAACCAAAAACCAAAAACCAAAAACCAAAAACCAAAAACCAAAAACCAAAAACCAAAAACCAAAAACCAAAAACCAAAAACCAAAAATCAAAAACCAAAAACCAAAAACCAAAAACCAAAAACCAAAAACCAGAAACCAAAAACAAAAAACCGAAAACCAAAAACCAAAAACCAAAAACCAAAACCAAAAACCAAAAACCAAAAACCAAAAACCAAAAACCAAAAACCAAAAACCAAAAATCAAAAACCAAAAACCAAAAACCAAAAACCAAAAACCAAAAACCAAAAACCAAAAGCCAAAAACCAAAAACCAAAAACCAAAAGCCAAAAAACCGAAAACCAAAAAACCAAACACGAAAAACCAAACCCGAAAAACCAAACACGAAAATTCAAATAACAAAATCCAAAAACCAAAAACCGAAAATGGAAAACCAAAAACCAAAAACCAAAGACCAAAAACCAAAAACCAAAAACCAAAAACCAAAAACCAAAAACCAATAACCAACAACCAAAACCCAAAAACCAAAAAACAAAAACAAAAATTAAAAACCAAAAAACAAAAGCCAAAAAACAAAAAACAAAAACCAAAAAACAAAAACCAAAACCAAAAACCAAAAACCAAAACCAGAAACCAAAAACCAAAAAACCAAAAACCAAAAACCAAAAACCAAAGACCCAAAAACCCAAAAACCCAAAAACCGAAAACAAAAAACCAAAAACCAAAAACCAGAAACCAGAAACCAAAAACCAAAAAACCAAAAACCAAAAACCAAAACCAAAAACCAAAAACCAAAAACCAAAAACCAAAAACCAAAAACCACAAACCAAAAACCAAATAACCAAAAACCAAAAACCAAAAACCAAAAACCAGAAACCAAAAACCAAAAACCAAAAACCAAAAACCAAACACCAAAAACCAAAAAACAAAAACCAAAATCCAAAAATCAAAAACCAAAAACCAAAAACCAAAAACCAAAAACCAAAATCCAAAAACCAAAAACCAAAAACCAAAAACCAAAAACCAAAAACCAAAAACCAAAAACCATAAACCAAAAACCAAAAATCAAAAACCAAAAACCAAAAACCAAAAACCAAAAATCAAAAACCAAAAACCAAAAACCAAAAACCAAAAAACCAAAAACCAAAAATCAAAAACCAAAAATCAAAAACCAAAAACCGAAACCAAAAACAAAAAACCAAAAACCAAAAACTAAAACCCAAAAACCAAACATCAAAAAACAAAAACCAAAAACCAAAAACCGAAAACCAAAAACCAAAACCAAAAACAGAAAACCAAAAACCAAAAACCAAAAACCAAAAATCAAAAACCAAAAACCAAAAACCAAAAATCAAAAACCAAAAACCAAAAACCAAAAACCAAAAACCAAAAAACCAAAAACCAAAAACCAAAAACCAAAAACCAAAAACCAAAAACCAAAAACCAAAAACCAAAAACCAAAAACCAAAAACCAAAAACAAAAACCATAAACCAAAATCCAAAAACCAAAAACAAAAAACCAAAAACCAAAAACCAAAAACCAAAAACCAAAAACCAAAACCCAGAAACCAAAAACCAAAAACCAAAAACCGAAAACCAAAAACCAAAAACCAAAAACCAAAAACCAAATACCAAAAACCAAAAACCAAAAACCAAAAACCAAAAACCCAAAAACCAAAAACCCAAAACCCAAAACCAAATACCAAAAAATAAAAACCAAAAACCAAAAACCAAAAACCAAAAAACCAAAAACCAAAAAACAACAAACCAAAAACCAAAAACAAAAACCAAAAACCAAAATCAAAACCCAAAAACCAAAAACCAAAAACCAAAAACAAAAAACAAAAAACCAAAAACCAAAAACCAAAAACCAAAAACCAAAAACCAAAAACCAAAAACCAAAAACCAAAAACCAAAAACCAAAAACCAAAAACCAAAAACCAAAAACCAAAAACCAAAAACCAAAAACCAAAAACCAAAAACAGAAAACCAAAAACCAAAAACCAAAAACCAAAAACCAAAAACCAAAAACCAAAAACCAAAAACCAAAAACCAAAAACCAAAAAACCAAAAACCAAAAAACAACAAACCAAAAACCAAAAACCAAAAACCAAAAACCAAAAACCAAAAACCAACATCAAAACCCAAAAACCAAAAACCAAAAACCAAAAACCAAAAACCAAAAAACCAAAAACCAAAAAACATAAAACCAAAAACCAAAAACCAAAAAACAAAAACCAAAAACCAAAAACCAAAAACCAAAAATCAAAAACCAAAAACCAAAAACCAAAAACCAAAAAACCAAAAACCAAAAACCAGAAACCAAAGACCAAAAACCAAAAACCAAAAACCAAAAACCAAAAACCAAAAACAAAAACCATAAACCAAAATCCAAAAACCAAAAACAAAAGACCAAAAACCAAAAACCAAAAACCAAAAACAAAAACCCAAAAACCAAAAACCAAAAACCAAAAACCAAAAACCAAAAACCAAAAACCAAAAACCAAAAACCAAAAACCAAAAACCAAAAACCAAAAACCAAAAACCAAAAACCAAAAACCAAAAACCAAAAATCAAAAACCAAAAACCAAAAACCAAAAACCAAAAACCCAAAACCCAAAACCAAAAACCAAATACCAAAAACCAAAAACCAAAAACCAAAAACCAAGAACCAAAAACAAACCAAAAACCAAAAAACAACAAACCAAAAACCAAAAACCAAAAACCAAATACCAGAATCAAATCCCAAAAACCAAAAACCAAAAACCAAAAACCAAAAACCAAAAACCAGAAACCAAAAACAAAAAACCGAAAACCAAAAACCAAAAACCAAAAACCAAAACCAAAAACCAAAAACCAAAAACCAAAAACCAAAAACCAAAAATCAAAAACCAAAAACCAAAAACCAAAAACCAAAAACCAAAAGCCAAAAACCAAAAACCAAAAACCAAAAGCCAAAAAACCGAAAACCAAAAAACCAAACACGAAAAACCAAACACGAAAATTCAAATAACAAAATCCAAAAACCAAAAACCGAAAATGGAAAACCAAAAACCAAAAACCAAAAACCAAAAACCAAAAACCAAAAACCAAAAACCAAAAACCAAAAACCCAAAAACCAAAAACCAAAAACCAAAAACCAAAAACCAGAAACCAAAAACCAAAAAACAAAAACCAAAAACCAAAAACCAAAAACCGAAAACCAAACACGAAAAACCAAACACGACAAACCAAACACGAAAATCAAAACACGGAAATCCGAAAACCAAAAACCGAAAAGGGAAAACCAAAAACCAAAATTCAAAAACCAAAAACCAAAAACCAAAAACCTAAAACCAAAAACCAAAAACCAAAAACCAAAAACCAAAAACCAAAAACCAAAAACCAAAAACCAAAAACCAAAAACCAAAAACCAAAAACCAAAAACCAAAAACCAAAAACCAAAAACCAAAAACCATAAACCAAAAACCAAAAACCAAAAACCAAAAACCAAAAGCCAAAAGCCAAAAACCAAAAACCAAAAACCAAAAAACAAAAAACCAAAAACCAAAAACCAAAAACCAAAAACCAAAAACCAAAAACCAAAAACCAAAAACCAAAAACCAAAAACCAAAAACCAAAAACAAATAACAAAAAACCAAAAACCAAAAACCAAAAACCAAAAACCAAAAACCAAAAACCAAAAACAAAAAACCAAAAACCAAAAACCAAAAACCAAAAACCAAAAACCAAAAACCAAAAGCCAAAAGCCAAAAACCAGAAACCAAAAACCAAAAACCATAAATCAAAAACCAAAAACCAAAAACCAAAAACCAAAAACCAAAAACCAAAAACCAAAAACCAAAAACCAAAAACCAAAAAACCAAAAACAAAAACCAAAAACAAAAAACAAAAACCAAAGACCAAAAACCAAAAGCCAAAAACCAAAAAACAAAAACCAAAAACCAAAAACCAAAAACCAAAAACCAAAAAACAAAAACCATAAACCAAAAACCAAAAACCAAAAACCAAAAACCAAAAACCAAAAACCAAAAACCAAAAACCAAAAACCAAAAACCAAAAACCAAAAACCAAAAACCAAAAACCAAAAACCAAAAACCAAAAACAAAAAACCAAAGACCAAAAACCAAAAACCGAAAACCAAAAACCAAAAACCAAAAACCAAAAACCAAAAACCAAA